>ML685763.1:17212247-17286512 GCA_007922175.1 Pelusios castaneus
TTCTCTCCCTTTCTCTTCCTTCCTTCGCTCTTTTTTTCTCCCTTCCTTTTTCTTTCCTTCTTTCTCTCGTTTGCTTTCCTTTTTCTTTCCTTCTTTCTCTTCTTTGCCTTCCTTCTTTTTTCTTTCTTCCTCTCTTTCTCTTCCTTTCTCTTTTTTCCTTCTGTCTTCCTTTTTCTTTCCTTCTTTTTTCTTTCTTTCTCTTCTTTCCTTCCTCTTTCTTCTTTCTCTTCCTTCTTTCCTCTTCTTTCCTTCTCTCTTTCTTTTTCTCTTCCTTCCTTTTTCTCTCTCTCTCTTCCTTCCTTCTCTCTTTTTCTCTCTTCCTTTCTTCCTCCCTTCTTTTTTTCCTTCCTTTTTTAAAAAAAACTTTTAAAAAATTAATTTTAAATAAAAACCTTTCTAAAAATTAAATTTCAATTCAAAATTCATTCAAATTCAATTAAACACAATTAATTAATTCTATTTACAATTACTTTAACTTCAATTAATGCCTATAATTTCTGTCCTGTGAGTTTACACAAAAATTTTATTCAGAAAAAGTTTTGCACACGGCTTGAAAATTTTGCACACAAGCTGCCAAACCTTACAGGGAACATTGCTTAGGAGTCCTGTGTGGACTCTCTTAGTCGACTTATTAAAGTCGGTTTATTTAAGTCGACCTAAATCACTAAGTGTAGACATTGCCAAAGTGCCCTGAGCTGCCTCATGTTCCTGGGAGTTGGGGCTGGGCCAGGGCCTTTTAAAACCTCCGACCCTACGCAGACACGGCAGATGGCCCAGGGTGGGAACAGCCTGGCCAGGGAAGGAGTTCAGTGTCTGGACTTGACCCCTTTGAACTCTAATGAGGGTGAGTGTGCTTGCCCTGCTGGGTGAGGTATGGTGTAGGAGGAAGAAGGGGAAATAGTGGGGGTATTTGGAAGGTGGACAATGTTTTTGGGGAGGTTAGCTAGTAGCAGGGGGAGATGTGTGTGTGTGGGGGGGGGGGGGGGGGGGGGGGGGAGGGGGGTGGGGGGGCCCATTAGTTGGCGAGAAGGGGGAGTACGGTGTGGGGGGTGGGGGGTGGGGGGGGGGGGGTGAACAGATTGGGAGCCATCCAGGCAAGGTGTGGGAGGGGCATCAGGACAGAGCTGGGCAAGCTGCGGGAAGCTGCATTGGCTATGGTGGTGGGGAAGGGAAGGGATGGGAAGTAGTGGGTATATGGGGATTGGGAGCTGGGTGAGCTGTGGGGAGACTCCCCTGGTGCCTGCCACCCAACTGCATTGCTCTCCATCCTCTCCTATCATCCCTGCCCTCCCCTGTCCTGCCACACTCCCTTGAGACTCCATCCCACCCTTCCTTGCCACCCCTGTGTTCCCCATGCTCCCCTGACCTGCCCTGTTCCCCATGCTCTCCCCTGCCACCCCACACAGACACTCCTTCCATCCCTTGCCCTGCCATGTTCCCCTGCCACTCCACACCGCCCTCCTTTACCCCTGCCACTGCAATCCATGCTCCCCACACTCCCCTGCGCTCCCCTGCTCTGCCATTGTTCCCATTCTCTCCCCTACCAGCCCACAAGCAACCCCTTCCCTGCCTTCTCCTGTCATGCTCCTCTGCCAGCCTGCCCTTCCCCTCCCTTGCCATGCCTGCCCTACCACACTTCCCATGCTCCCCTGCCACCCCACCAGCTACCCCTGCCTTCCACTGCTTGGCCACACTCCCCTGCCAAGTCTCGGCTGAAAAAATTGCCCTGGAATCTGTGCCAGAAGATGCAATCATTGACCACTTTGCTAACATTCGTAACAGGAGGTAAACTCTGACACTTCCTGGAAAAAAAACTAGAAGCCCTTCTCAAGTGTTCACAAAATGTGGTTTAACTAACAAGTGAAAACTTCTTGTGTGCAGTTGTGAAAGTGACACTTATCAAAAGGCTGCTGTAGGGAGGATGGATATTATTTTAGAGTTGTGTTTAGGTAAGAAATGTAAGTTTCTGCTTTTACAGAACCAAATTGAGTGTGTAAAGTGGTGTTTATTTTTTGACTATTTAAATTTTAACAATAGTAAGATGAATTTTATGCCTTATCTATCCAAAATTTGCTCACTGGCCCCTGTGTGAGAAAAGAATTGCAGTGCGGCCCCTCCCACAAAAAAGTTGGATGGCCTATGGAAATGATGGGGAAAGTCCTTCCTATATTGTAGTCTTATGGGTAGAGTTTTGCTCCTGTTTTCTAGGGTTTTGCTGCTGGGTTTGTTTTTGCTGTACAGTTATTTTTAAATAGTAGCAGATACGTGGTTATAAAATATCTCCAAGTAAGTCACAATAAGTAAACATCTCTCAAAGAGGGTTGCATTTGATGAAGTGAGTTGCAGCCTACGAAAGCTTATGTCCAAAGAAAGAAAAGTCTTTAAGGCTATGTCTACACTGGCAAGATAGTTCGAATTAAGGAGGCTTAATTCAAACTAACTAAAGCCATGGCTACACTAGGCTTTAGTTAGTTTGAATTAAGGGCTTCCTTAATTTGAACTAATAAGTTCCAATAGGGCTTTAGAAGTAAGGCTTTAATTCAAACTAACTAGTTCGAATTAGCCAATGTGGCCATGTTAATTCGAATTAATTTCTTAGTTCGAACTAACTGGCCATTGAAATGAATGGGGATCGCTAATTTGAACTAAGCAAGTGCCATGAATGGCACTTGCTTAGTTCGAACTAACTTGTTCTAGTTCGAATTAAGCTAATTCGAACTAACTGAAATTAGTTCAAATTAGTTAGTTTGAACTAACTAATTCAAACTAATTTCAGCAAGTGTAGACATAGCCTATGGTGCCATAGCACTCTTGTTTTTTGCTGTACACAGACTAACATGGTTACCCCTCTGGAATAAGTAAACATTAGCAGACACATAAGTGATTACAAGCCTCATATTTAGGAATTTACATTAAGGCTCTGTATCATTGTATTTGAGTGTCCCATGGAGCTGCCTTCCCCGAGGGAAGCTCCAAAATCCACCATGATAACCAGATAGGCAGTTCCACTGTCCTGTGGAATGTGTAAGTCATGAATTCCTGGTTGTGGAAAGTCATACAGTCCCTGATATTGCCTGAGCTCAAAGAAGTAGGAATTCTGAATTTGAACTGACATTCAGCTGGGAGGCAGAGAAGAGAGAGGAGAAGTCACACTGGGAGCTGACAATAATAATTAGGCACCCCCAGTAGAGGAACCCTATACCATCTGACCTTTGAGACCAATCACAACTACCAAAAACTGTTTGAATTATGAATAACAAATATTTGCAACAATCTGCTTATAAATTATTTACAGACCACAAGTTTTGATGGAAATGATCTGATGAGTAATTTTGAACAACAAAATAATTCAAGAAAATTGTAATCCATTTTGACATGTTTGCAAACAGAAAAACACTGATTTTTGAGTGAATTATTTGTTATGATTTATTCTATCAGTTGTAGCTGGCAGTGGTTGACTGAAATATACAATCTGTAGGTGTCACTTATGGTCAAAAGCAGCTAAAATTCAGAACTTCAGTAGCTTTTACAATAGAACAAACAGAGTTTGGGGCAAAGAATCCTGTTTTTTTATTGAGGTTTATAGTTAATTAAGATGCTGATTTTTGAGTTAGATGACCCAGTCTCTTTGTGGGTATATTTACAAAAAACAGAGTTAAAGAAATGGAAATATTTAAATAAAATTTAGCATAAGCTTAACTCCTTTATCTCTGTGATAGATAATATGTATAAAAATAAAGATATGTGAATGAACACATACACATGCAAAGGATGTTAAAAAGGTTTTCAGAGTGTCCCAATGTAACACGTCTCAGCTGCATAAACAGCTTGTGCAATATTAGTACCTCATTGATTGCAAAACATAGACTTCCAAGTTAATTTTTTATAGCTTGTCAGGGCAGCTAGTGAAACTGCAGATACAGTGCAAGAGTAATAGAAGTTGGCAAACTGTTATCTGACCATAGCACGTTAATTGGGTAAGGAGGTTCAATGTAGATAAATAAAAATGAACTGAGATCGAATGCACAAATGCCTGGCAACTCACTCCATGTTTTCAGGGAAATATGCTTATCTTTTTTCCCATTCAGTCCCTTCAGAGCATGTCCAACACCAGTTAATTTCTATATTTGTTAAAAGGTGGGTCCCTATTTTTTTCTCCATAGCTATCCCTACTTTTAGCTTCCAAGTGTTGGCAGGTACTCCATTTACAAACATCTCTCACAGAGTTTTATAACATGACTGTTGTTCCCAGCAGTAATCACAACAACCAAACACAATGTGCTGTTAAATATTCAGCAACGAGGTAGTACTATGCATTCTAAGGTATAAACAGAAGTAATATACATTCACTCGATATAGTATGTACAATCACCAGAAAAGTTTACATGACATAGGCATTGAGATGCCTGATTTCTCCAGATTCTTTTCTCTACCCATTTTTTTACCCTTTTAGTAGATGATTCATTGACTGTGAACTGGATCATGCACAGTTCAGGTGAGGAGTGTTGTATGAATAAATGCAAGTTAGCAAATGATGAGCCAGAAGGATGCCAATGCTACATTAATGAGAGTGCTGTTACACAGCGACTCCTGAGCACTATTGGTCAGCTGCAGCAAGGTTGGAAGACGAGTGCACAGCTATTCACGTCCTTGGCTTGCCTGCCCTACCCTCCAAAAAGAAAAAGCAAGTATCTCTGTCCAGATTCTTCATCCCAGGCACCACCCATTTGATGCCTTGACCTTTCTTGCAATAACTCTATCCAGGAAAGACCTTATCTCCTTCTCTCACTGACAGATTCTTTGATCCCCTTCCCAGCTTGTTGCTCCTCACCAACTGACATTTTCGACTTCTTATTAATTCACTGCAGAGTCCGCTTCCCTCACATCATTACAATGATTATGCTTTAATAGACCCTGAAAGTTCTGCTGTTGTTTTGCATGGAAACTCCCTTTGATGTCAGCATGGATAAGGAGTCAGGGAGGATTTTGCCTTTTGTAACAGAGAAGCTCTGATTTGTTCTCATAGGTTAGAAACTCGGTGCTGGCATAAACATCAGTCTAACTGTAGAAGCTATGACATGTGATGGGAAAAAGCCCAAGCAGATGATATTAAAATGACTTCTCATCACAGATAATTGTGGGGTGTTAGTTATTTTTCACTTTTGCTTTGATGGAGAAAGTCTCTTACATCACATACAAAGAGATCCTCTTGAAATCCTATGCGGAAATGCTATGAGGTGTATCTCATCAAGACACTTGTTTGTCTCTGGACAGAGCAGCTCCTTTTGATTGGAGTGGCTGTGTTAATTGCAAATCTTCACCACATGCTGTAGTAAGGATGGGACACATAGGTGTGCTGGAAAGAGTCTTTGGGTTTGTCTATGCTTTCTTGGAAATGTACCAAAATAGCTATTCCAGAATAGGTATTTATATAATGGTTCAATGTTATCCTGGGTGGATATTCATTCCAGAAAACAAAAATAATTTGAAAAAATATAATGTCTCTTCATGATTTATGAAGTTTGTTTACTTTGTATCACTCAGCTTACTCAGGGAAAAGAGACTAGCCTCGTTTATTTTTATTATTTTATTTTTATCAGTTTGACTTGAAAGGTTTGATGCCCTAGCACAAAGATGTGGTGTTTTAGCTGCAACCATTTCCCACAGGAAAATGGAGGATATGTGGGTTCATTGAACTAGATGTAAGACTTGTTTGGAAATCCTAGCCCCAGTGAAATCAATGGGAGTTTTGTGATTGACTGGGGAGAAAGAGTCCCTGGACCTGTATATCCTGAGACAAGGAGGGCATTCTGGTGGTGAGTGCACATTATAACAGTACTATACATATAATCAGGAATAGTAATCATCAAAGAAGGGTATTATTAATTTACTGCACTTAATAGCTCCACAAGATTAACCAGTCAGCATGCAGAAATCCTCCATAATTTTTTTGGATTTAAACTAAATTTATTTCAAACTCCCCTCTGCACTAGTGAGGTAAGAAATAGTGAGTGAGTGGGCAAGGTGGACTCCTAAAACCAACACATTTCTGAGATATGAATGGACAAAAGGCCACTTTTCACCAGGCAGAAACTTGTTGCGCTTTGAGTGCTCTACAAAAATATATTGGCTGCTAACTAATTTGCTGCTGACACTCAAACTTTTCTAGCCTGAGGTTAAACATGAGAGTTTTTAGGTCACAGGGATGTTTTTTATTGTTGATAAAATTAGGGTGATGAACTTGTTATGGAATTTAAGATTCCTGCTTCAGTTCCTTGTCTCACCACAGGATCTCTGGCTATGTCTACACTTAGGGATTTAGACAACAGAGTCCTGTGGCACTTTTAAAGACTAACAGATTTATTTATCGCATGAGCTTTCATGGGAGAAAATCCCACTTCGTCAGATGCTTTGAAGATAGGAAAGTTACAGAGTGGGAGGAAATTAAATGCAGGGGAGTGTATGACATAACATCAGGTCAGGCTGTAACAGCAAATCAAAATAGGTGTTAGGATTCAAAACACTGGGGAACAGCACATAGAGGAGGGTGAGGTCAAATCACTTGTTGTAATGAGAGAAAAATCCATAGTCCCTGTTTAACCCCAAGACAACTGAGTCAAATTTGCATATAAGTTCGAGTTCTGCAGTCTCTCTTTGAAGCTGTGATTTGTTATTCATCTGTTTCAACACAGCTATTAACAAGTCGTCAAGGGAGTGAGCAGGGAGATTGAAGTGTTCCCCTACAGGTTTTGCAGTGTTGCAATTTCTGATGTCAGATTTGTGTCCATTGATTCTTTGGCACAGAAACTGTCCTGTTTGTCCAATATATAAGGCAGAAGGGCATTTCCGGCACATCATGGCATAAATCACATTGGTGGATGAGCAGGTGAACGAGCCCTTGATGGAGTAGGTGGCTTGATTAGGCCCTGTGATGGTGTCAGCAGTGTAGATATGAGGGCAAAGTTGGCAGCGTGGTCTGTTGCAGGGCTGTGTTCCTGCTTTAATGTTTCTGTTGTGTGATATGTAGTTGCTGGTAAGTATCCTTTTAAGGTTAGGGGGCTGTCTGAAAGCAAGGAGAGGTCTGTCTCCTAAGGCTTGAAAGAGTGAGGGATCATCTTGTAAAATAAATAGGCTGTAGATCTTTGATGATGTGATGAAGAGGTCTGGCTTGGGGGTTGTAGGTGGTGACCAGTGGCGTTCTGTTGTTGTTTTTCATGGGCTTCTCCTGCAGTAGTTGACTTCTGGGTATCCGTCTGGCTCTGTCAATTTATTTCTTCACTTCTGCGGGTGGGTACTGTAGTTTTAAGAATGCCTGGTAGAGATCCTGAAGGTGTCTGTCTCTGTCTAAAGGGTCAGAGCAAATGCGGTTATATCTTAGGGCTTGACTGTACACAATGGATCGTGTGGTGTGTTGAGGATGAAAGCTCGAGGGATGTAGGTAACTATACTGATCAGTAGGTTTGCGGTATAGGGAGGTCTTTATGTGCCCATCGCTAATTTGCATTGTAGTGTCCAGAAAGTGGATCTCTTGTGTGGAGTGTTCCAGGCTAAGTTTGATTGTGTTGTGGAAATTGTTGAAATCTCTGGGTCTCCCCGAGGCAGGAAGCCCCGGAGCGGTCCAGCGGAGAAGGGAGCATGGAGCTCCCTTCTGCCCCAGACTGCTCGGCTCTCTTCTGGTCGGGACCACTCAGTGGTCCCGGCTAGAAGGAAGCCAGCTGCTCCCCTCTGCCTGGGACCGCCATGGGTCCTGGCAAAAAGGGAGCCACCGCTTCCTTCTTGTTGGGACCATTGGGGGTCAGGCTAGAAGGGAGCACGGGCTCCTTTCTGCTGGGACCCCAGAGGTCCGGGCTGGAATGGAGCTGTGCGGTTCACTTCTGGCTGGGACCGCGCTCCAGCTCCCGGGAAGCCTCAGGAGGCTTCTTCTTCGAGTGCTGCTCATGTCCATTCCCACTGTAGGTGCATGCGCGCCCACGTGCACAGCCATCGGAAATTTTCCCCTAGCAACCACTGCCTGGCGTCCAGCGCCCGCTGGAGTGTCATGCCTCCACTGAGGTATATCAGGGGACGCTGGGACCCGGCCCTCCAGTCTCTTTTTTCCGCCTCGTGGCAGCCATTAGGACTCTCTCTCTTGCTCTGGCAAGATTGTTCCCCTTAGTTAGTTAGTTGCTAGTTTTTAGCTGTATTTAGTGCAAACCCCCTAGGATACTTCGTTGCAAGTTAATCTGTTACAGTGACTCCGCTGAGGCTATGCCAAAGTCCGCAGGATTTAAGCCCTGCTTGGGCTGTGGCAAAGCGTTTCCCCTAAGTGACCCCCATGACAAATGTTTAAAGTGCTTAGGGGAAATGCACAGTAAGGAAAAGTGTAAAATATGCAGGGGTTTTAAACCCCGGACACAGAAGGACAGGGAAAACAGACTAAAAGCCCTCCTCATGGAGGCAGCTTTGCTACCAGCACCGATTGCTGGCCCAGCTCCAACCTCGGGACCAGCAACTCCCCAGGACCAGACCTCTCCCAGGTACAGGAGCCTGTCCCAGGACCCTCGGCACAGCAGCTCCCCTGCGGCCTCGACGGCACAAGGGTCGAGCTCCACGAAAAGGCGACAGGGAGAGCGGGGAACCCCCCCCAGCACGAGCCACAGCTGGCTGGTTTCCCCGGCTCGCCTAGGGACGCGAGGAGCTCCCTACCGCTGCAGACGCCGTCCACGCCGGAGGCGTTCTTGGCAGCTAGGTCCCTAATGGACCTCCTGACCCCCCCCCCCCCCCCCCCGGAGACCAGAGTCTTCACCCTCTGCCAGCCACAAACCTGTAAGCCTCAACACCGGCTCCACCCCCGGAGGGGAACCTCTGGCACCGGCTCAGTGCCGAGCGAGCCTCCACCTCCAGATCCTCCGGGTCCGGGAGTGACCAGCACAGCACGGCCCGGTACTGCAGGGAGAGACCCCCTCAACCCGGGACTCGCACCCAGCAAAGCCCCGGTACTGCAAGCACTATCGGTGCTGCTCTGGCCGGCACGGAGCAAAAGGTTTCCCTCCTGCCCAGAGCTGCATACCGGGTGGTCCTAGTACCAATCTTCTTCCAGCAAGGCAAACCCCTCGGCACCGTTCCCAGCAAAGGGACAGGACTGCCTGGACCAGGCAGGGCTCTGGGACTCTGGGCAAGAGCCCAGTTCTCACAAGGTCCCCCCAGGCACCGATGAGTTCGCCCCCCTATAAGAGGCCGCAGAACCCGGGCACAGGAAAAGAAAGTGGGGACCAGGGAAAGGAGGACCTCACCTTCCCCCTCTTCCTCCATGACAAGCTTGGCCACACCAGAGCGCTGCTCCGTCAGTCATCACCGGCACAAGCAGCAAGGGAGTTGCAAGGAGAGGAACAGGTACAGATCCCGAGAGAGAAGGGAGTGCAAGAGGAGACAGCACTCTTGGTCTCCCCCTTTGGACTCCCACCACCCTAAAAGGCATGAGAAGCCTGGGGGTAAAGACGGAGACCAAACAAATCCATGGGTAGTGACTCAGGCTCAGTGGCCATACTGGATGTTGTGCGTAGCCCCGGCGAACTCCACCTCTCATCACTCCCATCACTGAGTAAGAAAACAGCCCCTCAGCGCATTCCACCCTCCAACTCGGAATGCTCTGACTCTCAGAGGGCCAACTCTCCTGAGCACGGCCAGGCTACGCCTTACCTCCCACAAACCACTCCTGAGCCCAAACTGGAAACCACTGCCCAGGGACCTTCTAACGTCCCGGACAATTTCAAAACCTATCAAGAACTGCTGAGGAGAGTAGCATCAAATCTGAACATGCAAGCGCAAGAACTCAGCGAGACTACAGACAGCCTCTGTGATGTACTAGAACCAGGTACACCATCCAGAGTGGCGCTGCTGGTTCACGATGGAGTTCTCAAGATCATAAAAGCGTTGTGGCAAATGCCTGCTTCTGCGTCGCCAACCTCCAAGGCAGCAGAAAAAAGATATTATGTTCCCGCCAAAGGGTTTGAATATCTGTTTGGACATCCCACCGCAAACTCCCTAGTGGTGTATGCGGTGAACCAAAAAGACAGACGGGGCAACCGAGCCCAAGAATAAGGACCACAGAAGACTGGATAATCTAGGAAAGAAGTTTTATTTGACAGCAACACTCCATCTCCGTATCACTAACCAGCACGCGCTCCTGGGGAGGTACAACTACAACCTGTGGAGAGCTCTGAACCGCTTCAGTGAATCCCTTTCCCAAGAACAGCTGCAGGACTTCCTTACGATCCAAGAGGAAGGTTTAGCGGTGGTGAAGGCCTTACTCCAAACTTCTTATGACTCCGCCGACACTGCTGGAAGATCCATCGCCTCAGCTGTTTGTATGAGAAGGGCAGCTTGGTTACTCTCCTCTGGCCTCTCTCAAGAGGTTCATCAGAACATCCAGGACCTTCCCTTGAAGGGCCCAGAGTTGTTCTCAGAAAAAACTAATGAAAAGCTGCATGGCCTAAAGGACTCGCGGGCCACTCTGTGATCCCTGGGCTTGTATAATCCAGCCTCCACGTGATGTGCATTCAGACCTCTACTTGCGGGGCCCCAGCAGCAGTATAGGTCCCACTTCCAGAGATTAGCTCCCTATGGACAAAGAGACAGAAACAGAAACTCAGGGAGGCGACGGCAAAATACAAGCTCATCTTCTACACCCCTTCAGCAAAACCGTTCAAGACGCCCACCGGGCGCTAGGAGACAGTTTGATGGTACCTCTGGGGGTGCCCAACCAGTCTTTCACCAAATCAGCCTCCTGTTCCTGAACCGCCTATTCCCCTTTGTCCGGGAATGGTCCAGGATAATGTCAGACAGATGGGTCCTAAGAACCATTGCCAGGGGTTATTCTATCCAATTCTCGTCAGCCCTCTTCTACCTCCCACCACCTTCGTTCCTCCCCAGGGAGCCCTTCCATGAACAGACACTTATCAAGGAAGTGCAATCTCTACTCTCGCTGGGAGTGGTCACAAAAGTCCCACCTCAGGAAAGAGGAAGAGGTTTTTACTACAATTACTTCCTAGTCCCCAAACCAAATGGAGACTTCAGACCTATCCTGGACCTATGAAAACTGAACAAATCTATCGTGAAACAAAAATTCAGGATGGTGTCTCTAGCATCCATCATTCCCACATTCAATCCCGGAGACTGGTTTGCCACCCTCGACTTGAAGGATGCTTATTTTCAACTATCCTCCCGGCTCACAGGTGCCGTTTCAGCCTAGCAGGAGAACACTAAGAATTTATGGCTCTGCCTTTCGGCCTTTCATCGGCCCCACGTGTTTTTACGAAATGCATGGCGGTGGTGACAGCTTACCTCCGTCGCAACCGGGTGGACATATTTCCCTATCTAGATGACTGGCTAATCAGGGGAAAATCCCGAAGCCAAGTCAGGTCAGCTGTGGCGCTAGTTTTGAGCATGTGCCACAGACCGGGCCTCTGCATAAACAAACAGAAGTACACTCTAAACCCAGTACAGAGCATAAATTTCATAGGGGCAACACTGGACTCTCATCAGGCCAAGGTGTTCCTGCCGGTGGACCGCTTCAAGACAATGGTGGACCTGATCACCACCCTAGAACATTGCCCAGCGACAACGTCCAGATACTGCCTACAAATACTGGGCCACATGTCCACTTGTACCTCGATGGTCCCCCTAGCTCACCTGAAACTCAGGCCCCTCCAGACTTGGCAAGCAACGGTGTACCGCCCATCCCTTCACTCTCTGGACAGAGTACTTACCATTCCAAGTGGGGTACTGTCTCAACTAAGCTGGAGGAAGGATCCAAGGACGGTCTTAAAGGGAGTCCCCTTTATGCCAGAAGCCCCCTCACTAACATTAATATCGGACGTCTCGGACCTACGGTGGGGAGCCCATATAAGTTTGTGAGCAAGGACCCAGGGGATATGGTCCCGGACAGAGAGGGATCTGCACATCAACGTAAAGGAACTAAAAGTCATATACTTGGCATGCAGAGTGTTCCGCCACCTCTTGGGAGGAAAGATGATCAGAATCCCAACGGACAACTCAGCAGCTATACACTATATAAACAAGCAAGGAGGTGGTCGGATCCCCAGCTCTATGCAAGGAAGTCACTGTGCTCTGGGATTTCACTATAGCTCACCGAATAAATCTAATAGCGGCACACCTACCGGGGATAAAGAATACAGAAGGAGACCGATTAAGCAGGATAGCCTTACCTCACCATGAGTGGTCTCTTCACCCCAAAATTACATCCAGGATCTTCCAACGGTGGGGCTATCCCCAAGAAGACCTTTTCGCCACTCGCCAGAACAGGAAATGCGAATGGTTCTGCTCTCTCCAGTGCACGGAGTCGAGGGCTATAGCGGATGCCTTCCTCATGACCTGGTCAGGGTGCCCACTTTATGCCTTCCCTCTGATTCCCCTGCTCAACAGGGTGATTCTGAAAATCAAACGGGACAAATCAGATATTATACTGATCGCCCCAGCATGGCCTCGCCAATGCTGGTACACGACAATGCTGGACCTGTCAATAGCGACCCTCTGGGAACTCCTGGTCATTCCAGACTTACTCTCCCAGGATGCGGGGCGGGTTCTCCATCCGGATGTCTCCAAGCTGCACCTCACAGCCTGGAGACTGCATGGCTGAATCAGGAGGAACGATCTTCCTCGGAGGCCGTTAGGCGGGTGCTCCTTGGTAGCAGAAAACAGTCAATGCAAAGTTCCTATCGCTCCAAATGGACACGGTTTTCAATCTGGGCACGTTCCATGAACATGGCACCCTCACAGGCCCCGATTCAGGGAATTCTGGACTATCTCCTGACACTAAAAAATAGGGACCTCTCCCTGTCGTCTATCAGGGTACATCTGGCGGCCATTTCAGCCTTTCACGCTCCTATTCAGGGAAGGTCGGTGTTCTCCCATCCCATGTTTTCATGTTTTTTGAAAGGAATAGAAAGGCTGTACCCCCAGACACGGAACCCAATCCCTCAGTGGTACCTTAATTTGGTCCTCAAGCAGCTCACGAGACCCCCCTTTGAGCCGCTAGCCACCTGTCCTCTCCTGATCCTTTCATACAAGGTGGTGTTCCTAGTAGCAATAACCTCCGCAAGGAGGGTTTCAGAACTAAAAGCCTTGACATCTGAACCACCGTATATGGTTTTCTTCAAAGACAAGGCACAGCTCAGACCACACCCGGCATTCCTCCCCAAGGTCATCTCAGACTTCTACTGTAATCAGGACATCTTCCTACCAGTATTGTACCCTAAGCTGCACCAATCTGACCAGGAGTGCAGGTGGCATACGCTGGATGTGAGGAGGACGCTCGCCTTTTACATCGACCACACAAAGCCCTTCTGGAAGTCCCCACAGCTTTTCGTAGCCATTACGGACCGGATGAAGGACCTCCCAATCTCTGCTCAGTGCATTTCGGCATAGGTGAAGGACTGTATCAAGTTATGCTACACCCAAGCTAAGGTAACACCATCAGAGATGGTGACGGCCCACTCTACGAGGGCGCAGGCCTCTTCAGCAGCCTTTTTGGCCCACTTATCTGTTCCAGACATCTGTAGAGCAGCAACGTGGTCCTCCATCCATACCTTCGCCTCCCATTACGTGATTGTCCAGCATGCCAGGGACGACACTGCCTTTGGGAGAGCGGTGCTGCAGACAGTAAACCATTAACTCCTCCCACCATCCAGGTATGGCGTGTGTTTCACCTACAGTGGGAATGGACATGAGCAGCACTCGAAGAAGAAAAGACGGTTGCTTACCTGTAACTTTCGTTCTTCGAGATGTGTGCTCATGTCCATTCCATACCCACCCACCGTCCCCGCTTTCGGAGTTAGCGGAAAGAATTGACTGGAGGGCTGGGTCCCAGCGTCCCTTGATATACCTCAGTGGAGGCATGACATGCCAGGGGGCGCTGGACACCAGGCAGGTGTTGCTAGGGGAAAATTTCCGATAGCTGTGCACGCGGGCGCGCATGCACCTACAGTGGGAATGGACATGAGCACACATCTCGAAGAACGACAGTTACAGGTAAGCAACCATCTTTTCCCGGGAGCTGGAGCACAGTCCTGGCTAGGAGGGGCCGATGGTCTCCCTTCTAGCTGGGACTTGAATGGCCCAGGCAAGAAGGAAGTGGCGGCTCCCTTTTTGCCTGACTGAATAGTACAGACAAAATGGGCTACTGATATAACGAAAGGGCTATGTTAAGACTGTGACTAGTAAACAAAAGGAGTAGAGGACCAGAAACAAATGAACCAAAATCGGCATCTGAGAGATTAAGAGTCATTGGTGGACAAAATAATGAAGGGATGTCTGCCCTAATGAAGTCTGCCTATCGCTCCCTTTGGAGATTCTCAAAGTAAAGAACATTAGGAGAAAAACTGGCTACTGGAGTGAGCTTCATCATCATGGCCACAGTCTCCTGGGACTCCAAGTCTTCATCATCTTGATCCTGGGAGATGTCCTGACCAGACTAGACCATCACCAGCTCTGTCTGAATCCTGAACACATCCTCAGACGTGAGACTTTCTCTCTTCCCCCACACCTCAGTGTGTCCTCTCCCTTTTCTACCTTATCTTGTCTCTTGCTTATCTCTATCATTTTTCTTTTTCTATAATAAAAGTCTTTCTTAGGTGGTCAAGACTGCATATTTTGCAACACTACTATGAGTCTGAGACCAGAAGAAGGTAGCTAAAAATAATGCCCTGAACAACCTGATACTGTAAAGGTTCGCCAGATCTCAGAGTAGCTGATAAAATTGTATGCTGTGTCTGTACAGGTTGCAAGTGAGAGTTAACGGGCGAGATAGAAGCTGTATTTTCTATCTTTGCTGTGCTTTCGCTTCTCTTTTTGTGTATGTTTGTCTTCTAGAAAATGGGGAGCCTAATCACAACAAAAATGATAGAGCCAGCCGATGTCAACTAACTTTTCTCTTTTCTCCATAAATGAGTTATTACATCTTTAATACCATCTAAGAGTCGGTCAAACTTTTTTTTTTCCTTTTAGAAACTCTCTCCAGCTAAAGGGCAAAGGAACAAGGGATGTTCTTAAAATGAAACCCTTATTTAATACGTTCTATTTCAAATGCTTTAATTGTTTTCCCTTCTTTTCTGTATCTTTTAAAAGAGGTTAAAGGTGTACACTGTGGTGCCAAGCAGGCTGAGGTCTCTGTATATCAAACCCCAAACTTTGTTAAAACTGTTTAATGTTGGACAGAGACTGGATCATAAAAGCATTGACTCTTGGGGTCCATTTAGTCCATCTAAGTTCTTTCTTAGCATCCTTGGGTAGGATTTTCCAAAGCACCTTAGGCTATGTCTATACTTGAAAAGTTAAGTCGACTTTATTAAGTGAACTTAATAAAGTTGACTTTAAGTCAACTTAAAGTCGACCTTATCACGTCGACTTAACAAAAGTTGACGTAACTTTTCAAGTGTAGACCTTATTAAGTCAACTTAACACTAAGTCAAATTAATAAGGTTGATTTAGGCACTAATCCCCTCCACACTGGCGTAAGTCGACCTAATAAGGTCAACTTAAGCATTAAGTCGACCTAAATCAAGGTGTTATTAAGTCGACTTAACTTTTACTTCAGTCGACTTAAGGAAAGCCCAGTGTGGATGCGGAGTAGTTTAAGTCGACTTAATTTGTAAGTGTAAACGCACCCTAAGAGACTGCTCCTTAATCATTTAAGGGTGTTTGTAAATGTCACCCTCTGTGCTTGAGTTTCCCACCTGTAAAATGGGGATAACAGTACTGTCCTACATCAACAAGGTGATTGGAGGATAAATACATTAATATTTGTGTGGTGCACAGATACTACAGTGATGGGGTCCATAGTTATATAGATGGATTAACTGTATAGATCAGAACAAAGCCTTATAATGGAAAGCTGGTTGCACCTTTTCAATGAGCCATGACACTAAAATATGCAATTCAGGACCTGGATTTACTCAAGCAACATATTGTCAGTGTTCTTTGAACACAGGAAGAATACCTTGCATTAGGGGAAAAAAGGATTAGGAAACTGAAACATGCTTAATCATTAAATTAATATTATATGTGTTTACAGTAATTTTAAGATTGCTTTGATATGTTTCCTATGGTTATGTCCCACACTTATCTGGAATATTACAAATCAATTTTAAACCATTTAGTGGCATATGCTGAATTAAAGGTTGATCCTTTGTTACATTAGGATATTGTATATGTAGGTATCTAAACAGTGTGGCAAACCGAGTGCCCTCAGTTCTCCATGAGTCCTGCGCTTCAGGTTGTGGCAGCTAGCTGAGGCACAGTCTTCCCTCCTCCAACCCCCCCAGTGCTATGGATCCTCAGTCCCTCCTGCCCTGGGGCTGGGTTCTCCACTCCACAGGCTGCTGGGCCTGGGGCCGTAAGGCCCATCTGGGCAAACTTGCCCTCACTGCTCATACCTCCTAGGGGCTGTCAGTAACAGCTACTGGTCAGCTCTCCTCCACTCTTCTTCTCTCTGGTCTCCTCCACACACCAAACACTGTGCCTACCTCCACCTCCAAACAACAGGTACAAACTCCCTCCTGCCTCGCTGCAACAGGGCTTTTTTATCTGTTATTCTTATTTGGTGTCAGCTGCTGTAACTGACTCTGGGTTCTTTAATTAGAGTCAGGTGTTCCAGTTAACACCAGGTGCCTTAACTGGCTCAAAGCAGACCTACCCCAGCTATCCTGGGAACAGGGCCTTTCTAAACCTGCGGCTAATATACCTGCCCTCCACCACCCTCCTGTACCTGTTGTTTCATTTGTTGTCCCCCGTAATTATTTGAAAACTGGGTCCAGTGCCTCCTCCCCTTAGGCTGGGGGATGGGCTTTAGTAGTGGGCGGGCTGACGCCCGCCCACCTCCCCAGTTCTTCAATAGGACCACCCTCCTGTAGCCATCAAGCCTGGCTCTGTCACAACAGATATTGACTGAGGTAACAATTCCCTGGAAAAAGAATTACCTTTGGGGGGAAACTGTGGCCCATCTAAAACTTCAGTGCAACAGAGTAAGGCAGTGGTTCTCAACCACTGTGTCGGCACACATTACTGGTGCCACCACACAGTGGCAAGTGTGTCGCGATGATCCAGGGAGTTGGCTGGATTTGGCCTGGAAGGGTGGGCTGGTGTGTCCTGTAGGGTCGCAATATGCCACGAAGTATGTTGCGACCTGCAAAAGGTTGAGAACCACTGGAGTAAGGGATGCAAGGAAACTGGTCTCAATAGCACTTTCAGCACCCACTCAGATGCAAATGCTTTAACTGCAAATGTAGACCAGGACAAGCAGTGTTCATCCCCCTTTTAGAAAACCTGATGGAGCAAGCCTTCCAGGTTCTTTGAAATGGGACTGAACACTGTTTTCCTTGGGCCACACTCAGAGGAGACATGGGAGGGGAGGCCCATGCCAGGTCACCTGCATCCCCCCCATTTGTTGCTAAGGCTTGGCTTGTACTGAGCCTGCTCACACGGACTGAGCATGCTCAATAGCAGTGCTGACGCTAGCAGTTGTCTTCACTCAGCCCCTCCCCTCACTATTGGCTGGCATGAGTCATCTCTGGCAACCCTTGCACGTAAGGAGTTTGCTGCTGAGTCAAGGCTGAGCCATTACTGTCACAGGCTATGTCTACACTTGTAAATTTAGGTTGACTTTAGCTAAGTCGACTTAGCATGTCTATACCTAAATTTAAAGTCGACTTAGGGGGGAACTTACAAAGTCGACCTAGAGCATCCATATTGGACGCCTAGCTCGACTTCTAGGGGTAGGGGGACCTAGGACAGGTCCACGGGGACAGGGGGGGCACCCCTTGCCCAGTGGCAGGGGGCTCAGCCTTTGCCCCATTGTACCTGAGTACAATGGGGCAAAGGGGGACAGGGACCATGGCAGGGCATAGGGGCAGGGTGGGCAGGGCTCTGCCCTGCCCTGTGGGGGGGGGCATGCCAGGCTCCCCCTGTGCCCCCCCTGGCAGGGAGGGCAGTGAGGGAGTCCTGGAGTAGCCCTAAGTCGACTTAGGGCTACTCCAGGTCTACAATGGCTTAAGTCGACTTAAGGAAACTGTAGTGTAGAAGCACCCACATATTGTTCCCAACTTTTCTTCTGTGTAGCCCAGGTAGAAAGGTGCATAAACTGAACAATAAGTGCTAGTAAAATAATGCATGCACTGGTAGTGGCTGCTTGACAGCCTGCCAGAGTACTCAAAAAGAGGCTGTTTGTAGAAGTGACAGTTTAGGTTTCTGTTTCACTTTTAAAATTATTTGAGTTTGTCAGAGTGACTGTGGAAAACAGAGCTAAAAGTGGCTCTTCACCAGGTATTTTAAAAATGCTAACGGCAGTTAATGCTAGTAAAACCAGTGTTTGGAAGTGAGTGCCTTTAAAGAAAGGAACCAAAGAGAAGAACAGTGACGGAAAGCAGAGCAGAGCAAAGAAGATTAGCAAGCCACCAAACTGGAACTATTTTGCTCTTTGATTTTTGGATCTGTGTTAGAACCTATTGGGAAATTCACATGGCTCTGGAAAGGATGATGTTGTGTTAGGTAAAGAAATTCAAAGTGGCACAAATTTGTCATGACTTGGTGGAGGGCTTTGTGGAATGCTCTGGAACAGCTACTTGGAAACCAGGATTAAAACCAAGCAGACTGTGAAGTTGCATAACAGAGAAGCTGAGACAAGACACCAACAAGGAAAGTGAACACAAATACGTTCCCTGAGAATTGACTGTTTACTTCTTTTTTGCTGTTATGTCACATGCTAGATCTACATAAGGTAAGGGGACAACAAACTAATAGGGCCACTTGGAGCCTTGCCCCCGATCCCTCAAATTATTTAAACACATGTGATTTCCAGTACGTTACCCCATTGCTCTCTGTGTGGCTACATACTTGCTTACAGTTACACATGTGTTTACATGCACTGCTGGATTGGGTATAGGAATCTAGTTACCAGAGTCCTTTACAAGCATGCAAAGAATGTGGGTTCTTTAAAATGCTTATTTCCTTTCATATGGAAAGTATTGGAGTGTTACAAACACCAGCCATGAAATGGGAAAAATGATGAAACAGTATCATTGATCTATGTATATCAAATGAAAATTGAAAGGGGAAGTCCTCACTGCTCTAATGAGAAAGCATCTTATAAAGTTGCTGACATTCAGACTGGCATTGTTGGAAAGGAGAAGTCTAAAAATCACAACTATTCTTAGTTTGGTGCAGTGATAGATGGTTGGAAAAACTACCTGGAGCTCAAAAGCAAAATGCTGTGAATTCCTGGAAACTCTGGTACAACCAGATTTCGGAGTGCCTGGAGTGTCTTTCTGAATGGAAATGTGATTAAGCAGTTATTCAAGTTAATCTTTTGCTATATAAGGGGCATAGGGCACTTTGTTCTTTTCAATGTCTGTTCTATCATTTTAATGCTGTAGAAGCACCAACCAACCGCCTGCAGCTCGCATGCTTACAGATTGTTATATCACTTGCGTTAGATATAAGGTCAAATATTTCAGTCTGACTCATTGCTTGCTTTGATGCCAGTAATGCTTATTTTCTTGTGATATGTAGGCATGCTCTGCGATCTCTAGAGTGAATTTTGGAAAGTGCACAGGATGGCTCCTGAAAGGACAGTGGATCAACTGGTTTTCTTTGTGAATGGCAAAAAGGTAAGGGAGATTCCAACTTTTTGTTCTCTTTGCTCCTGAATCCTGTGTCTGGGATCATTCATTCTATCATACTCTCTTTCAATGAAGTTTTCTAACAGAGCAGCAACTTTTCAAGTTAGGGATGTACCATACTAGCTCTATGGATAGGAAGTCCATGTTTGAATGTTAAGAAAATAGCAGTAGGAATATACTAATGACCATCTGACTTTGACTGTGAAATGCTCAGAGAGATTGCAGCAGCTCCAGAAACAGAAATACCAATAATAATGGGGGTTTCGAGTATCACACATACTGACTTGGGTACCTGTCACCTCCGGATAGGGTGTAGAGAATATTTTTGTATGCCATTAATGACTGTTTCTTGCATCCTGGAATCCACCAGAGGAGAGACAATTCTTGATTTAGGCCTATGTAGAGCACAAGATCCGGTCCAAGAGAAAACTATACCAGAACCGTTTGGTAATACCAACCAAAATATAATTAGATTTAACATCCTTGTAGGGAGGTAAATACCAAATAACCCACCACAGTACCATTTTGTTAGAAGAAGAAAGCAGGGAGTCCCAGAGGCGGATTGGGTCGAAAGTTACCCTTTATTGCCTGCTTGTTCCACCTCGAGGCTGCGAGTGAGCAAGGGGGCGGTTGTTACAATCCTTTTCTGCTTAAAAATATGTAAAAGCGTACATTCACGACAACTCTCCAAAAACCCTTTTTTAGTTACATTAATACCCAAGCAATGAATTATTAATAACTATGAGGTGAATATAATTATATCCTAACAAATTTATTTATCACATGAGCTTTCATGGTAGAAAATCCCACTTTGTCAGATGCTATTGCGATAAATCAATGTGTTAGTCTTTAAAAGTGCCACTAGACTCCTTGTTTGTTTTGCTGAACTAGACTGATGTGGCTGCCCCTTTGGAGCTTATATCTGTCTTCGTTGTGTACAGGTTTACTCAATGGTGTGCAGGCGCTTAACTTGACAACATGTTATTTTTTGTAACAGCAATGCCTGCAAAGTACTGTCCAAGCATTTAACAAGGGAGGGGAAGGGGGAAAATGATAAGCACTTTCCCTCCAAGGATCTTATGTAGGAAAGGGAAGATAGCACACTTCTAATTATGTTTCTTGCACAAGTTGTAAGAAGAGAGTAGAGAAAAGGGAAGATAGCATAACTTTTAACTAGAATTTCATTTACAGGATAGCAAGGCCTGCCTCTAGTAATCCTGTCATCATAATAACCAGTGGCTCAGGCCAGGGCTGATTATCCAGCACTAACTTTACTCTCCTACACATTCAGCTTCAAAAAGGGGAACCATGCAAAAATGAAGCTGCTAGTTAAATGGAAGTTAAAAGGAACAATATGACAGAGGCTCAAAAAAATTGCATTAAAAAAACCCTGAAAACAAAACTGTTAGAGAACAGTAGTTAAACAGCAAAGCAAAAGACATGGTTTAAGGCAAAAATACACCCTTTAAAAACTGGAAGTCAAATCCTACTGAGGAAAAGAGAAACAGGCATAAAGTCTGGTAAGTCAAATGTAAATGCATAATGAAGCTGCCTCCCCCCCCCCCCCCCAAAAAAAAAATTAAGAACCAACTAGAAAAAGATACAAAAACTAACAGCAAATATTGTTTTAAGTACATCAGAAACAGGAAGCCTGCCAAACAAATAGAAAGCACCACTCAAGGAAGACCAGGCTTTTGCAGAGAATATAAATAAATCCTTTGCCTCAGACTTCACTGCACATGATATGAGGGAGATTCCCACAACTAAGCCATTCTTTTTAGGTGGCAAATCTGGGGAACTGTCACTGAGTGTCTATAGAAGAAGTTTTGGAACAAATTGATAAATTAAAGAGTGGTAAGTCACCAGCTCCAGGATGGTATTCATCCAAGACTTCTGAAGGACCTCATTATGAAATTGCAGAAATATCAACTGTGATATGTAACCTATCAGCTAAATCAGCCTCTGTACCAGATAACTGGAAGCTAGCTAATGTACTGTAGGTTTTTAAATAGACTCCAAAGGCAATCCAGGCAATTGCAGATCAGTACCATGCAAAATGGCTGAAACTATAGTAAAGAACAGAATTATCAGCTACATAGATGAACACAATAAGTCGGAAGAGTCAACACAACTTTTGTATAGGGATATCATGTCTCACTAATCTATTGGAATTCTTTGAGGGGTGTCAACAAGTATGTGAACAAGGGTGATGCAGTATATATAGTGTATTTGGACTTTCAGAAAGCCTTTGACAAGGTCCCAATCAATGTTCCCTCTAAGGTATGGCGGCTTGTGTGCAAAATTTTCAAGCCGTGTGCAAAACTTTTTCTGAATAAAATTTTTGTGCAAACTCACACGACAGAAATTATAGGCATTAATTGAAGTTAAAGTAATTGTAAATAGAATTAATTAATTGTGTTTAATTGAATTTGAATGAATTTTGAATTGAAATTTAATTTTTAGAAAGGTTTTTATTTAAAATTAATTTTTTTAAAGCTTTTTTTTAAAAAGGAAGGAAAAAAAGAAGGGAGGAAGGAAGAGAGAAGAAAGGAAGAGAGAGAGAGAAAAAGGAAGGAAGAGAAAAACAAAGAGAAGGAAAGAAGAGGAAAGAAGGAAGAGGAAGGAAAGAAGAGAAAGAAAGAAAAAAGAAGGAAAGAAAAAGGAAGACAAAGAAGGAAAAAAGAGAAAGGAAGAGAAAGAGGAAGAAAGAAAAAAGAAGGAAGGCAAAGAAGAGAAAGAAGGAAAGAAAAAGGAAAGCAAAGGAGAGAAAGAAGGAAAGAAAAAGGGAGAAAGAAAAAAGAGAGAAGGAAGGGAGAGAAGGAAGGAAGGAAGGAAGAGAAAGGGAGAGAAAGAAGGAAGGAAGAGAAAGAAGGAAGGAAAAGAAGAAAAGAAGAAAGTGGAAGGAAAGAAGAGAAGGAAGAGAAAGGAAGGAAGCAAAGAAAGAGAAAGAAGGAAAGAAAGAAAGAAAAAAGAGAAGGAAGAGAAAGGAAGGAAGGAAGCAAAGAAAGAGAGAAAGAAGGAAAGAAGAGGAAACAGGAAGAGAAAGAAGGAGGAAGGAAGAGGAAAGAAAGAAAAAAGAAGGAAGAGAAGAAAAAGGAAGGAAAGAAGAGAAAGAAAAAAAGGAAAGAAAAAGGAAGACAAATAAGGAAAAGAGAAAGAAAGAAGCAAGCCAAGGCCGCCGGCGGAGGAGGACCCTACTGCGGCCCTGGGAAGCCGCCGGTGGGGGGGGAGCATACCCCAGCCCCGGAGGCTGATCCCGGCCCGGTGCTGGGAGGCCGAGGCCATGGATTAGCCCGGCCCCGGCCCCGGGAAGGAGGCGGATGGCGGGTGGGAGCCCGGGAGCCCACCGCGGCAGCAGCCACCCCTCTGGCCCGGCCGCGTGGGGCAGGCAGGCAGGCCCGCGCTCCGGACCCTAGCCTAAGCCTGCCTGTCCCACCCTGGGGGCGGGGAGGGCCAGCCCAGAGGCCGGGCGCAGGCCGGGTGTGCCGCGGCAAAGCCGCGGCCCCAGGGGTTGGAGGGAGCAGCGGGGAATGCTGGGCTGCGCGGGGGTCCCTTACTGCTGCGCGGGGGGTGCGAAGGCTGCTGCGCGGCCGCGTGCCCGCGCAGCTTAGAGGGAACACTGGTCCCAATCCAAAGGCTCTTAAGCAAAGGGAGCAGTCATAGGATAAGAGGCAGGGTCTTCTCATGGGTCAGTAACTGGTTCAAAGATAGGACACACAAGGTAGGAATAAGTGGTCACTTTTCACAATGGAAAGGGGTAAATAGAAGGGTCCTACATGGATCTGTACTGGGATTGTTGCTGTTCAACATATTCATAAATGATCTGGAAAATGGGGAAAACATTGAGGTGACAAAGTTTTCAGATGACACAAAACTACTCAAGACAGCTAAGTGCAAAGCAGACTGTGAAGAGTTACAAAGGCATTGCACAAAACTGGGTGATTGGATAACAAAATGATGGATGAAATTCAATTATAATAAGTGCAAAATAATGAACAGTGGAATACATAATCCCAGCTGTACTTATAAAACAATGAGATCTAAATTAGCTGTTACCACTCAAGAAAGAGATTTTGGGGTCATTGTGCATAGTTTTCTGAAAACATCTGCTCAGTGGGCAGCGGCAGTGAGAATTTTAGGAAGCATTAGCAAAGAGATAGCTAACAAGACAGAAAATATCAGAATGCCTCCATATATACCCATGGTAGGCTCACATGTTGAATACTGTGTGCAGGTCTAGTCGCAACATCTCAACAAAGATATCTTAGAATTGGAAGAGAGACAACAAAAATGATTAAGAGTATGGAACATCTTCCGTATGAGGAGAGATTAAGAAGACTGGGACTGTTCATCCTAGAAAACAGACTATGACTGAGGTCTATCAAATCATGAATTCTGTGGAGGAAGTGAGTAGGGAAGTGTTATTTACCTCTTTACATAATAAAGGGGCCACCGGATGAAGTTAATATACAGCAGGTTTAAAACAAACGTAAGGAAATACTACTTTACAAATGATCAGTTGACTTGTGGAACTTATTAGGAGGGGATGTTATGAAAATCAAAAGTATAACTGAGTTAAAAAAGTATTAGATAAATTCATGAAAGATAGATCCCTCAATAACTATTGGATAAGATGGTCAGGGACACAAACCCATGATTTGGCTGTCCCTAAATCTTTGACTGCCAGAAACTGGGACTAGGCAACAGGGGATGGATCACTCAGTCGCCCTGTTCTGTTCAATCCTTCCGAAACGCCTGGCACTGGCCACAGTCAGAAGACAGGGTACTGGGTTAGATTCACCATTGTTCTGACCCAATATGGCCATTCTTATGCTCTTCTAATATGAGCAATAGTTACTGTGACTTTGTGGCTTATTCTTTTGCTTTGTGACTTTATTATTACGGACTAAGAGCAGTTGTTGAATTGTTCAATTTTCAGTTATTTGCAACTTTCCAAATACTGACCATTTGTGATGAGATTTCTCATGTTTATTTTTGGTCCAGAACAAGACATTTTTAGGAAAGTGTCAGGAAAACCTCTTTGGCCATTTTGGGTTTACTGAAGCAGGAAAAAAACCCAGGGTCTTTCAGTCATTATTAAAATATTCCAGTGGCTTATTTTTATGCCTGGATAACTCAAAAAGAGCTTTGCTTGAAAGGGTCAGGCTGGGCATTTGCATAGACCACCAAGAGGATTTTGCTTTGCTTTGCTTCTCAGAATGATCTGAAATTGGGAACTGCTTCTATACAGAATGTCATTCTCATTAGTGAAAATAGCACATAATGAGGTACAATTTATCCTGGAGCAGATTTCTAGGGTGAAACATGTCACTTACTGAGGGGGTCTGGGTGGTCTTTTGTCCACGGGAAGACAATGTGATAGCCTTGCCTATTGATACTGCTGCACAGGAGCACCTTTCTACCACCTACCCACTGTAGTAAGGTTTACAGGATAGGTTTCCATTTGCCTTCATGCCTTGTGTAGGTGGAATGGAGACCGTTAGCTGCTGGAGGTGAGAATAGCAGCTGAGGGGGGAATGCACTGCAGTCATGGGCTATGTCTACACTGGCAAGTTAGTTCGAATTAAGGAGCTAACTAAAGCCATGGCTACACTAGGTTTTAGTTAGTTCAAATTAAGGGCTTCCTTAATTCGAACTAATAAGTTCGAATAGGGCTTTAGAAGTAAGGCTTTAATTCGAACTAACTAGTTTGAATTAGCCAATGTGGCCATGTTAATTCAAACTAATTTCTTAGTTCTAACTAACCGGCCATTGAAATGAATGGGGATCGCTAATTCGAACTAAGCAAGTGCCATGAATGGCACTTGCTTAGTTTGAATTACGTTAATTCGTTAATAATAATAATAATAATAATAATAAGAAGTCATTAAGTTAATAAGTTAACTAACTAATTCGAACTAATTTTAGCAAGTGTAGTCATAGCCATGAAGACTACCCCTGGGTTGGGAGAGGTCGGGTATTTTATGCTCTTACTCACCAGAGCAGTTATCCCATGAAGATTTGCAGCCTGTTTACTTGGTTGTGTGTGGGTGATGAATATCATCTGTCATTTTCAGCATATGCTTAATTGTACTGTGGAACAGAGCACATGGGACTATCTGGTGTGCTGGAATGTAGCTGCGTTTTTGATGAAATGCTTATTTAAAAAAACAAATTAAGTTAATGAGATGCCAGCTCCTTCCTTCAAAATGTTACAGTGATGAGTCTAGAATTAGAAAAATCAGTAAATTCAGAGGCAAGTGTCTTATTCAGCTATTATAACTAGCACTGTGTGAAAAAATAGTTCCTAGGAGTCCGATTTGCTCTAGGAATCTGAATTCTGAAATTCTGGACTTCCGTGTGATAATAACTTAATTTGTACTAAAGTAGGGCTTTAAAAATATTTAATAATTATGTTACAGTAGGCACCAACTCTGTCCATCTTATTGATTAAATCTAATCCCAACATGACCGGAAAGGCTCAGAAATGTGAGCATGAAAATCTGAGTTCACAGGTGTTTTTTCTTCTTCTTTCCCAGTTCATGTGTAGAAAGCACATTGCTGTGCACCTTCACACTGATGCCATTAAAGTCTTTGCAACTTTGTTCTTGAAAGTAGTCAACTTTACTCGGATATTTCTGGTAATCTCATCCTTAATGTACTTTCAAGGGAATGCTGCAAACACTTCTGGGATGCCAGTTACTTGAAAAAGAATATGTTTGTAAAGATTTCTATAATGGTGAATGCTCATGTCCATTTTTCTGGCAAATTATCTGTTTATATAGGAATTGTATTATGTAACAACTGCCAAATTACATTTTGTGGGAGCACTTTAATCGTTCAGTTCTAGAAAAAGCAGGCCTTATGGGAAAAAGCTGAAAGTACAGAGGTTTATAGCTAAGTCCTTCCTTATCAAAAAAAAAAAAGGTTATAAAAATGTACTTTGATTTAATTTGCCTTTCTAAACTGGGAGAGATTATCTTAAATAAAGTGTAACTTCTGTACTTAGGACTTCTACATTATAAGACTCAAGAAAATATTATCATATTTTATTACACAGTTTTACAGGAAATGTATCTTGCTGGTCTGTTAATAATGAAGGAGCAAAGCAAGCTTTGCAGGCCAAAGAAAACAAAGAAGGAACTTTGATTTCTGACCTCAGGGAGAAGGTTCAAGTTAAACCTAGTTTTAAATCTAATAAAATAGGTAACGGTAAACAACATTATTAATATTCAAGTCTGAATTGACTCAATCTGTGCAGATTAAGATTCCTCCACACCAAACTCTCCCATTTCCAGGTTTAAGGTGGTAATTAAAGTAACAACTGTTAATAAAACATTAAAAAAGGAACCAGATAAACTTAACGGCAACTCAGAAACTTAGGTTATAGCCCCAGATCCAGGAAGAATTAAGCAGCTTGTTACCTTAAAAATAACATCCAACAAGAATTAAACAGCTTCTTAACTTAATAAATGACTTTCTATGGTCAGCATTTGGGTTAAAGTGAGTATTAGTTAATTATTAGAGTTGGGTATGAATCAAAATCCTGATTCAGACAATTCTGAACTTTTGGTCACTTAACATTTCTGTGCTCATCTCACCCAAACCTCTGAACTTCTTGGGGTTCTCACATCACTAAAAGTATTTGATTATAGACATCCAAACCACTTAGAACATGTTATTTGGATCAGGGCTTCCGCAGGAGAGATAATTGGATAAACACCAAAATTCCAGTGCTTTGTTCCTCCAAAGTCTGCTGCTAACTCTGTCTTTGGGATCCTTTACTTTTCTGGTCTCTCTTGTACTACAGAAGCAGATCTTAAAAATGATGGGCAGTGGCGGAAGGAACAAAGTACATTGGTGTAATGCCATTGATTTGAACAAAGTGGCACCAGGACTAAAGTTCATCTTCAGGGCTTGTGTGTCTGTCTTATTAGATATGTAAATCTTGATTATATATTTTACAATACTCTTCTCTTCTTTCAGGTGTTAGAAAAAAATGTGGACCCAGAAACAACTTTACTGACCTACCTACGGAGAAAGTGTATCCAAATCAGGAAGGACTGTATAAGGTTTCAAATGGTTATGGCATTTCATCATGGTTTACTGTTGCTTTGTTAAGTCGACTTAGCATGTCCACACTCAAATTTTAAGTCGACTTTTAGTGGGGAGCAGCCATTGAGGGGACCCTACAAAGTCGACCTAGAGCGTCCATACTACTAACATGCCTAGGTCGACATGTAGGGGCTAGGTGGACCTGGGACTGGTCCACAGTGGCGGGGGGGCACCCCTTGCCAAGTGCCAGGGGGCTCAGCTTTTGCCCCATTGTACTTTGGTACAATGGGGCAAAAGGGGACAGGGACCCTGGCAGGGCATAGGGGAAGGTGGGCAGGGCTCTGCCCTGCCCTGTGCGGGGGCATGCCAGGCTCTCCTTGTGCCAGCCACCCTGGCAGGGAGGGCAGTAGGGAAGCCCTGGAGGCCCCTAAGTCGACTTAGAGTTGACTTAGGGGTACTCCACAAATACACTGGCTTAAGTTGACTTTAGAAAGTCGACTTAAGCAGAAAGACGACTTAAAAGGAGGTTTAACAAAGTCGACTTAATTTTTCCTTAAGTCGACTTAAGCAGCTACTTAAGTCGACTTAAGGAAAGTGTAGTGTAGATGCAGAGTAAATTAAGTCGACTTAAGCAAGGTTAAATCGACTTAATTTACAAGTGTAGATGCACCCTAAGTGTAGACATAGCCTTACTGCCTCACATTGGAACCCATATGGGGTAACCCATATCTGATGGGATCCTGAAACAAATATTTCCAGAACCCCTTTTGCTGGTCTTCAAACAACACCCTCCCCCAACCTTGTTAAGCTCATCATCAGAAGCAAGCTCCCTACAGACCAGACCCACCAACTCAAAGTGGCACCAGACCCTGCTAAGCAAGCAGACACAAAACCTACAGACATATCTCCACTGCTGTGATGATCAATACCCCTCACAACACACCTTTCGAGATCCATGGGTCTTATACATACTTATTACATGTGATGTACTTCATCCAGTGCACTAAATGCCCCAAATTAGGAACTCAGTTTTCAGCCAGAACTTTTGGATATCAGATTGATCCTTCTTGAAAACTTGGGCTGTAAAAGAGTTGTTGGCTGTACTATTGCTCTGCTTCTGGATTTTCCTTAATCCTTGTTCTCTTAGTGGGGCTATGTGGAACCAAACTTGGTTGTGGAGAAGGTGGTTGTGGTGCTTGCACTGTTATGATATCCAAGTATGACAACTTCCAGAAGAAAATTGTGTATCCTTTACAAGCTGAACATGTAGAATGAGATGGTTGTGAAAATAGTAATAGTAATTGTAGTTCTTGATTGTTTGCAGAGCTAAGCAAGGAAAAAGTAAAACAACGATTATTCTTTAGAGGTATTTTAATATGGGTTGCTGAACATCTGTAATGAGGAAATGACTTCTTGGTCACTCTTAAAGGGTGACCACAAGAGGAACAAGTATGGTGTCTTATTAATAGATCACTTCAATCATCCCCTGGTAGCCAGAATATTTATTTACTAAGACTACCCAGGAGGCAGGAATCATGAAAGATAATTATAAGGAAAGTTCTGACTACACTGATTTCATTTTCAATCAGAGACATTTTCACTTTGTTTGCCACCTAAAAGATGTGTGTCTGAGCCGTCTTGGCACAGGGCTGAAAGCCAGGAACTCCTGAATTATTATTCCCAACTTTCCTATGTGGCTTTAAATAAGGCATTTAACATCTCTGCCTCTGCTTCCCTATGTGCAATAAAACTCATTTAAACTGGCTACAGAGCTGTTATGAGGACTAATTAGTTAGTTTATAAGAGCTTTAAGAAAGATTATTATTATGACTACTGGACCAAATCCTGCACTTCTTGCTCAGGTGAAGTCAATGGGAGTTTTGCCTGAGTTTGGCTGCAGGATTGTTAATAAATATGTCCAATCTGACCTGTCTTATTTAGGTCTCTAGGCTGCACTCATCACTATGGCATTTGAATCCCTTTTACTGGTGTATTATGCATGAAAAGATGCATTTGGAAATATCCACCTGGCTCTTCTCATCCAATGAAGAAGACGTAGATCTGTCCCTGAGACTTTTAGACTTCATAAAGACTCTGCTTCGTCTGAGTGCAGCTGTCATTACTCCAGGGATCTGTACAGACAACAGTGCCTTTCATTAGCTCATGTGTTTGTCATAAACAGACTGCCTGGAATTGCAACTGTATATATCAGAGGTTGTAAAGCAGGCAAGCCTCATGAGTTCCTATTTCATTTGTTGAGCATGCCGGGCAAATGATTTTACAAATGAAGTGACCTTAATTAATGATTCTAGCCACTTCTCAGTAAATGCTTGTCTGTTCCCCATCTGTGCATTGCATCATGTAGCAGTAACTACTGTTGAAGGCATAGGAAACACAAAGACAAGATTGCATCCTGTCCAGGTGAGCTGTCTCTGCTGTTAAGTGTTAACACAATGTAACCTTCTTTTAATAGGGTGGGGGGCCTCTTTTGTGGACTGCCCCTATTAGTGCAGGGTTCTAACACCTATTGAGATGCTGCTTTCTATTGGCCCCTGGTGGACCCCTCGCTTGTTATGGATGTAAGGAAAGTGGGAACCCACATGCCCACTCTTGGGTAGTGGGACCACAGGCCTGGGCCTGAGAGTTTCTACGGGAACAGCCTATGCTGGGAGGAATACTTGGCTAAGGTTTAGCGTCTGTTGTTCTTACTTACCATGTTAATAAGCCAAAGCCCAGAGGGTGTGAGTTTCACCTTAGACAGTGTGTGCAGACTTCGCTGGTAGTGTGACTGGCACCTACTCACTCCTCCATATTGTAACTCTCTGTTATAAACAAACCTGAGACTAGGTGTTATTCTGGCTATACCACTAGCACTCTTTCTTTGGGGCTAAACGTTGTAGTGGTCCAAGTCGTACACCAGGAGTGGGGAAAACACAGGACTGGGAGCAGAGTTGCCTGAAGGCCGGAGTGGAGAAAAGGGCAGCTTGCCCCAGGTCCCTGATTTGAGAGGGATCCCAAATTGACAGGGGTGGCTGGGGCAAATTTGAATGAGAGGCATTGTGAAATGGTGCATGGGATTGCAGTGCTACTCCTCTTTGGCACCCACCATCCATAGTGCGGAGAGTGCCTCACCTGCCTCAGGTGGGCTCCCATCCCACCATTGCTGCTGTTGGCATCTTCTTGCCAGCCCTGAGGCAATGCACCATGCTGAGACTCCACAGCTATGTCTATACTTGTTAATTTAAGTTGACTTAGCATGTCCCCACTCAAAAATTAAGTCGACTTAAAGGGGACCCTGCCAAATCAACTTAGAGTGTCCACACTGGACACCTAAGTTGACTTGTAGGGGCTAGGTGGACCTGGGACAGGTCCACGGTGGCAGGGGGCACCCCTTGCCAAGTGCCAGGGGGCTCAGCTTTTGCCCCTTTGTACCTGGGTACAATGGGGGCTGAGCCTGACAGAGATACTGGCAGGGCATAGGAGCAGGGTGGGCAGGGCTCTGTCCTGCCCTGTGGGGGGTGGGGTATGCCAGGCTCTGCCTGTGCCAGCTACGCTGGCAGGGAGAGCAGTGGGGAAGCCCTGAAGCCCTTTAAGTCGACTTAGAGCTACTCTGCATCCACACTGGCTAAGTCGACTTAATAAAGTCGACTTAGTCAGCAAATTCGACTTAAAACGAAGTTTAATAAAGTCAACTTTAATTTTCCTTAAGTCAACTTAAGGAAAATGTAGTGTGGATGCAGATTTAATTAAGTTGACTTAAGCAAGCTTAAATCAACTTCATTTGTAAGTGTAGATGCACCCCACATGTGGGAGCAGGACTGCGGGTTGGGAATACCGTGCATACTGATGAGGGCTCAGGGAAAGGCAGGATCAGGAGTGGCCCCTTGACTGCACACAGGCAGACTCCCCACTCCATCCTTGTGGGGAAGGCAGCACACTCAGAAGTCTGGGCCCTCTCTTATCTGTCCTCCCTATCCTCTTCTTTAAGCGCATCTCTATGGCAATTTTTTGGAAGGGTTGGGCGCTTTGGTTTCAGATTTGGTTGTGGGCCACCCTCCATAACTTCTGTGTGGCCCTGACTGGGAGTCAGGAAATCTAGATTCTATTCTTGGCTGTGCCTAGGCCTTCTTGGATGACCTTGCTTGGGAACTCAGGGTGCCTCACTTTCCCTACTTATAACTTTGGGATAATACTATTTACCTGCCACACAGGGGCCTTGCTAACAGTTAATTGAGTAATGTTTCCAAAGGGCTCTGGATGTTGTGAGGGAAATGCAAAGTGTTACTATTATACGTTGCTGATAATACAGTGCAATGTTTGGAGGCACTAGTTATTTCATCTTTTCCAGAGATGCTGCCCTTGAGATGGAAATTAAGTTCTGCACTGCACATATCTAGCAGTTTGTATAGATTTTTTCCAGGATGATAAACAATAAAGAGACCTAAAATGAGACGGATGGAGATTGGGTGGGTGCAACTAGATAGAGCTTGTGTCCTCCTTTCCCTAACACATCCCCGTCCCCTTCGTCTCCCAAGATCCAAATAAGTAAGCTTCGAGGGAAAAGTGTTTGAAATCTTATTTTGACTAATAGCCCCTACCTTTACAATGGAGCAAATGAAAACTTAGGGGCTCAAATACTCCTCTTGTGAAATCCTGGACTCAAAGAATTGCCTGGCAAAACTCTAGTCAATGTCAGTAGGTCAGGATTTTGGGCGTGTTTTGAAATCCAGAACCCAATTTTGCAGGATGAGTTCATCTCTTGAGTCTGTTTATTTGAAACCTATCTGAATGGACTAATTCCTTTGAGAGGGACTGACTAGTGACCTCAACAAATCAGCATAGTGCTGTTGACAAGAGCTGTTTGTTTTTGTCATTTTTTGTCAGGAGAGAATAGCAAAAAGCCATGGGTCTCAGTGTGGCTTTTGCACTCCTGGGATTGTCATGTCCATGTATACATTACTTCGCAACTGTCCTGAACCGAAAATAGAAGAGATTGAAGAGACTTTCCAAGGTAATGCTTATTTCAAAACAGCCCTGCAGGTTTGCACATTGTGCTTTTGATTTTGACTACATTTCCCTCCCCAAGGGGAACAGAGTTCCCCAACCTGATTGTTTAAAACTGGCCAGTTACTCTTGGAGCAAGCCCCAGATTCTCCAGGTAACGAACAGTTCACTTTACATTGTTCAAGGGTTGTGAACTGAGCAGATTCTAGGCAGAAACAGCTAGTGAAGAATTTCTACTGTTGTTAATTACCGTAGTGCATAGGAACCCCAGCTGTATGCCAGAGCCCCATTATGCTGGGGGCTGTACAGACTAAGGCCTGATCTACACTGAGGGCTTCGGTCAATGTAACGCTGCATACTTCGACCTTCTGCAGCCTGTGTACACACTCACGCGGCTGCAAGGTCGAACTAAGTGCTGCTGCGTGGCGACTTTGTAACTCCACACCCCAGGAAGCGGAGAGTTGAGTGCGACTTTAGTAATGTGCCTTTTTGTCAGTGTGGACTGTTGGCTTCCCTGCCGACCCCTGCTGCCTGCTTCCCTGCCAGCCCCCCCACCCCCCTCCCCAGGGCTGCCACCAGCCCTCGCAGCCCTGCTGCCAGCTCCTCTGCTCATCGCTTCTGGCTCCTCTGCCGGTCCGCACAGCCCTGCTGCTGGTTGGCTGCCATCCTCCGCAGCTCTGCTACCAACTCCTCTGCTGGCCCCAGTGGTTCCGCTGTTGGCTCCTCTGCTGGCCCCCACCATTCTGCTGTCAGCTCCTCTGCCAGCCACCGAAGCCCCGCTGTTGACTACTCTCCCGGCCCCCGCAGTCCCACTGTTGGCTGCCCTGCCAGTCCCTGCAGTCAGCAGCGAGGCTGTGGGGCCAGCAGGGGAACCGGCAGCAGGGCTGTGGGGCTGGCAGCAGCCCTGGTGGGTGGAGGGGGGTGGCTGCTGCAGTGCCAGCAGCGGAGCATGGGACCAGCTTTGTGGCACTGTGGGCTTCCTACCCACAATGCAACCCTTGGTACCTTGACTTTACAGCTGGCAATGGGGATGCAAGAAGCCAGAGCATGGAGTGTGTGTGGACACTTCCCTCCGGTTTTATGATGTTGATGTATCAATGTGGACTTTAGATGGTGCCCAAGTGTAGACATGTCCTTAGAAAAGGTGATCTCTGCCCTAAAGAGCTTACAAAGTAAATAAAACCCATTGCAGGGGGTGGGAACAGAACTCCTTGCTGGCAGAGAGCCAATGGAGATGACAGAATTAGCTTGACCACCAACCACCAGTCCCATACATAGGAGTGTGTCATGAGTTGGGGAGGTGGGGAGCAAATTCCATTATATCAATTCTCCTCTTTTGTAGGTTAGAGCAGTCTGTGGCTGCTTTAATTAATGATGGGGCTGGGAGGGGCTTGTGTAGAATTGGAAGCACATTGGCCACCAGTACTGAGTGGAGGTCAGTCGCAGGAGAGATTTGAGCCCGAGTTGATCCAGACATTAGAAAACCGGTGATGAGACGTGCAGTCAAGGCATGCAAAATAGAGGTAGCTGAAGTTTTTCAAGTTCTTGAAATGTCAGTGAAAATTTTCCTTGCAATTTTGAATTTCAACATAAAAAAGAGAGTGGTGGACTTTGTGCAGAAATAGTCACACAATTTTCTTTCCCTTCACTTTCCAACAAGCTCTACCTAAAGCTGAGCTGCTTATTGAGGGTAACAAGACCACAAAATCAGCCTCCTATTTGTGCTCAGAAATTCTTGACTGAATGACTTTTAACCCTTTGCACTGGCTATACAGGAAACCTGTGTCGCTGTACAGGATACAGACCGATTCTGGAGGGGTACAGGACATTTGCTAAGGTAAGTGGCCTCAGATAATATTACAAATTTCTGGATGGCAGTCAGCAGACTGGGTGTTCAACTGTTGATAAAATACAATGCTAAACTGGGAGAAAAGGGGAATATGTTTACAACTTCCCCACTGCAACTTCTCCTTCCAAATCTTGAACACAGCCCACACTGTTATTCATGTGTTACATATTAATAACATGACAAGACCTGCTTATTAATGGCAGCTGCCCTGGTTATCTCGTTTTATTAACTACAGTGCTCAGTGCAGGGGTCCCATGTCAGGTCACTAGTAAGCAGTTCTCTTTTTACAGTTCTCTTGCCAAGTCTCTTAACAAGGTAGTATTCCTGCAAAACAGAGCAGCTACCAGATCACCTGGGTATGTGATGGTATAGAAAGGTTGAATAGGGACATGTGCATGATTAGGCACATACAGAGGTAGAGCCCAATTTGGCAATTATTATAATGGAAGATGAACCACAAAACAAAAATGAAAATGGAGTTAAGCTGAGATGTCAGTGCTGAATATACCCCTTCCCCCCAAACCTGCTACCTATGTTGGGTGGGGCAGTAAGCACAGACATGCAGTTTTTATTGATCCTTTTTTAAAAAAGTCTCTTCTAGAGGGCGTATGTAGAAGTGGAAGGGTTAGATGCTACAGTGATTAGTGTTACGGACATACCTTAGATGGGTGGTGAATTGCAGGCTATAAATCGATAATTTAGAATGATGCACATATATATTATTCTGGTTAATGTATGAAATTAAAGAGGAAAATATAGGTAGCTATGAAACCTGTTGGATACTGGAGCAATCTCCCAAAGAAGATGGTGGAAGCTCCACCAGCTGAGTTATTAAATTGGACATAGGCTACACTGTAAAGGGCCTGTAAAGGACTCTCAAGACAAAGACATCCTCCGTATCCTATTTGGGGAACAGTTTCTTTTGCAAGTGGATCAAACTATTTAGCTTGTTTGAAATCTACTGATTTTTCTCTAAACAACTTGTGCCCATGTAGGACTGGTGTTGTGGGAGAGGAACCAATGGCCCAGTCTGCTGTATGACAGGAAATGATGGAGGTTGTTGTGGGAAAAAAGTCAATGACCCATGTTGCTGCATGAATGAAAAAGAAGACAATGCAGTAAGGCATCAGCACACCGTTATCATTTCTCCTCTTCTTTCTTCTTGCTACCCTTTGTTGCTGGTGTTTTGTAGTTTAGGTTTTATTTTATATGTGCCAAAGCCTGATCCCTTAATTTGATCTTATTCTGGCAAAGACTGAGGGCTTGTCTACACTTAAAATGCAATAGCGGCACAGCTGTAGCATTTCAGTATAGACAGGAAGGGGTCTCCCATCAGCATAGGCAGTGATTTTTTTGTGATGCTAAGCAGAGGTACAGAGTAATGACCCTTTTTGCCAGCCCTGATGCCCAGCTGGGGCAGTGGGGAAAAGGAGTGTGCTGCTGGAAGAAGAGGGGTGGCACAAGAAGGAGAGGGGTGGGAGAGGCATTTTTCAAATTTACTATCAAGATATGAGTACCGGCACCTTTTTTTTTAAAGCACTGAGCATAGGTAATCTACCTCCCTGAGAATTGTTGCTAGGTCGATGGAAGAATTCTGCTGTTGACTGAGCACTATCTACATGGGGACTCAGGCAGCTTAAGAACACTGCTTAGGGTGTGGATTTTTCACACCCTGACTGACTTAGTTAAACTGACTGAATTTTCTAATGTAGAGCAGGCCTTTCTTTGCTTTTATTTGATTCTTGCTCAGGCAAAAGCTATAGTTGATTCTATTCATTTACACCAGTGTAACATAGAATCATAGGGATGGAAGGGACCTCACGAGGTCATCTAGTCCAACCCCCTGCTAAAAAGCAGGACCACTCCCACTAAATCACCCCAGCCAGGGTATACATTGGTATAAGTGAGATCAGAATAAAGCTCTGTGTGTTTATTCAGGCAAACTCTCACTAAAGACAGATGAATATAAGTGGGGAGCGCAAGATCTGGGCTATTGTTTCATCTGTCTGTGTCATTCCATTCTATTAGTGGCACTGTTTATCATTTAACAAAGTAATCAAATGCATTGGATCAGAAAGGAAAAATGAACCAGAGTTACATGGCGACAAGTTGAGTCTTCTTGTTCTGAGTAAAAAAAAATACACTAACAAAGAGCAATTTGTTTTGTTTAACAGGTCATGGTGTCCTCCATCTTGTTCAATCCAGCTGAGTTCCAGCCTTTGGATCCCACACAGGAGCCTATCTTCCCTCCAGAGTTGCTGGTAGGTGCATTCATGCAGTAAAAGACAGACACCGATAAAACAAGGCACACTGGCCGACCCAGAGCAGGCATCAGCATTCCAGTCTTTCATGTAGGAACCCTTCCAGAAGAGCCATTGCATTAGTACATCCCCTTCCCCCCTACCCCCCGTCCTGGCCATGCCACTGTTTAAGGGGGCTGGCTGCCCTCACTCTGTCTTTCCGCTCTTGACAGGTATGGGTTATCTCTGCTTAAAATGCTGTTATTAGTTCCACGACTGCTGGCCTCTCCTCTTGACCCAGCCCAATATTAGGTTGTGCACTGGTGGTTCCTTCGTGAGGGTCACATTGAGTTTGTTCATGCCAACACCAACTCCCTCTGTTTCATTTGTAAAACATTCTTATGTTGCCGGGGCAGCAATATGGGGCTGGATCCTCTCCAGTTTCTTCTTCCCCATAAACAGCAGTCACATAATGAGGAGAATAGCCCCCCTCCAAAAAGCAGCAGGGGCAGGGATTCTGAGGGAGACATTTCACAATCTGAGTTTGTCCCTTTTTGTTTTCTAGACTCTGAAAGAGAAACCCCAGAAAGAGCTGCGCTTCAAAGGCGAACGTGTGATGTGGATACAGCCCACAACACTTGAGGAGCTGGTAGCACTCAAGGCCCAGTATCCCGAAGCCAAGCTTGTGGTAGGGAACACAGAAGTCGGTAAGAGGAAATGCTGAGGCTCCATTTCAGCAGTCACAGTTACCCAGGGAAGGGTTTTCCCAAGCATAATGCAAAACCAGTTTGGACTTCCTTAAAGCAGCCTGAGTCAAACGCCTCTGGGAGTGGTTTCTGGAGGACATCAGGAAGGATTTTACTTCTTCCCATGTGGCTCAGTCTCATGAACATCTGTTTGTCCAGTTTGTTATGCAAAGCTAAACAAGTGCTCATTCAGCTCTGTGGACATTTTGTGCTAAATTTGTGCCAGTTATTGGCAAGAAGAGGAACACAGATACAAAACATATGCTGGAAGGGAAGAGACACATAGAAAATATACTTGTGCTTTAGGTGAATCCAGTCCTGAAACTTTCAGCTGTTTTCCTGAAATTTTCAGGGGGCTGGTATACCACATAGGATTTGAAGGTTTTCAGAGCTCTCACTCTTTTTTGTGTGTGTGGATGGGGTAGGGAGAGTGAGATTTACAAAGCCAATTTGATTTCATAAACAGTTCCCCTCCTCGTTTTCAAGTGCTATTCAGCCTAACATGATAGCAATGAGTCAGGAACATCCACATGCAGTACAGGAGTTCACTCTTGAGAGATAAGGTTGATGGGTCGTGCAAGTTGGAGACAAATCTCATGGGTTCTAGCCCTAAAATTTCATTACATACTTGCCACCACCGATCAGTGATAAATGTGTCCTTTCTTCAAGAATTCTTTTAAGCTATTGCATAATCTGTATAAGATATGGTTACTGAAGCTAACTGATCTGTGCTACACAATAATGCTGCTTTTCATTGAGAAGCATCTAACTCAGGGAATCTTGTTTTTCCCTGAGGTATTGAAATGAGGTTAAAGAATATGCTGTACCCAGTGATAATAGCACCAGCATGGATCCCTGAAATGAACTTTGTTGAGCACAAGGAAGAAGGTAGGTAAAAAGTATCCATAATGCTATGCAGCCAGTGTGGTCTTTGGCAAAGGTAGACAGGAGGGACTGTGCACACACACGTGAGAAATGACCAAATTTGCTCAGTTTATAAATTCCGAGGAGTCACACTGAAGTCAACAGGACAAGTTGAGTGAGTAAAGGAAGCATGCGTTAGCCGCTCATCATCATTCTGAGTTTAACAAGATTGTTTTCCTGTTACTGGGAGTAGGTGAGGGGCAAGGCAGATCTGAGTTAAATTTCAGTACAAGTATTCCACAGCACACAGATGTTGTAAAGATATGGAAACAAGTAGTGGTAAGGGTCAGGCATGGTCATTACTGGGAGAAATGTTAGAAATTCCATAGCTATTCCATGGTTGATAGCTTATGCAAATTAGTGGGCTAATTTGCATATCAGCAAATAATTTGAAAGTGACCAGTCCTGAGTTTATTTGGATGGCAGAAGCAATGCAAACTTCCCATACACACTGCCCAGTCACTGTGCCTCAGACTCTAGGGACAGGTCTACAGTGCAATGAAAGCCCAGGATTAGTGGGACTTGAATCAGATGACCTGTGGTAGGGAACCCTGGGCGTGAGCATTTACGTTGTATATCCACCCTATGCTAAGACTTTTCTAACCCATACCCGAACCTAGGGCTCTGATATCTGCCTTGCAGGACCAACACTCAAGTCAAAGTAACCATATCCCACAGTCCCTTGTGCCCCTCTCTTCACCATCACCCTGAAGTGTTGCCATTCTAGTCCTAGGACCGTGGTATGCAATGGGAAAACTTCATTGCTTGCCCTGCGCATACTAGGAAATAGCTCATTCTGCAAAAGGATTGATCAGTTCACTTTCCATTGCAAACCCTGGAGGGTCCTTGGGTGCGTCTACGCTTCCAAGTTAGGTCGACTTAAGGAGGCTTAAGTCGACCTAACTTACTCCCCGTCCACACTGGGCTTTCCTGAAGTCAACTTAACCTGTTTCTTAAGTCGACTTAATTACACCTAGTTTTAAAGTCGACTCAAGGCTTAAGTCGACTTGTTAAGTTGACTTAAGCCAATGTAGACACCCTAAGTCGACTTATTGCATAAGTCGATCTAGGGCAGGGGCACAAGGGAGCCCCACATGGCTCCCTTGTCCCCAGGGAAGCTCCTGCTCCCTTCTCCCCAGACCCGCTGCTTCCCAGCAAGAGGAACCATGGCTCCTTTTTGGCCAGGAAGCCGCGGTCCCGGGGAGAAGGGCTTTCCAGCTGGGGCTCCAGCGAGGAATTCCCTCCGCACTGGAGCACTGACTGGGAATCCCTGGTGGCTCCCTTCTCCCTGGAAGACGCTCGTGCCTTCTCCCAAGGAGAGCCAGCCGTGTGGGACTGGCTTTCCCCGAGACAGGCAAGCCACTCGCGGCTTGTCCCAGGGAGAGCCAGCCGTGCCGGGCTGGCTCTCCCCGGGACTGGGAAGCCGTGAGCGGCAGTCGTGGGGAAAGCCAACCATATGGGGCTGGCTCTCTCCGAGACCGGGAAGGCGCGAGCAGCTTGTCCTGGGGAGAGCCAGCCCTGCAGGGCTGGTTCTCCCCAAGTCACGCAAGCCGCGAGTGGCTCGTCCCTGGCAGCTGTCTCTCCCTGAGACTCGGATGAGCTGCGAGTGGCTTCCCGGTCTCAGGGAGAGCCAGCCCCACATGGTAGGCTCTCCCAGGGACAAGCCGCTCGCACCTTCCTGGTCTCGGGGAGAGCCACGGCTTTCCCTCGACCTATCCAGTCAACTTAGAGAGTCTAGTGTAGACTCTCTAAGTTGACTTAATAGGGTCTCCTTTAAGTCGACTTAAGAGTCTTGTGTAGACTCTCTTAAGAAAGTTGACCTAACTTTCTTGTCCGCAGTGGGTAAAGGATGGGAGAAGGAAGGCTCCTGGAAACTTAAAGTGGTGGCCAAAAATAATGAACTTTATTAGGCTCCCTTTTTGGGGACGCAAAGGGTTAACAGTTGTGCTGCTGGCTGAACTAACTTAGAAGTCAGCTTCACAGATAACAAGATAGCCCCAGGTGATTACCCACAGTTTAACATATCATGAGTTACACAGAAATAAACCTTTAGAATAAACCCTCCTCTTGGACTCTTTTGATAATTCAGAGATAAAGTATAACGGGACAGAAACCAATACATAAACAATAAACATAACAATAATCCCCAAACCTACACCAATTGTAATATCTTGGGTTAAAACTGAGGTAGAAGAGTTATTCACATTCCACTATATACATTTAAAGGGAAAGAAACAATCATGAGAAGTAAACATGGGGGATGACTCGGGTTCAGTTTACATACGTACCACAACTGTCAGGCAGGTGATTAACAACAGCATAACGTCTTAAGGCGGAGGTTGAAATCGACTCGGGCCGGCACTCTCGGGGGAACTCCTACTGCAGGGTGATCAGGCCTAGCAGTTAACTCGAGGAGACTCTCCGTGCTCCATGCGGCATGGAAGCTTTTATGGCCCAGGCCATGGCTTCCTGCCGAGGGCTGTGATTGGCCAGATTTCGCTGCAGCAGGAATTTTGGGGCGAGGGTCTGCCCGGTTCCTCCTGTCCTTATTTGTGCAAAGGAATTTTCACCAGCTCTCTAGGTTCCGGGTCAGAGCCTTCTACAACCCTGGGGGGGGCCAGAGCAGCCATGATTGACTTACCCTCCAGTACATGGGCGAGGGGGATGACCCACCCCTTTGGGAGCTGGCTGAGAGCGAATCAGGGTCCGAATAAAGCATGTTGATAGTCACAAGCCTAGCAGCCAGGAGTTCTCTACGTGCAATAAAGCATGTTGATAGTCACAAGCCTAGCAGCCATGAGTTCTTTACCTGACCTGGGGGGCAGTATCTGGTATGTGACCTGGGGACAGTATCTGGTATGTGACCTGGGAAGAGTATCTGATAAACAGTTTTTCTACGTGACCTGAGGAGAAACAGTTTCTATGTCTGTATATCACAAGGGAGGTGGCGGCCAGTTTATGGGGTGCTCATAACAGCACCTTAACATTTCTAAGTGTAGACATAGCCCTTGTTAGTGTAGCTCGGCGATCAGAACAGAATGGGGTAATGCTGACCTGAACTGCCGCTGTTGACAAAGGGGAAAGGGTTGACTTCCATTTCCAATAGAGTGGATAATTGATTATTGAGCTAAAGAGAAGTAAGGAAGTTGTCCCATGGAATTGTGGGATACTTCCGACTGACTCCTGGACTTGAGTCAAGTGGAGCTGCAGCTATACTGCAAAGCAATTGGGATTGGGCCCTGGGTCCCGACATAACTTGAGCTTGGACTCCCTTGTCCTGCAGATTCCTGGGACACTGGGGCTAAGCCCTGAGCTAGCACAATTGCAGTTTAGTCACAAGGGGGTTAGCTTTGAGTCCAGACTTGGGTAGAGGCTTCCATTGCAGTGTAGACATATCCTAGGAGTAACAGGAGTTATTTGTGGTCCAGTACAGTTCTTCCTCTCTTTGTTGAGCCTACCATCTCGTATAAATAAAAGTGGTAAGTTTATTATGTGAGAGTAGGAATTGAAGACCACCAGGCACATCTCAGATAGGCACCTGTGTTAGATAGCCACAACCTGTATGTCAAACTGACAAGTGAAAGGCTATGTAACTCATTTTTTAGCAATCCCCAGATGCACATAAGAGTGATGGTTTGTATAGTTGTGGGTGGTTTGTAATTGGTGTGTACAACTTGTGTGTGTGCCTGGTGTTGGTGGATATTATGGTTTAGTGCAGAGTTGTTAAACTCATTTGCTATGGCGGGCCAGATCTGATGTACTTCAAGTGGCATCATGGAGCTCCATGTATGTGAGACTTTGCTCTGCGATACTCCAAGACCACACTTTCTCTCTCCCTAACAGAGAGTGCAGTTGTGGGCCAGACAGAAGTTTGGACTGTATGTTTGAAACCCCTGGTTTAGTGCATGTTCGAGCAAGAGACGTGGTTGAAATTTTTCAGCTGAAAAATGGTATTAATGAATGAATGAAAAAAAATCTTTTTGTGGGAGAAATATAGCGCTTCCTCTGTCTTCCTGGGTAAAACACATGCCTTGACTGTTGGTGAAAATTCTCTTGTTCTTCCTTGCAGGTATTTGCTTTGGTGCTGCCTGCACCCTGAGCTCTGTAGAAGTGGTGCTGAAGAAAGCTGTGGCTGAACTTCCTCCCTCCAAAACAGAAGTGTTCCAGGCTGTCCTAGAGCAGCTGCGATGGTTTGCAGGCTCACAGGTCAAAAACGTTGCAGTAAGTGACTTGAGAAAGCTAGTGAGCTAATGCTGGAGGGAGGGGCAAGAAACTTAAATGAAGAATTGACTGAATAATTGGCCCCTCCAATTATTATATTCCCAGTGCTCTTCTTGATACATTTGAAAGATACTGTGTCCCTTTCTTGGGGATTCTTTTCCCATAAAATTCCCATATAGGCTGTAGGCTATTTTGTCCTGTCATCTTAGGTTACGATATGCCACCGGCACTGCACAAAGAAATGCAGAAGGAATCTGCTGCACTCATTACCAGACAAGTAGGAAGATTCCAAAGCAGCCTGTCAATGAGGTCAGATTTGACAAAGAAGCATTTAGGGTGGATCCAAACATACAACAAAAGCATGACCAAGAAGCCTCAGTACACGGCCCCATAACTCCTCTGTCAGAAAAGAGACTGCCGGCTCCAGACTCTATGGGTGCGTCTACACTTACAAATTAAGTCGATTTACGCTTAAGTCGACTTAATTTAATCTGCGTCCACACTACATTTTCCTTAAATCGACTTAAGGAAAATTTAAGTCAACTTTCTTAAACCTCCTTTTAAGTCGACATTTCTGGCTAAATCGACTTTATTAAGTTGATTTAGCCAGTGTGGACATGGAGTAGCCCTAAGTTGACTTTAAGTCAACTTAGGGGGCTTTAGGGCTTCCCTACTGCCCTCCCTGCCAGGGTGGCTGGCACAGCCACAGCCTGGCGTGCCCCCCCACAGGGCAGGACAGAGCCATGCCCACCCTGCCCCTATGCCCTGCCAGGGTCCCTGTCAGGCTCAGCCCCCATTGTACCAAGGTACAATGGGGCAAAGGCTGAGCCCCCAGCACTTGGCAAGGGGTGCCCCCCCGCCACCATGGACCTGTCCCAGGTCCACCTACCCCCTACAAGTCAACCTAGGCGTTCAGTGTGGACGCTCTAGGTCGATGTGGCAAGGTCCCCTTTAAGTCGACTTAATTTTTGAGTGTGGACATGCTAAGTCGACTTAACAAAGTCGACTTAAATTCGACTTAGTTAAGTCGACTTAAATTAACAAGTGTAGACATAGCCTGTGATGGCTTCAGAAGACAGTGTGCAGAAGGTGCTTATTTGGGATGATGTTATAACAGGGCTATCTGACATTGGCAGCATCTAGGTCCAAGTGCTCTTTGGATGCTGAAAAGCAGAGCTGAAGTGGCTTTGTGCGGGTCTGAGTCTACTGTACTCACAGTGTTTTGACTCTGTAAGGAAGATAGGAGACAGGCAGAGGTAGGCTGGAAAGGCCAATAGAACATCACTGTGACACTAATATGGTCAGGCTGCTCAGTGGTGAGTGTGGAAGCTGATACTGCCTCAATGCTTAGGGGGGGCATCTTCCCCATCCTCTGCAAACCCCAGGTCAAACCCTGCTTTTAGGGCTAACCAATAATGTGAGATCTCTCCTCTGTGCTTTGCAAGTTACCTAGGGCTATTTTTGGGGGGGTCCAGAGAGCTGGTGAAAAAGAATCACTTTTAAAGCAGGCTGATAAACCTAAAACAGGGCTAAATACTGAAAGATTTTGAGTGCCCTCAATTCCCACTGCAGCCAATGGAAACTGAGCCATTCAGCATTTTTCAGGAGGTGCGCAGCATCTTGCAGCATTGCGCCTTTGATCATGGCTCCAGTACTTGAAATTTGGAACTATTATCATGAATAATTAGGAGAGAGGTTCTCAAACTTTTTAAACAGAGCCCTGCTGTGGACTTCGTGTAAACTTGGGTCCTCCTTTCTGCAGATAGCAGTGTGGGAAGCAGTAGCAAGAGAGTGGGGAGCAGGGGTGGCAGCAGCAGCTTGGGCCGCTGTTTGGGCCAGGGAATGTGCCTGAAAGCAGTGGGAGCTGCTGCTGTTGGAGGCAGGTAGCAATGGCTGGCGAGAGCAGGTACCAGCGTGAGCATGCCCTGCACCAGCATGGAGCTCAGCGAGCATGCCAGGCAGCAGGAGGTGCTGCAGTGGCTGGGCAGTGTCCCCTGCTCTGCCAGCAGCCTCCCTCCACCTTCACTCCCCTCCGGAGGTCTCCTGGCCCCACTCTCAGCTCAGTGCCCATGGCATGCATGTCCCCCACTTTGACAATCTTTGGAGGAATTTTCTATGTACAGCTAAGGGCCATCCTTGAAAACCGTTTCAGTCAAATGCCTTTATTGATTAGGATTGATATGGGCTGTGTGGTCTTGAGTATTCATCACTGGAGCTTAATTAAGGCCCTTAAATTGCTACAGTATCAGAAGAAACCTAAATCTAGTCAAGTCCTAGGTTTACATTTGAATCAGTGATAGCAAAGTAGCACTAGCCCTACCTTCTCAGCTGTCTTCTAATCCATATGTTTGATGTATGTTATTTCAGGCTCTTGGGGGAAATATAATGACTGCTAGTCCAATTTCCGACCTCAACCCTGTGTTTATGGCATGTGGCAGTAAATTAACTTTGGTGTCAAATGGTAAGTTTATTCAAAGCTCTAACTGACATTAAGGGATGTAGTCTAATCACTAGTCCTTTCTCAGGCCTGTTTAGTCCAGGCTAGAACATAGGAAAAAACTCACTATGTTAACATTAGGGATTCTGTTTTAGTCTTTCTGGGCTCTAAAGTGTCAGGGAGAACAACAGGGTTATCTATGTTCAACAGCCTCAGTAAAGAATGCCTTTTGTATTTGCTAGGGCAGATGATCCCCACTACTTTGCCCCCCACCCCATCCCCGACCCTCCACACAGAGAAAATTAAATGAAAAGGTCCATTCCTGAGGAAGAAGTAAAGAAATTATGGTGACTGTGGCTGCGTCTACACTGGTAAATTAAGTCGACTTAAGCTTGGCTTAAGTCGAGTTAATTGGCCCTCCATCTATACTACACTTTGCTTAAGTCTTAGTTAAAGTCGACTTAAAAGTGCAAGTGTAGACATGGCCTGTGGGAGTGCAGTCCATGTTTCCATTGCCATTGTTGCATGATTCCTGTCTGTCTTTGAGGTCAGCGATGGTGCCTGCCTTTTCATACTAAATAAGATAAAGATTATGTATAGTATTTGCTATTCAGAGTATATTAAAGAGTTTTGTTTAAATAGGATCCTTTTGGGAATTAAGAAAAAGTGTTGGTTTGTACTGTTCCCCTGTGAACGGTGAAAAATGCACATTGGGATTAGTGCTGGGTGAAAATTTTTAGCCAAAACTGTTTGCAGGAAACGAATGAATGTTTAGTAACACCATAGTATATTTGTGAGAAAAAGTGAGTGCCTTAATATGTTCTATTGGCCCAACTTCTGTTGGTGAGAAAGACATGCTTTTGAGCTATGCAGAGCTTTTATCAAGCCTACAACAACATTGCAAAAAACATTGGGAATTTGCATCAGATTTACCAAATTGTTTCAGTCAAAACTTCCATTCTTTAAGAAAAAAGATGATAAAAAGTCAATTTTTCTTCCAGTTTAATATTTAAAAAATGTAAAAGGTAAATGATGTTTGAAGTGAACACAAAAGTATTATTTATTTATTTATTGACTTGCTGAACATTTTGAAAAAAATTGTGTTTGGGTCAACCCCAAATTTTTTTTCATTGTTTTGGAACTGGGAACACTAAAAAACTCATTATTTCATTATTTATTAATTGGGGTGCTAGAAACTGATTCATTTGGCTGTTTGGAATGAATTAGAATCCAAGGGACACATCCCAAAGTTTTTATTTCCTGTTAACTCAGTCCTTATGCAGGCAAAGCTCCCGCAGAAGACAGTGAGAATTGGTACCCACATAAGGACTGGATTGAACTCAAGGAAGTACTTCTGATTTGGCTAAAAAGAGTTAGAAATTAGGAAGGGAAATAACTGATAATCAGACCAGATTTAGTTTATGTAACTGCAAGGTCCTCTTTACATGCCTGATGATAATTATTTACTTGGATGAAATGTGAGAGTATTGCCGGATATACTCACCCAACCATTTGTGTCTCTTGCTTCTCCTTGCTCTACAGGGGGCAGAAAGACACTAAGAATGGATGAAACGTTCTTTACTGCTTACAGAAAGACAGTACTAAAGCCTCAGGAGATATTGCTGTCCATTGAGATACCTTACACTAAGAAGGTGAGATGCTGGAATTAACAGTAGTCATTCTACTGGCAGTGTAAAACTGAGTTGGTGTTAGGGGACCCAAAAGTGCCTATTGCTGCTAAACTAATTTTTCCTTGAAGACTGATTTCCAGCAGAGATGTCCTTAATTAGCCCCTACTGGGCCAGCTGGAAGGAAGGTCACTTTTAGAACAGTCTAATGGAGTGGCTGCACTCCTCAGTATCACAAGTGTTCTGTTTTCAGTTTTGGCTATGATAATAGGGAAGATGCCTAGGCAGTAAGTCCTGCCATTAGATGGGTGTCATGTGGTGCACAATAGGCTATGACATGTGTAACTTTTCTGTTCAGTTTTGCAATGTAATCGTGTAGTTTAATGCAAAAAGTGCCATGAAAAGTTTACTTTTGAATGCCCTGGCTTATTGTTATGGTCTCATGTTCCCTGCAGCATCATGTATGTGTACATATGTGAGGCATGTTTTCAAGTATTCTACATGGCTATGGGGTGAGGGGGACAATCAGAGTTGTTTTCCAGCAGTATGGAGACAGCCAGAACCATTTCCCAATCAGTATTGCAAGCATGTACATAGAGAAGAAAACATTGTGTAACACCTTGGCCAGAGTGTGGGAGGTCATTAGCTCTGTTTGAACAAAGGGGATAACCTGAGAGAACAGGGAGGAGCAAAGGGGATTTTGGAAAGTAAATAGAGACACTTGGAACCGTTAGTGACTTTTTGTCAGAGATTCTCCATCGTGAAACATCTACAAGGATTAGGCCCTGCCTAGGGATAGGCAGAGACTGTTTGCTAAACCATTATTTAGCCAGATCTTGTGAGTAATCTTGGACGGTGATTATAGTTTTAGTATGTGTCTTATATCTTTTATTTAATTGTGGGAACGCCTGACTCCTTTATTAAATGATTAGGCATTGATTTGCTATATACTCACTTAAAATCATATTCTAATTGATAAAGTAGTATTTGTTTTATCCAAAGCTGTATGAATTTTAGAAGGTGTGAATGAGTGAGGCCAGGCATACTCATTTCATTGATAAATGGGTGAACAAGTCTTTATGAGTCTGCAGTGATTGGGGAAGGTCCTGATCCCTGTAGGACAGATGTTCCCAGTGTGGTACCTGGGGGCTAGGGATGCACACTGGGGGACTGTCCTCTGAGCAGCTGTATAGCACATACCCACTGCCTGGGACCAATTACATGCAGGAGGCTTGTGTGGACTGACTCAGGAGTGAGTGGTCACCTGGCATAGTGGGATGAATCAGGGATCAGGAGTGGAGATCAGGGGGTCACAGCAGCACACCAGACCAGATTTTGGGAGAGGAACATCACGGTGGGTGACTCCAAACATTATTTAAGTCTCTTCTTTTGTCTGTTCACCATGCACTCTAGATCTTCTCCATGTAATTTCTTAGGCTATTAAGAAATGTAGGTGGTTCCACAGAAGAAAAAAACAGGCCAATCGAGATTAATGCAATATTATTAACTGCAACAGTTACGAATATTTTCTTCTGAAGCTATCTGAAAAAACAATTTCTTTAAATGAATTTTAAGTTTAATGAACATCTCTACTTCTTTCTGGATGGTCTCCTAGGAGGTGAGTAAAAGTGTATGGGGGAGAAGTTGAAAGTCTAACAAAAGATATTTGCCCAAGAAAGTCCCATACTGGACTTGTTACCCTCAGCCAGTTCATCACTATAGAATTGAAGATGGTTCTTTTGCTAGTTAATTGTCAAAAACAATTATACTTGCACTGTGATGGGGTCTTGTGTTTCAGTTCCATCTTCATAAGGAGCAAGATGACAACTTGAGAGGTAAAGTACCAGAGCGCCGATCAGTTAACCAGTAAAGTTGTGAGCTCTAACAAGTGTAATGCTGACATGAGGAAGCAGTCATTATGGAGAAATGCCCAGCTATACAAAAGTAAAAACAGAGGAGGCAGGCATTTAACAAGAACAGGGTGTTTTGGGGCTTTTTTTTCAAGTAAGTTTAGATTTGTCAAAAGGTGCTAGTTCAACATCCTTGAAGATTCAGATACAGTTCTTTTGTAATTAACCACTGGAACAATTTACCAAGTATTGTGGTGGATTCTCCATGGCTGATAATTTTTCAATCTTTCAATTTTTCAGTGTTTTACTAAAAGCTACTTTTTAATATTGGGGTGTTCTATGGTCTGCGTTACACAAGACCTGAGCCTATATGATTATAATGATCTCTTGTGGCTTTAGAACTGATGAATCTGTTTGTTGACTGTGAACTGAAAACTTAATCTCTAGGGATAAGAAGAGAGTGTGATCTCTGTGTTGATTCAGTCCGTGGCCTATTGGCTGCAATCATAGGGACTCGTCTGGGGCCATGGTTTCTCCAATGTGGACTTTATTCTGTTGGGACCTGGACTGAGGCCATGAAACTCACTTCAGACTGAATAATGATCAAGTCTGTTCACTACTGGCCTGGTTTGAATTTTAACAACCACCCAGAGGTAAACAGCTCCATATGGCATTATTAACTAGCTGCCCATCTCAAACCTAAATTATTTCATATCCATCAAGACCTTTAAAAATTTAGGGACTTGATCCTATTAGTCATAAGCAGAAAAGATTCATTATGCAATTATCCAATTTTTTAATAAATGACAAATATTATTGCTACGTCTGAAGACTATGGTAGTGTGGAACCAAAAACAACTTTTCCAGTTGATGGTTTGTCTGCACTTCAAGACATATTTCTCCATCCACGATTATTAAGGACAATTGGATATTGTATTAGTTGTGACTTTCTATCTCCTTATCAGTTATTTTAAGCTCATGGTAATTGTGAATAAGATCGGTTCCTGCAAAAGGATATGAAATGAGGGAATCCATGAAAAGCATAACATCCTTCCATGTATATGGTTTTGCTAAGGAAATTTGTGCTAAACCAAGTTGCTCAGATTAAATAAACTATATTCATACCAAGCAACTGACATGACCTTTAGGTCATGCTAAATGGTCACTGTTACATTGAATCCGTGGAATTTATTTGTATTCAGGGAGAAATCAGCACAAAACTCAGAGAGATTGTAAACCCACAAAAAGGTCTCTTTAGTGAATTAACCTAAAACCAGCCAGGACTGGCTGAGCTATTCTCTAATTGTCTAACTCTATTCCTATGACAACTCTATTGCTATGGTAACCTAGGCAGTTAGACAAGACACAAAATACACAGCATGTTCCTTCTCCCTGAATGAAAATGACCATTTAACAGAACAATCACTAAACTAGGGAATGAGGCTAAACTGCTAAACCCAAGGAGTATTCTGACCCATAATGAGGGTTTGCCCCTAGCTAGAGATCCAGCTATTGAAGAGGCCCTCTCTCTTAAGGTGGATTACAGTGGATCTCTGGTGTTCTTGCATCAGAAGGTGTTAGTGGTGTGGGCCTACCAATGGGTTCAGGACTCGGAGCTTGAACAGGTGAGGATGTTGTATTGCTCAAACAGCGGCGAAGGCTGTATCTGCTGCAGAGGTGGATGGAAAAGGAGAGTCAGGAACGCTTGACCCTTGACTTGATGGCATTTCACCTGTAATGGGGGGTCAGGCAGTTCAACAGGAGATGTGACTTTAGCACCTGTATAAGCTGTCAACAACTGATTTACATATTGCCGCCAGGTGAGATCATCTGCAGTCTGGACGGTGTAGAAAACAGGTCCTGTATGGGCAATGATGCATAGGAGGGACCCATTTATCTCCAGGAGCATAGTTCCAAGCTAGGACAGGCTGTGCAGCAATAAAGGTTTGGTCTTTTGCTCTGTGTGTATGTCTTATGATTTGGTTTTGCTGTGGATATTGCACAACTTGTCATGCTTTGGAAGGTTTCAGACTCTAAAGCAAGTGTGCAGCTGTTGTCCCACTGGGGAAAGGCTGGGGACACTTTGGTCATAGCATGATGTAGTGGGCCGCTCGGCATTGGCCCCTTTTTCACCCACCGCTTCCACTTCCTTGGTGTCCAGGACCCCACAAAGGAGTCACAATTCCTGCATTGCTTTCATCCATGCTCTTTACAGTGGTTACAGACAGTCCCTTCTTCCCAGCAGCTTCTCAGTCATGCCCAAAAGCAGCTCTTCCAGTTTCAGGGGTTGTTCAGGGCCTGGGAGGCTTAGGGTTTAGCTCTTTTTCCTTGGCTACCCAAGGCAGATTGCAAGCACCTAAGACCCCCCCGACCCCACACACATACCTTGGTTTCCTGTTCCAGTCCTTATGTACTCAGCTGGGCCAGATTCCACGTGTTCCCTCTGGGATGATGAGGGCCTGCTTCAGCCCTAATTATCCAGGGCACCTGCTCCAGCCTTCTAGAAGGACTGAGGGGGTTTATCTCCTCTGCCCTTCTATACATGAGGTGTGTTTCTGTAGGATAGTAAGAAGACTCGACTTTAGCAAGGCTTTTGATACAGTTTCCCACAGCATTCTCGTCAGCAAGTTAAGGAAGTATGGGTTGGGCGAGTGGACCATAAGGTGGATAGAAAACTGGCTAGATCAACGGGCTCAGCTGGTAGGAATCAATGGCTTGATGTCTAGTTGGCAACCGGTAATGAGTGGAGAGCCCCAAGGGTCGGTCCTGGGGCCGGTTCTGTTCAGCATCTTCATTAATGATCTTGGATGATGGAATAGACTGCGTGCTTAGTAAGTTCGCGGATGACACTAAGCTGTGGGGAATGGTAGATACTCTGGAGGGCAGGGACAGGATCCAGGGAGACTTGGACAAATTGGAACACTGGGCCAAAAGAAACCTCATGAGGTTCAACAAAGACAAGTGCAAAGTCCTACATTTAGGATGGAAAAATCCCATGCACTGCTACAGGCTGGGGACCGATTGGCTAAGTAGCAACGCTGTAGAAAAGGACCTGGGGGTTATGGTGGACAGGAAGATGAATATGAGCCAACAGTGTGCTCTTGTTACCAAAAAGGCCAATGGCATATTAGGCCGCATCAGTAGGAGTATTGCCAACAGATCGAGGGATGTGATAATTCCCCTCTATTTGACACTGGTGAGGCCGCATCTGGAATACTGTGTCCAGTTTTGAGCTCCCCACTACAGAAAGGAATGTGGACAAATTAGAAAGAGTCCAGCGGAGGGCAACAAAAATTATTAGAGGGCCGGGGCACATGATTTATGAGGAGAGACTGAAAGAACTAGGCTTATTTAGTCTGCAGAAGAGAAGACTGAGGGGAGATTTAATAGCAACCTTCAACTACTTGAAGGGGTGCTCCAAAGAGGAGGGAGCGAGGCTGTTCTCGATGGTAACAGAGGACAGAACAAGGAGCAATGGTTTCAAATTACAGCTGGGGAGGTCGAGGTTGGATATTAGAAAAAAACTTTCTCACTAGGAGGGTGGTGAAGCATTGGAATGGGTTACCTAGGGAGGTGGTAGAATCTCCATCTTTGGAGATTTTTAAGGCCTGGTTAGACAAAACCCTGGCTGGGGTGATTTAGTGGGAGTGGTCCTACTTTTTAGCAGGGGGTTGGACTAGATGACCTCATGAGGTCCCTTCCATCCCTATTATTCTATGATTCTAAGGTGGCCAGAAACTTCTGAATTGACAAATGTTCCCTTGCAGATTTTAATACTTGTTTCATGGTCTGCACAAACCTTTCAGATAATCCACTGGTAGATGGATGAGATGGTGCTGAAGTGGTGTGATGTATCCCATTTGCTTTCATAAAATTTTCTGACTCCTGAGAGATGAACTGCAGTCCATTGTCACTCACAAGTTGTTTTGGCAGACCGTAACAACTACAGATTTCATGTCGTTTCTGGATAGTAGATTCAGCAGTAATGGGTGGCATTACAGAGACTTCTGCCAGTTAGAGTGGGAGTCTACATCAACCAGGAATGTACTTCCTTCCAATGGGCAAGCAAAACCAATGTGAATGTGCTGCCATGGATTTTCAGGCCAGGCCCATGGTTATAGGGGTGCCAGCTGAGGCATGTTCTTCACACTCTGACATGAAGTACAAGCTCTTGCCGTCTCTTCAAAGGCACTGTCCAGGCCATGCCGCCAAAAGTATCTTTGTGCAATGTCTTTCATGTGCACTATTCCACATTGACCTGAATGTAGCTGTTCTAAGATCTGTGATTTCAGCCTTGGTGGAATCATGATGTACATCCCTCACAACAAGAAACCAGAATGGATTGATAACTCCATTCTCCTAGACATGTAGGAAAGAAGGTCAGGTGAGGCCTGAGAGTCTTGTAGAGATGGTCCATGCATTTCTAGGTCCATAAGTAAAGACAGTACCGGATCAATGCAAGTTGCCTTCTTTACTTGAGTAGCAGTGATGGGTGTGTTCTCTACCTGTTCAAAGTAGAAGATTTCTTTCTGGTCAATATCTTGATGTTTAATTGTTAAAGGCAGCCTTGAGAAACCATCTGCATTGCATAACAGAGTGAATCTTCAATATTTGATCTCATATGAGTAGAGAAAACAACAATGCCCATCATTGCAGATGACTATAGCCAATGGTGGAATGCCTGTGCGTGATCCAAAAACTGATGTTAGGGGTTCATGGTCAGTGAGAAGTGGGAACTTCCTTCCAAACAGGTATTGGTGAAATTACCGAACTCCAAAAACGATTCCCAGTGCTTTATGTTCGATTTGGGCATAGTTAGTTTCTGCTTTGCTTAAGATGCATGAGGAAAGAGCAATGGATCTTTCCTCTCCCAAAGGCATAATGTGTGACACGGTGCTCTCACTCAATAAGGGGAGGCAATGCAGGCTAACTGTAGAGGTAAGGACGGATCAAAATGCATCAGAACCTCTGAAATGAGCAATGTTTAGCTTTATTAAATGCAATATTACAGGCTTCAGTCCACTTCCAAACCTTGTTCTGGCCAAAGAGTTCATGTAGTGGTTTTAGTAGTGTTGCTAACTGTGGAATAAACTTTGTATAATAGTTCAATACCCCTAAAAAAGAGCCAAATTGGCTTATGCTTTGAGGAGGTGGAGCTTCCACAATAGTCTTTACTTTTGCAGGAGCTTTATGACGGCCAGTAGCATCTATAATATGTCCCAAATATTCCACCAAGGGCTGGAAGAATTCACATTTGTCTTTGTGGACTCATAGGCCATAATCCTCCAGTCTTTGCAGGGCAACCTCCAAATTCTTAAGGTGATCCTCCTCATTCTTGCATTGACCAGGATGTGATCAAGATTTCACTGGATTCCTGACAAGCCACTCAAGTTCTGGTCAAGAGCCCTCTAGAACAAAGCTAATGTTAGTCTGAAGGGCAAGCAACTATATCGGTACAGCCCTTTGTGTGTCACGATAGTCAACAGCTCTTGGGACTTCTCATTGAAGTGCATCTGTAAATACGCTTGACTCAGATCAGTCTGGCTGAATTTTTGTTCATCAGCCAAACTAGCGAAGAGGTCATTGATGCAGAGAAGAAAATATTGCTCTGCATACAGCACTGAGTTAACAGTGATCTTAAAATCCCCTCAAATCTGAATCCAACTCTCTTTCTTCAATACTGGAACAATTGGGGTTACCCATTGGTTGTGGGTAACTGGTACTAAGATTCCATTTTTGACCAGGTACTCCAGGTCTGCTTCAACTTTCGACCTGATAGCGTATGGCACCATTTTGGCTTTCAGATATTTTGATTGGTTGTCCAGCTGAATGTTCAGTTTCACAGTGATTCCCTCATACTTCCCAGGTCTTCTCCAAAAACAGCAGCCTGTTTCTTTAATACAGCTGTCAGACCTGTTTCTTATTTAGCCATCCTGTGCACTTCTGCCCAATTCAGTTGTATCTTCCTAAGTTACGACCTTCCCATTAAGGCTTTCTACCACAAACAGTGGCAATTGAGCAGTCTGTCCATTGAGCTCCACCTTAACATCAGTAATGCCCAACATGGCTACAGCTTCTCCAGTGTATGTCTACAGAACAATTTTTGTTGGCTTAAGCAGGAGATGCATTAGCGTCTCTTTATACACAGTGTCTGAAATCAGTGAAACTACTGCACCAGTGTCCAGTTCCATGCGTACAGTTTTACCTTCTAACAGCAGGGTTACTCAGTATTCATTTGAGCCAACTGCCATGGAGAAAACACGGAGTAGCCCTTCTTCTGACCGGGTGTCACTTTGATCATCCTGAATCTGTTCTACTTCATGCAAATTTTCCTCTTTAGTTGGCCAGGCTTCTTTTTCTCTGACTCGCTTGTTCTGTTTGACTATTCTTTCTTTTGTTTGCAGGCACGCTCAATGTGTCCCTTTTTGCCACATTGTTGACACACCAGGTCGTTATCTGAGCACTCCGATGCATGGTGACCTGGCTTTCTACAGCAGTAACATTCCTTGTTCCCCACTATCTTGTGGGTAGGGTCTTGTAACACCTGATCTACTCTGATTGGTACATGGAGCTGTTACGCTTCCCTTGAGGCCAGGTCCAGAGAGATTACAATTTTGGTTGCCTTCTGCCAGGTGAACTGGGCCTCTGTCAACAGGCATTTCTGCATTACTACATTGTGCAGACTGCACACTAACCTATCACATAGGATGCGTCTACACTTACAAATTAAGTTGATTTAAGCTTGCTTAAGTCGACTTAATTTAATCTGCATCCACAGTACATTTTCCTTAAGTCGACTTAAGCAGCAGCTTAAGTCAACTTAAGGAAAAATAAAGTCGACTTTATTAAACCTGGTTTTAAGTCAACTTTGCTGGCTAAGTCAACTTTATTAAGTTGACTTAGCCAATGTCGACGCAGAATAGCCTTAAGTCGACTTTAAGTTGACTTAAAGGGCTCCAGGGTTCCCTCACTGCCCTCTCTGCCAGGGTGGCTGGCACAGGCAGAGCCTGGCATGCCCCCCCCGTAGGGCAGGACAGAGCCCTGCACACCCCGCTCCTATGCCCTGCCAGTGTCCCTGTCAGGCTCAGCCCCCATTGAACGCAGGTACAATGGGGCAAATGCTGACCCTTCTGGTACTTGGCAAGGAGTGCCCCCCTGCTACCGTGGACCTGTCACAGGTCCAGCTAGCCCCTAGAAATCAACATAGGCGTCCAGTGTGGATGCTCTAGGTCAATTTGGCAGGGCCCCTTTAAGTCAACTTAATTTTTGAGTGGGGACATGCTATGTCGATTTATATTAACTAGTGTAGACATAGTCAGAGTGTTATTTAACACATCATAAAATTCACAGTGCTCAGCAAGCTTCTTCAGAGATGTTACAATTAGCACAATTATTTCACCTTCTTGTTCGTTTTGTGGAACGTAAATCTCTCCGCAATTACCAGTGGTTTTGGTGAAAAATGTGCCTCCCTGATTTTCACAATGTCACTGTAAGATTTTGTCTCTGGCTTACCAGGATACACTAAACTATACAGTAAACTGTAGGTTTTAGCTCCCGCATTTGAGAAAATGGACACCTTCTTTGCATCTGTCATTTCATTTGCAATAACAAAAAGGTGAAAACATTCAGGATATGACTTCCATTTCTCTAGAGTCTCACCAAAAGGTCTTAGGGGCCCTGTAAGTATACTATTGCTGCGCCTCTTTCTTTATCTTATCTTTTGTTGTCTGTTATTCATGTGTGTTGGAGTCATTCACCCGGAATTGCTGGTGCTGACAGTGCTTCTGTTTCATCCTGTTCCCATTCTATCTGCTTCACTCTATTGGAACAAAGCAGAGCCTGTTTTATTTTCAGTTTGAAACATCAGTGTAAACAGCCCAGTCTCCAAAACAGCAAAAGGTTTTTCTTACATTTACATTTGCTTATCCTGTCCTCATTACCACTTTTGTTATGTTGAATCCTTTTGTTCAGGGAGAAATGAGCACAAAATATAGAGAGATTGCAAACCCATGAAAAGGTTTCTTTATTGAACAAACCTAAACCCAACAAGGACTGGCTGAGCTATGCCCTAGTAGGCTAACTCTCTAGGCTATGTAGGCTATATGGCTGCGTCTACACTGGTAAATTAAGTCGACTTAAGCTTGGCTTAAGTCGACTTAATGTGCCCTGCGTCTACACTACACTTTGTTTAAGTCGACTTAAGCAGCTGATCCTGATGAGCCATTGAGGGCATAAAGAATACAACCATTGTATCCTTAATGGCTCATCAGTTTACTCCCTGGGACCAGATCACCTGGCAGATTCCTTAACATTAAGGAGACAATGGTTGTTCACACCCTCCCGTCTAAGACATTTGTCCAGAGTGACACAAGTTAAAGTATGGATATAACATCAAATTCTTAACTTCTAATCGAAATAGAATTCCTAGACATAAACTATATAATCATTCCCAGCAAATTACTACCTTTCCATTGATACCAAACATGACATGGTTCCTATGGATTATAGCATTTATGAGATATCCACAGAAAATAATATCATAAATGCTTCCATAAATGCTTCCCCAAATCCAGGCAGTGTCACACCCTGCCCACACGCCCTGCCCTTTGGGGAGCATGCCAGGCTCCCCCTGTGCCCCCCCCCGGCAGGGAGGGCATTGGTGTAGTCCTGGGGTAGCCCTAAGTCGACTTAGGGCTACCCCAGGGCTACACTGGCTTAATTCGACTTTAGAAAGTCGAATTAAGCCTTAGGTCGAGTAGAAAGGTGGTTTAATAGTCGACTTAATTTTCATTGTCGACTTTATTTTGCTTAAGTCGACTTAAGCAAGCTGCTTAAGTCGACTTAAGCAAAGTGTAGTGTAGACGCAGGGCACATTAAGTCGACTTAAGCCAAGCTTAAGTCGACTTAATTTACCAGTGTAGACACAGCCAGGAAGTCCATTCCAGATGATGACATCTGCTGATAACCGTCTCAGATTTTTTTTTTTTTAAAAGCAAAGGGAATGGTGGAAGCCCTGTTGCTGGAGACATAAACTAGATTGGGTAAAGCCCTGGAGAACAAAGTGTAGAAACAAGTTAAAAGATGTTTTGATCCACGGTCTTAGTCTTATCCTTTTTATAGCTTGGGGCCAGGTGTGACATTTAGTTCTGTTTTTGAGTTCAAACTTCAAGGATTCCCCAGATTTGGGGTTATTTGGATCTAGTTGCTTTTTTCCCCCGTTTCTTTTCTTTTTAAAATCAGCCCTGTGTCTAATTAACATGAAAAAAGATGGAATTATTGAGAAAGGGAAATAGAACTGTGTGAAATTTTTAATCTGAAACTTTTTTTTTTTGGCAGAAAAACATAGGGCTGATAACCCAAGCATTTAGTGAATTCATGGTTAATTTGCCAAATTGTTTTGGCCAAAAAAATCACAAAAAGCCCACCGTAGCACAGAATGTCAGTAGTTTTCAAACTTTCCCAGGAAGATTGAATGACTTTATAACAACACCTGGCGGATTGGTCATTTATTGCTTAGCGGAACACACAGCCTTGAATCATATGAAAAATGATTCCTCATTCAGAATGTGAAGTCAGCTCTCCATCACAGGGCTAGATTAGCAGTCCACAGTTTGCTGCCCTTATTTGCAGGCTTTTTTTGTAAAAAGAAAAGGTGCTAGTACTTAGCGCGTTATGGCCTGGACCCCAGCTGGGGATGCAGAGCTGGGCTGACACGATGGCAGGAGCCCAATCCAGCTCCAACCCCATCTGGGGATGTGGCAGCCCTATGTGGCCTTGACCCCAGCTGGGAACCCAGGGCTGCCGAATCTTGCTCCAGCAAGGGACCTGGGGCTGCCACCGGCGGCGGCAGGAGCCGTGGCTGCATTGCTGTGAGAAAAAATTGCAGGTATTCTGTACCAGTGCATACCGCCACAAAAAAGGCACTGCTTGTTTGTGATCAAGGTTGAGAACAATTTCTTTCCCCATTTTTAGGGTGAGTATGTTTCAGCCTTCAAGCAAGCTTCCCGTCGGGAGGATGATATTGCAATAGTGACCTGTGGAATGAGAGTCCTGTTTCAAGCAGATAGCAACAAAGTCCAGGAGATTAAGCTGAGCTATGGAGGAATGGCTGCCACAACTGTACTAGCAAGAAAAACTTGCCAGGCGCTCATCAACAGGTTGGAGAATCATAATCTGATCTTCTAGCACAGAAGGGCCTCCTAGAGCAATGGTGTTCATTTTAAAGGGTTATTTTTACAGTAGATGACCAAATTTTCTGAATCTTCACTTATCTCTAAGAGATAATGAAAAGCAAGGGAAAGACGATTGAGAAGTTTGGATAAAAACCCTTCATAAACCTGTGTGCTTGTCTGACCTTTCCCAGACCCCTTCATGATCTCATGTGATTTCCAGTGCGTCTTGCAACAATTAAATAATTAAATGTGGGATCTGTCACTGATGCAATTTCATTAAGTCATAGCCAGGTTTTAGGGCTGCTGCTGTTTGTCTGAATACATTGATTGAGATAGTCAGAAAATAAGATTCTTTCCTTTAGAAATTTTAAGATTTTCAAATTTTGTTTAGTCCTGAATCAAGATGAAAAGCAGAAATTTCAGAATATTCCAAAATATTTCCTTTTCACTTTATCATTTGGACTTTTAGATAATATATAATCAAACCAAAGTTGAAAAGAAACATTTTGATAATTCCCAATAGGAAATGTTTATGAAATTGATACATTCCCACAGAACATTTAGTTTTATCAAATCAGCATGTAATGGAAAAACATTCTCTTGGAACATAGTTATAGTTGATTATACTATTGATCATACCATTGCTCCTGTGGCTACCAAAGAGGTGTCATAGGCTATAAAGTTAAGTCGACTTAACAAATTGGCTACACTTTAAGTCGACTTTGTTAAGTCAACTTTACAGCAGAGATAGCCATTATATTGGCTTTAAGTCACGTAATAAAGTCGAATTAGTGTTAATCCCCGCCTACGCTGGCCTTAAGTCGACTTAAGAAAACTTAAGAAAAGCCCAGTGTGGAAGTGGCTTTGTTTAGGTCGACTTAAGCGTCCTTAAGTCGACCTAACTTGCCAGTGTAGATGCACCCAAAGAGAGCAGAAGCAGAGAAGATACTATGGAGAAATGGTTTCAATTATGCAGTTGCAGAGCACTGCGTAGTTGTGTCATCTCTTACTTTCTCCTTTTTGACTTCAGCAGGAGTTCTCATGGGGTAAGGAATGTGAGGAGACAGAGATTTGTCATTGTTCGGGAGGAAGTCATGCTGAGCTGTTGGAAGGATTGGCTGGTTAGCTGGCAAATGTTTTTACAATGTAGAGTGCTATGGAAGTGCTCCATATTATTATTTAATTCTTTGTTTATTTGCTCCTGTGCAGAGAGTGGAATGAAAATCTGCTGCAGGATGCCTGCCGGCTGTTGGCAGAGGAGATGAAACTGTCCCCTTCGGCCCCTGGCGGGATGGTGGATTTCCGACTTACGCTCACACTCAGTTTCTTCTTTAAATTTTTTCTCGTGGTTCTTCAGAAATTAAACGTGCAATTCAATGTGAATGTGAGTGCTGTTCTCCTCTTAGCAGGGGTTGGACTACAGAGGGCTAAATAAAAGTATACCTATGGAACTGAACACGGAGTGGACAGATTCTTAGCACATAGGGGCAAATAGTGTTTCCAAGGCATGGCCCCAGTGCTGGGGAGAGTTGTGGGGTGTAGAGAAGGAATCCAGTCTGCCAGGCCACTCTTTGCTGTAATAGCTGCTGTAGTGTGATGCTCCTTCTATATAGGGTAGAGATCAGAACATCAGCATAGCAGATGCACTAGCTCAACCTTGGCCCACTCACTTAACTTCTCCGATGATGGGCCCTGCTCTGTGGTACATGTGTCTCTGATTTCTGCCTTCTCCGTGCACCTGTGTCAGGGTTATTGGTGTCCACAAAGGCCTGTGACAACACTGCCTCTTGTGTTGCAAAAAGATGGATGAGCCTGCTGGGGATTGAACCTGGGATCTTCTGTGCTAAGAACGAAAGCCTCTACCTTTGCTAAAGTAACAACAATCTAACTCCTTTATGTAAATCAGCCTCTAAAGGGGCCACATCACACCACTGAACTGATGGGTTACATAGGTGGATTGAGTGAGCCATGCTACAGGTGCACTTGCACTGCTTGGGATGAAAGTTAGGTGGAAAAAAAAGGAGAAGGTCAGAGCCTGTCGGGAAGACATAGAAAAGGGAACCAGAAAACAGATAAAAGGATCATAATTTTCTAACTTGTCTTTGGCAGAATAACCCTGATGAACTGGTCCCCTCCAAATATGTGAGTGCCACTGAGGTGTTTCACAAAGATCCTGCTGCCAGTGTACAGCTTTTCCAAGTAAGCAGTGATAAGCCCATGGTCCACGCTTGCCTCCTCTGTGACTCAAGACTTACTGTATTTTATTTCACCTCCTGAGCTGGCTGTATTTATCCTTGCCTGGATGAGATCTTTTTTCAGGCTTTAAGCACTTCCTTACTTGAGAACTATGCTGTTCTCTCCCTTACTTTTCCAGAAACCTTATTGTCTAAGAGCAGGTCTACACTACTGCTTAAGTCGATCTAACTTACATCACTCAGAGGTGTGAAAAAGACTCCCCCATGTGATGCAAGATACAGTGACTATGTTCAGTGACCATGATCTCCCATCAACACAGCTTCTCCCTGTCATGCAGGTGGAGTAATTCTGCTGATGGAAGAGCTCTCTCTCTGTTGGCAGACAGTGTTTTCACTAGACGCACTACAGCAGCATAACCAGGGCAGCTGTGCCAATGGAGAACTTCTGATATGGACCTGCTTTGAGTGTATGAATCCCAGCAGGCTGAAACCAGAAAGCTCTTTCCATTCAGTCCCCTAGTCCTTGTCAAATTCTCTGGCTAGCCATCCATTTCCAAATTCCAAATGCTCTTCTGCTTCCCAAAGTTCTTGAGCTGGCTTTCTTCTGCCTCTGACTTCATACCCGCACACATCCCTGTGCTGCTCATGTTAACCCTCCACAAACGGCCAGTTTTGCCCAGCAGAGAGTGGGCAAGATGCTTTTAAATTTGCAATCTCCCGTGCTAGTCCTCCCTTCAAACTGTTGAGTCACATCAAAAAACATTTCAAACCCTTCTCTTCTCCTTCACTTAGAGTTGTCTTTAATTCCCCTGAATTCCCCTACCCACCTTTCTCTACTACAGCATCATCCTGTTCCATTCTCATACTCACTCATCCCCATTCACTTTCTCCTTCCACACTCCAAGTACTTCCTATTTCCCTCATCATTGTCACATGCGACACCTTCACCCAACTGCCCAGCCTCCAGTCTCAACACCTGGGTATCCTGTGGTAGGAGCAATGATACATAGTGCATGTTTGTTATAGGAAGTGCCTGCAGGACAATCTGTGGAAGATATGGTAGGACGGCCCCTGATGCACCTTTCAGCAGCCAAACAGGCATGTGGAGAGGCTGTCTACTGTGATGACATACCTCACTATGAAGGAGAACTCTACTTAACACTGGTCACCAGTGAAAAAGCTCATGCCAAAATTATGTAAGTGCCCTTTCTATTCACTGGAGTTTGCACTGTGTACCTATTACTTCTGCTGGGCAGGAGGATGTTCTTCAAGGACGTTCCAGCTAATTGAGCTTCACTAAGTAAGCTTTGTAAGTTGCAGTTGCTTGTGCCCCAAAGAAAATATTCTTTTAAAAGAACACATTCCTGCTTATTGCACATATGGCATACAGCAGTGAGTGTGAGGTTATTGCTGTATTCCAGTAAGGATGTGGATTCAGTGTTAGCCAAGGCCCTCTGCACTGAGCAGAAGAAAGTCTCATGCCCTTTGCACTTCCCCTTTTTATTCTCAAGAATGCAGGGTAAAAATTGGGAGAGGGATGGGCATAGAATGGGTTTCTCTGGGGATACTTGGGCTTAAATGCCATCCTTCATGTGCAGAGGTGGTCTTAGTGATCCCAGAGCCCTGGGCAAATGTCAAGGATGGGGCCTCCCATGCCGCATGAGGGGACTCATTCTTAATTTTTGCCTCCTTCCCCACCAGGGTGCTTGCCAGCCCCCCACAATCTCCCCACTAGCCTTGCCAGTGCCCCTCCCCAGCTCCCAGCCCCCTGCTGGCTTCACTGGGGCCATCGCCAGCCTCACAGAAGAGTGAGGGGGGATTTGATAGCAACCTTCAACTACTTGAATGTACGCTCTAAAGAGGAGGGAGCTAGGCTAATCTCAATAGTAACAGAGGACAGAACAAGGAGCAATGGTTTCAAGTTGCAGCTGGGGAGGTCTAGGTTGGATATCAGGGAAAACTCTCTCACTAGGAGGTGGTGAAGCCCTCACATGGGTTACCTAGGGATGTTGTGGAATCCCCATCTTTGGAAACTTTTAAGGCCCAGTTAGACAAAACCCTGACTGGAATGATTTAGTAGGAGTAGTCCTACTTTTAGGTTGGACTAGATGACCTCATGAGGTCTCCTCCAGCCCTAATATTCTATGATTTTATGAAAGGTTGTTACAAGGAAGAAGGAGAAAAAATATTCTTCTTAATAGCTGGTGATAGGACAAGAAGCAATGGGCTTAAATTATAGCAAGGAAGGTTTAGGTTGGACATTAAGAAAAAATTCCTAACTGTTAGAGTGATTAATTACTGGAATAAGCTGCCTAGGAAGGTTGTGGAATCATGATCATTGGAAATTTTTAAGAGCAAGTTAGACAGACACTTGTCAGGGAGGTTAAAGATGGTACTTGGTCCTGCCATGAGTGTAGGAGACTGGACTCAATGACCTCTCATGCTCCCTTCCAGTTCTATAATTCTATGATTCTATGAAAAGTACAAAAGGGTGGATGTGCACATGTGCCTATGTATTACTGGTTTGCTCAAATGACCAATCAATGATTTCCAGGGGAAAATGAACTGTCCAGTGAAATAAGGCATGGCCCTCAGCTCCTGATAGTGTAACAGTACATGTGTGTAGAGCCCTATATGAATACAAAATTTGTATTCACATCCAATCCATGATCCACAAAAATGGTCTGAGGCTGTAAAGCAGATACCCACAGATTTGCAGACTTCTAGATGTGTGTTCATTCATACATTTAGAATCCTCAGTTTACAATGTAAAATGTCCTTTTTATTCATCTTTGTGAGCTACTGGCTTTCTACAAACAACTACTTTAGGGCACAATTTATGTGCTAGTTTTAGGAACCTAAATCAACAGACTGTGACAATGCTGCCGCTATTTTGCTGATGACAATAAATCATTCAGTCAGGGAAATAAACTCACAGTTCCTTCTGTCTCAAATGGTTTCATTTTTGACCCAGCCAATTACATGTTGACTTCATAAAATGCTGCAGAGAGAGCTCTACTATCTCTTGTAATATGTTTTTATGGAGAACTTTGTATAAAAATCAACTCTTTTATGGGTTTTTTGTAATTGTTCCATTCATCACTTATAAACATTTAATTTTATGTCTGTATGTTTCTGTAGACAAGAGTTTGGCTTAATATCTCTTTTGGTGACCACTAAAGAGGACATTAAATGAAATCATTTGTTTTTGGAATTTAATTTTCTTTTGTATCCAGTCAAATGTTCATAAATCATAAAAAATAACAAGAGTACTGTGGCATCTTATAGACTGACAAATTTTCTTCGGCATAAGCTTTCGTGGACTATAACCCACTTCGTCAGATGCATGAAGTGGAAATCACAGAGGAGAAGTATATATACACATGCCAGGATGGAGGAGGGCAAGTGTTAGCAAAGTCAGTTCAGAGAGCAGATGGGGCCTATTCACACCTGTTGATAAATGTGTGAACAGAACAATCACTTTTTGTAGTGTGATAACCATTCCAAGTCCCTATTCAGACCCAGTCTGATCGTGTCAAGCCTGCAAATCAGCTACAGTTCCGCAGTTTCATGCTGAAGTCTGTTTTTGTAGTTTCTTTGTTGAAGTATGGCAGCTTTCAGGTCAGCTACTGAGTGTCCATGGGGGTTGAAGTGTTCTCCTACAGGTTTATAGATGTTGCCATTTTTGATGTTGGATTTGTGTCCATTTATCCTTTTGAGTAAGGACAGTCCTGTTTGGCCGATGTACATGGCAGAGGGACATTGCTGGCATATGATAGCATGAACCACATTAGTGGATGTGCAGGTGAATGAGGCCGTGATGGTGTGGCTGATGTGGTTGGGACCTGTGATGGTAAGACTGGAGTCGATGTGCGGGCAGAGTTGGCACCGGGGTTTGTTGCAAGGATACGTTCCTGGATTGGTGTTCTTGTTGTATGGTGGTCGGTTGTTGGTGAGTATTTGCTTCAGGTTGGGGGGCTGTCGGTGAGCAAGGATAGGCTGTCCTCCCAGGGCTTGAGAGAGTGTGGGATCATCTTCTAGAATAGGTTGTAGATCTTTGATGACGTGTTGGAGAGATTGTAGCTGGGGACTGTAGGTTATAACCAGTGGTGTTCTGTTGTTTTCTAGGTCAGGTCTGTCCTGTAGTAGGCGGCTCCTGGGTACCCATCCAGACTCAGGGCACTGTCGCTGGGACTCGGGGCACGTGCCTCATGTGCCCAGCGCCAGCAACACCACTGCTTGCGTGGATTTAGGCAAGTCACTCCACATTTCTATGCTTCAGTCCCCTGCCCCACCACAAATAATCTGATTCCACTGAGGAATACGAAAAGAAACTGCAACATCTGCTTACGAAACTCCCTGAAGAAGCACAAGAACAAATCTACACAGACACATGCCAAGATCCCTGATAAGGGTATTCTATCTACCACCCAAGATCCACAATCCCAAGAATCCTGGACGCCCCATCATCTCGGGCATTGGCAGTCTCACAGCAGGATTGTCAGGCTATGTGGACTCTCTGCTCAGGCCCTACGCCACCAGCGCTCCTAGCTATCTTTGTGATACCACTGACTTCCTGAGAAAACTACAATCCATTGGTGATCTCCCAGAAAACCCCATCCTAGCCACTATGGACGTAGAAGCCCTCTATACCAACATTCCTCACGAAGATGGACTACAAGCCATCAGGAACAGTTTTCCAGATGATGACACAACACACCTGGTAGCTGAACTTTATGACTTTGTCCTGACACACAACTACTTCAGATTTGGAGATGATCTATACCAGGGGTCTGCAACCTGCGGCTCCAGAGCTGCATGCAGCTCTTCAGCTGTCCCCTTGTGGCTCTAGTCTCCAGCCCCTCACCACCACTGGGGGATGCTGCGGGCAGCCCGCGCTTGGCTCCTGCTCCCTCCCCCACCACCAGGGACTCTGCAGGAGGCTCGCTCCTGGCTCTGAGGCCCCCTTGCCACTGTCCCCTGTCAGGGACCTCTTCTTGCTTCAAGGAGGCTATCCCATTGCGGCTCTCAAAATACTTAGTTATTGAAGAAATTTGTTAAAATGTCTATTCGTATCCTTTAGGTTGCCGACCCCTGAGCTATACCTTCAAGTCAGCAGCACAGTTATAAGTACCCGCATGGCCCCACAGTATGCCAACATTTTTATGGCTGACCTAGAACATCACTTCCTCTAATCTGGTCCCCAAGTGCCTCTCCTTTACCTATGTTACACTGATGGCATTTTCATCATCTGGACCCATGGGAAAGAGTCCCTTGAACAATTCCATCGGGATTTCAACAATTTCCACGCCACCATCAACCTCAGCCTGGACCAGTCCACAGAAGAAATCCACTACAATACGACTAAGGGATGGACACATTAACACCACCCTATACCGAAAACCAACTGACCTCATTACATACCTTCATGCCTCCAGCTTCCACCCTGAACACATTACATGATCCATTGGCTACAGCCAAGCCTTAAGATACAACTAGATCTGCCCCGATCCCTCAGACAGAGACAAACACCCACAAGGTCTCTAGCAAACACTCGTAAAATTACAATACCCACGTGGGGAAGTGAAAAAACAGATCAACAGAGCAAACGGGTACCCAGGAGTCACCTACTGCAGGAGAAACCTGATAAAAAAACCAAAAAAAAAAAAAACCCCAACAGAACACCACTGGCCATCACCTACAGCCCCCAGCTAAAATCCTTCCAGCACATCATCAAAGATCTACAACCTATCCTAGAAGATGATCCCATACTCTCTCAAGCCTTGGGAGGCAGGCCTATCCTTGCTTACAGAGAGTCCCACAAGCTGAAGCAAATACTCACCAGCAACGGAACACCATACAGCAAGAACACTAACCCAGGAACCTATCCCTGCAACAAACCCTGTTGCCAACTCTGCCCGCACATCGAATCCAGTAATATTATCACATGTCCCAACCACAACAGCCACACCATCAGGGCCTCATTCACCTGCACATCCTCTAATGTGGTATATGCCATCATGTGCCAGAAATGCCCCTCCGCTATGTACATTGGCCACACTGAACTGTCCTTACGCCAAAGAATAAACGGACACAAATCAGACATCAGAAATGGCATCATCCATAAACCAGTAGGAGAACACTTCAATCTCCCTGGAAACTCCGTAGCAGACTTGAAAGTTGCCATACGCCATCAGAAAAGCTTCAAAAGCTGACTTCATTGTGAAACTGCAGAACTGGAACTGATTTGCAAACTTGACACAATCAGATTGGGTCTGAATAGGGACTTGGCATGGTTTTAACACATTACAAAACGTAATTGTCCCTGTTCACACATTCTCACCTTCTAATCAACTGATGTGAATGGGCCTCATCTATCCTAATTGAACTGACTTTGCTGACACTTGCCCTCCTTCACACCTCTCAACCGTAGTTTCCACTTCATGCATTTGACGAAGTGGGTTGGAGCCCATGAAAGCCTATGCCCAAACAAAATTGTTAGTCTTTAAGGTGCCACAGGATTCTAATTTTTGAGTATTTAATGGTTATTTCCTGCATTAATCATAAGTATAAAAGGCTATGTCTACACTTAGGGATTTAGATTGACTTAAATAAGTCAACTTTAATAAGTCGACTTTAAGTCGACATTATTAAGTCCACTTAGAGAGTCCACACAGGACACCTAAGTCAACTTAAAGTGGGCCTTACTAATTCAACTTAGAGAGTCTATAGACTCTCTAAGTGGACTAGTTAGGTCCAGGGAGAGCCAGCCCCACATGGGGCTGGCTCTCCCCGAGACAGCAAGCCCTGGACCGCTCGGCTCCCTTCTGGTCGGGACTGCTCAGGTCCCGGACAGAAAGGAGCCCTTCTAGCCAGGACCGAGTGGTCCTGGGGAGAAGGAAGCCAGCGGCTCCCCTCTGCCTGGGACCCCCGCGGGTTCCAGCAGAAAGGGAGCCTCCACTTCCTTCTTGCTGGGACACGCGGGATTCCGGCTAGAAGGGAGCACGGGCTCCTTTCTGCTGGGACCAAGAGGTCCCGGCCAGAATGGAGCCCTGTGGCTCCCTTCTGGTTGGGACCACACTCCAACTGCCGGGAAGCCCCCAGAGGCTTCCTGGGAGCTAGAGGGCAGCCGTGCCAGCAATTGTCGGTGCTCCAGCTGCCGGGAAACCTCTGGGGGGCTGCCCAGCAGCTGGAGTGCCAGCGACAGCGCGGGGCTCCCTTCAGCCAGGACTGCTTGGGTCCTGCCTAGGAGGGAGCCCCACGCTCCCTTCTCCACGGGATATGAGCGGTCCCGGGGACAAGGGAGCCGGGACAAGCCACTAGTGGCTTTCTGGGGAGAAGGGAGCAGGGGCTCCCTTTTCCCCCTGCCCTAAGGTCACTAAATCAACTTAGGGCATCCACACTGCTTAAGTTGACTTTAAACTAGGTTTAATAAAGTCGACTTTACATTTCCATAAGTCGACTTAAGCAGCAGCTTAAGTCGACTTAAGGAAATGCCAGTGTGGACGCAGAGTAAATTAAGTCGACTTAAGCCTCCTTGAGTTGACTTAATTTACTAGTGTAGATACACCCAAAGATATTCCTATCTCCCTTAGTATGCATTTGTCTAGCAGCTTGGAAAATATTGCTGTCCTAAGAGTTCATTGATGACTGAATCACCTTTGACTGGCTGTAACCCACAATGAAATTCTACAGAAAAAAGTTTTAGCTAAATGACACTTAGCTAAACATCATTCAACACAGTGGAAACAGCCAGTTAGTCGAACTGTCTGTTTATAAGATTTTATCCAACTTGCATTCAACTGTAAATGGTATAGAGCAGTGGTTCTCAACTACTGTGTCGGGACACATTACTGTGTCTCCACAGGGCGGAAAGTGTGTCGCGGAGAGCCAAGTGGGGGGGCTGTTTTCAGCCTGAGGAATGGGCTGGTGTGTCCTGAAGGGTTGTACATGTTGCCATGCATGCCATTGTTATGCGGGAATCAAAAAGGGGGGGGGAAAGACTCTGGACACCTCTTTTAGTATTAATCACTTTGTGTGTAACTTTTATTAATTTGGTATGAGGGTACAAGTTTAGGAAAACATAAGCCACAGTTCAATGGTTGAGAAGACCATCTAATAAAATTGCACAATAAATACAGAAGGTAACAAGATCTATTCCAAAATTGAGGAGATCGAGTTTATCCAGGTAGGTCTTTAGGTATCAATACAAATAGCAACAGTATAAGGCAGAAAAGTTCTAGCTTGTAATTACAGCTCTAAATTAGGCAGCACAGAATGCAACATAGAAGACAAACCACCATGCTTTTACACTCACACAGCCATAGTTGGAACACACTTATACCTGTCAGACGCAGGGCTTACTTAAGACTGGCCAGGTCAAAGTTAGCCCAGGTGCCAGGACTTGAGGGGTGAGGAAGTTGCGGTGCACACCAACCTGTTGTGTTGATGTCAGTCTTCCTTCCTCCTAACTCCCGAGTCGAGTTGGTTTTATGGATGAATCGATCAAGGGGGCTGTACCGAGCCACCTCTCTTTATCCTTCTTCATTCCATTCAAAATTGCCTTCGACCGGTCACTTCTTCTTTCTTGATTGGCACTCCTGGGCTATGTCTACATTAGCACTTTTAAGTCGACTTTAATTAAGTCGACTTAAGTAAGTCGACTTTAAGGCGACTTAGTTAAGTCAACTTAGTGTGTCTACACTTAAAATGAAAGTCGACTTAAAGGGGAACTTACAAAGTCGACCTAGAGCGCCCACATTGGATGCTCTAGGTCAACTTTGTGGGGCTAGAGGGACCTTGCGCAGGTCCACGGTGGCGGGGGGGGCACCCCCTGTGTACAATGTGGCAAAGGGGTACAGGGACCCTGGCAAGGCAGAGCCCTGTATGTGATGCTGTCTGGATTACAATGGTTGTATTTTTTATGTCCTTAATGGCTCATCAGGATACTCCCTGGGACCATATCACCTGGCAGATTCCTTAACATTAAGGAGACAATGGTTGTTCACACCCTCCCGTCTAAGACATTTGTCCAGAATGACACAAGTTAAAGTATGGATATAACATCAAATTCTTAACTTCTAATCGAAATAGAATTCCTAGATATAAACTATATAATCATTCCCAGCAAATTACTACCTTTATATTGATACCAAACATGACATAGTTCCTATGGATTATAGCATTTATGAGATATCCATAGAAAATAATATCATAAATGCTTCCCTAAATCCAGACAGTGTCACACCGTGCCCACATGCCCTGCCCTTTGGGGGACATGCCAGGCTCCTCCTGTGCCCCCCCCCCGGCAGGGAGGGCATTGGTATAGTCCTGGGGTAGCCCTAAGTCGATTTAGGGCTACCCCAGGTCTACACTGGCTTAATTCGACTTTAAAAAGTCGAATTAAGCCTTAGGTCGAGTAGAAAGGTGATTTAATAAAGTTGACTTAATTTTCATTAAGTCGACTTTATTTTGCTTAAGTCGACTTAAGCAAGCTGCTTAAGTCGACTTAAAGTGTAGTGTAGACGCAGGGCACATTAAAGTCGATTTAAGCCAAGCTTAAGTCGACTTAATTTACCAGTGTAGACGCAGCCCTGGGTTCTGGCCAGTCAACGAGTTTTGACCTTGGTCAGGAACTTGTACATGCATACCACTCATGCATCCTTTACTTAGCCATTTGTGCTGCCCTTAGCAATTTCAAATTTAGGCCATGGAAATTGCTAGATAATCAAAATGTACACTTCTTACATAATCTAAACTGCTTCATCCAGCAATTTTATCTTGCGAGGTGGGGAGGAAAGGGGAAAGATTTTCTTTACTTTGATAGGCCCACCCTCTGTTCTCTTAAGGGTAAACTTGCACAAGCTAGCTAACCACAAAGCTACTTGCCAAGCGAAAAAAAGAGGAACTTTAACTTATGCTGTTGCCACAAACCCCTTAATCATGGAGATTGTTTTTTCTTTAGCATTACTTAAACAAAGCAGTTAACATAGGCCTTATTTTGTATTTATTTATTTATTTATTAGCATACAGGGCTGATTCACTCTGTTAGCCCAGCCTCAGGCCCACTTAGGGTCCCGTGGACACCGTGACCCATAAAAGGTTGCAAACCGCTGCTGTAGAGTGTACAGGCAAGCAGAAAAAAAGGCCCCAACGAACCCATTACATGTAGGTTTCTTTGTCTATCTATATATCTCACTAAGGGGCGTCTACACTTGTAAATTAAGCTTAAGCAAGCTGCTTAAGTCGACTTTAGGAAAATTAAGTCGATTTTGTTAAACCTAGTTTAAAGTCAACTTTAGTCTTAAGTCGACTTTCTAAAGTCGACTTAAGCCACTGTGGATGCAGAGTAGCACTAAGTCGACTCTAAGTCGACTTAGGGCTCTCCAGGACTCCCCCACTGCCCTCCCTGCCAGGGGGTTGGCACAGGGGGAGCCTGGCATGCCCCCCCACAGGGCAGGGCAGAGCCCTGCCCACCCTGCTCCTATGCCCTGCCAGGGTCCCTGTCCCCCTTTGCCCCATTGTTCCCAGGTACAATGGGGCAAAGGCTGAACTCCCTGGCAATTGGCAAGGGGTGCCCCCCCTGCCACCGTGGACCTCTCCCACGTCCACCTAGCCTCTAGAAGTCGACCTAGGTGTCCAGTGTGAATGCTCTAGGTCGACTTTGTAAGTTCCCCCCTAAGTCAACTTAAAATTTAGGTGTGGACATGCGAAGTCGACTTAACAAAGTCAGCTTAAAGTCAACTTTGTTAAGTTGACTTAGCTAAAGTCAACCTAAATTAACAAGTGTAGACATAGCCTAAGATATTTTGTATATGTATTCTCTAAATGGTTAACAGTTCATGTAAGTGAGTTGTTGCTTATCTCTCAAAGTAGCATATTGTAAAAGGATCTAACTATATTTTTTTATGTACTACTGATTTCTTAACATTTGCAACAGCCAGCCAGATCTCAGAGTGTTTGATCATTCTGACCTCTAAATTCAGCTGACATGATTCTTCACTGCTCCATGCCTCATTACCCATGTATAACTATGCAAAAGGAGTACAAAGTGTTACCATTTTGATATGTCATTTTTCTACACCCACACTGCACACCTATGAATGACTGCACAGAGGGCAAGAGAGCCAGGACAGAAAAATCAGGCAGTGTAGAATATTTAATATACCTTGCAAGTTGAAAGTGCAATGTACGTGAAAAGAATTCTCTGCTCCTTTAATTTATTCTCTTCTTTAGTTCTATAGATACAAATGAAGCCAAAAGTGTTCCTGGTTTTGTGTGTTTTGTCTCTGCTAAGGATGTTCCTGGTGATAATGTCACTGGGGTTGCTAGTGATGAAACTGTTTTTGCTGATGGAAAGGTATGTAGGGTTTTTTTGTTTGTTTGTTTTAAAGGTTGACTTTATGTTGTGTAAAGGGCCAGGAGATTGTGGATGTATTTACTTCTGGTGAAAGTCTCTCCAGTATGTGGAATAAAATCTTGACTCCCTGGATTTCAGTGGAAATTTTGAAATTAACTTTGATGTGGTCAGGTTTTCTGCCCCTGAATTTTATTCCTTAAAGTGCAAACAGTTGCAGCAAACTCACCCAATCCAGTTACCAAGAATAGAAGGTGCTGTATTTTCACACAACAGTATGAGTAACTCCTACTGATGAGTAGGAGTACCCAATGGCTATGTCTACAATTGTAAAGTTAAGTCGACTCTTAAGTCGACATAACAAGGTCAACTTTAAGTTGATTTAAACTCGAACTTGTTAAGTCAACTTAACAGTAGACATAGCCGTCCACACTGGCTTTACGTTGACTTAATAAGGTCGACTTAGCACTATTCCCATCCACAATAGCTTCAAGTCAACTTAAGAAGTTGATTTAAGGCTTAAGTCGACCTTCAGAGGTGGTGTTAAGTCGACTTAAGCTGTTAATAAGGTGATTTAAGGAAGCGCTTAAGTCAACTTAAAAGCCCAGTGTGGATGCGGCTTTGTATAGGTCTATTTAAGCTTCCTTAAGTCGACCTAAATTGCCAGTGTAGGCGCACCCAATATGAGTAACTCCTACTGACTTCCATGGATTAAGTTTTAATCTGTCTGGATGCATCTTGAACCCCAGGTTGGTGACAACAGATCATTGTTCTTTATTCACACGAGTATATCTAAAATTGGAATATTTCTCACTATACTTAAAGCTGGTTTTAATTGATTTCCTCCAGAAAATAAGTTGCATAAAAAGAATAGAGTAGAAATCAATATGAGCCTTTCAGTGATTTATTATGAGGAGCATAAAATCTCTTTTTATGCATAGGTCACTTGTGTTGGCCACATCATTGGTGGAGTTGTTGCAGACACACAAGAACATTCCCGAAGAGCTGCTAAAGCTATCAAGATCAAATATGAAGACCTCACACCTATTGTCACCATTCAGGTAGGGTGGCACAGATCTGATCATATGGTTAGTATGCCTAATAACCCACAACACCTGCTTTGACTCTGTTCTTCCTGACCATGGATATTTGGGTTGTTGTGTATTTAGTCACTCATATGTTTAGCATTTGTGACATGGCTCTAGCATGATGCATGTGGTAGATGAGCCTATATAAAATAAAATAAATCTCTGATATTAAATAATAATCTCTGCTGTTGGTTGGGAGTAGACTCAAAGGACTGGAAGGGACATCAAGAAGTCTTCTAGTTCAGTCCTCTGCACCCAAGGCAGAACTAAGTATTAACTAGAACATCCCTGAAAGATGTTTGCCTAATCTTTGAAAAACCTCCAGTTTTGGTGATTCCACAACCTCCCTGGACAATTTATTCTAGTGCTTAAGTACCCTGATAGAAAGTTTTTTCTAATGGCCAACCTACGGTAAATCTCCCTTGCTGCAGTTTAAGCTCATTGCTTCAGAGGTCAACTAGAATAATTTTTCTCCTTCCTTGTAAAAACCTTTGATATATTTGAAAACTGTTTCATGTCCCCTTTCAGTCTTCTCTTCTCCAGTTGAAACAAACCCAATTGTTTTTAATCTTCTCTCACAGGTCATGTTTTCTAGACCTTTAATCATTTTTGTTGCTCTTCTCTGGACTTTCTCCATCTTCCTGAAATGTGTTGCTCAGAACTGGACACAATACTCCACTTGAGTATTATCAGCACAGAATAGTGTTGAAGGATTATTTCTTGGGTGTTGCTTGCAACAATCCTGCTAATACATCCCAGAATGATGTTTGCTTTTTTTGCAATAGTGTGACTCTGTTGACTTATGTTTAACTTGTGATCCACCATAACCC
>ML685763.1:17286612-17320959 GCA_007922175.1 Pelusios castaneus
TATATATAAAATGAATTTTAATCCTATCCTCTGAAGCACTTGCAACCCCACCCCGCTTGATATCATCTGCAAATTTACAAATGAAAGTTAGGTTGACTTAAGGATGCTTAAGTGAACCTAAAGAACCCCGTGTCCACACCAGGCTTTCAATAAGTGAACTTAAGGGCTTCCTTAAATCGACTTAATAACCACCCCTGTTTAGATCGACTTAATGGCTAAGTCGATTTGTTAAGTCAACCTAAAACTGGTGTGGACTCCCTAGGTCGACTTAGTTCCCTAAGTCGACCTAGGGCTGGAGACAAGGAGGCCATGGATCCCCGGGACAGGGGAGCAACGACTCCCTTCTCCCCAGGACCCGCGGCTTCCCGACAGAAGGGAGCCATGCTCCCTTCTTGCCGGGAAGCCTTGGGGTCCTGACAAGAAGGCAGCCGCACCTACCCTCTGCCTGGGACCCGTGCAGGTCCCAGCAAGAAAGCGGCCACAGATGACCTCTGCCTAGGACCCGCGCAGGTCCCAGCAAGAAGGCGGCCGCAGCTGCCCTCTGCCTGGGACCTGCATGGGTCCCAGGGATAAGGGAGCCCGGCTCCCTTCTGCCAGGGAGCCATGCAGGTCCCTTGTCCCCATGAGTTCCCAGGAGCTGGGAGCCGTGGCTCTCCATCGACGTCAGAGTCTAGTGTAGACTCTGTATGTCGACTTAACAAGGTCGACTTTATGTCAACTTAAGTCGACCTTGTTAAGTCGACTTAGTTTTTTAAGTGTAGACATACTCTATAAGTGTACTCTCTATGGCTATGTCTACACTTGTAATTTTAAGTCGACTTTAACTAAGCCTACTTAACTAAGCCTACTCAGTAAAGTTGACTTAGTGAGTCTACACTTAAAATTAAAGTCGACTTAAAGGGAAACTTACAAAGTTGACCTAGAGCGTCCACACTGGATGCCTAGGTCGACTTCTAGAGGCTAGGGGGACGTTGGGCAGCTCCATAGTGGCGGGGGGCACCTGCTGTGTACAATGGGGCAAAGGGGGACAGGGACCCTGGCAGGGCATGTGGGCAGGGTCTGATACTGTCTGGATTTAGGGAACCATTTATGATATTATTTCCTATTAATATCTCATATATGCTATAATCCATAGGAGCAATGTCATGTTTGGTATCAATAGAAAGGTAGTAATTTGCTGGGAATGATTATATAGCTCATGTATAGGAATTGTATTTGTATTAGGAATATGGCTGTTATATCTATACTTTAACTTGTGTAAGTTTGTGGACATACCCGAGACAGGCTGTCTACAACCATTGTGTCCTTAATGTTAAGGAAGCTGCCAGATACAATGGGCCCAGCGAGAAACGTGATGAGCCATTAAAGACACAATGGTTGTATTCCTTATGTCCTTAATGGCTCATCAGGTTTCTCCCTGGGCCCATTGTACTTGGGAGCTTCCTTAACATTAAGGACACAATGGTTGTAGACAGCCTGTCTCAGGTGTGTCCACAGACTCACACAAGTTAAAGTATAGATATAACAACCATATTCCTAACTTCTAATACAAATACAATTCCTATACATGAACTATATAATCATTCCCAGCAAATTACTACCTTTCTATTGATACCAAACATGACACAGCTCCTATGGATTATAGCATATATGAGATATTAAAAAATAGGAAATAATATCATAAATGGTTCCCTAAATCCGGACAGCGTCACACAGGGCTCTGCCCTGCCCTTTGGGGGGACATGCCAGGCTCCCTCTGTGTCATCCCCCCCCCCAGCAGGGAGGGCATTGGTGTAGTCCTGGGGTAGCCCTAAGTCGATTTAGGGCTACCCCACATCTACACTGGCTTAATTTGACTTTAAAACGTCGAATTAAGCCTTAAGTCTTATTAAATCTAGGTTTAATAAAGTCGAATTAATTTTCATTGTCGACTTAAGCAAGCTGCTTAAATCGACTTAAGGAAACTGCAGTGTAGACGCAGGGTAAATTAAGTTGATTTAAGCAAGCTTAAGTCGACTAAATTTACAAGTGTAGACGCAGCGTATGCTATTATCTAAATCACTGATGAAGTTATTGAAGAGAACTGGACCCAAGACTGATCCTTTGAGGACTCCACTTGATAGATGCTTCCAGCTGGACTGTGAACCACTGATTACTTCCTCTTTGGGAATGGTTTTCCAACCATTTATGCATTCACTTTATAATAGCTTCTTTTACATTGGGTTTTCGTAGTTCGTTTATGAAAAGTTCATGTGAGACAGTATCAAAAGCCTTTCCAAAGTCAAGATATACCACATCATCCACTCTCATTCCAATTTTCTTGGCTTTGTCTAGGGTGACCATGTTTCAAGTGTGAAAAAATTGGGATGTGTGAGGTATAATAGGCATCTATATAAGATAAAGCTTCAAATATTGGGACTGTTCCTATAAAATTGCAACAACTGGTCACTCTAGCTTTGTCCCACATACTTTGTCTTGAACCAGAGAAAAGCACTGATATCACTATAGTTGAAATATTGTGGTCTACTCTCTTCCTAGGAAACCTTACTGTATTAGTATGTTTTTCCAGGAAGCTATCAAGAAAGAATCCTTTTATGAGCCTTCAAGGAAGATTGAGAAAGGAGATGTCCAGAAAGGATTTGCAGAATCTGATCATGTTATTGAAGGTGAGCACAAAGATATCATCTGATTTTGTGATAGATAAAACTCTATATCCTGGAACTCTCACATGAGAAATCTCATTGAAATCAAGAGACCCAATTACATGAGTAAGATTTACTCAGGTGAATAAAGTTTGCTGGACTGGACTGAAAATAACTAACTATGTGTAAGTTGACAGTGGGTAAACTTATGAAAGTGCCTATGTTGAATTTTCCAAAGTGACTTAGCCCTCGTCTACATGTACTGCAGTTTTCAGTGACGGACGAAGGGAGCTATGCAAATTACTTAAAATAACTTGTGTCTCTATCTTGACTGCCTAACGCCTCTTTACCATGGTGTGTTCACTGCACTGAGTCAAAGGGAAATGCCCTCCCTTTGACTCAGTGCTCATCTACTTAAGGGTGTGGAGTTACTCAATCAACTTCCCAATCTACTGAATGTCTTCACAGACCCCTCAATTGAATCAGGAAGTTTGAACTGATGGCAACGAATTTGCCACTGTCAGTATAGACTTGCCCTTAGAAACATTTGCTTTGTCCACATGGGGAAAGTGAGTGGAACAGCTCCCTGTATGAGCACTATTCCAAAATAAAAGTCCCTTAATTATGGGTTAATTAATTACTCCTCTTAGTGACTTTTATTCTGGAATAGACTGTCCACACAAGGAGCTATTCCATAGCAGTTTATTCCAGTGTGTTTCTCCTTGTAGAGAGCATCTCAGAAACCTGTGTCTCCTTGAAAATCAATGGTTTTAGGTTTCTAAGTGCCTAAATTACTTTTGAGAATGGTTCACAGACCCCTTTGAAAGTTCTTCCCCATGTGGTGGTTGGTTTTAGGTTTTGAGACAGATCTGAAGCTGTCTGTAATAATTTATTACTGTTGTATGTTGGCCAGTTGTCACAGGGTGCATTCACCACTAGGGCACCTTCTCTTGGCACCTCTGGGATTAGCTGCTTCCAGGTGCTGCATCTTCTTTGGCAGTCTCTCCACCCATCTTCTTCTCTCACCCTGCTGTCCCTCCCACTCCAGGAGCTGCAGCTTCTTGTTTGTGGCTTGACTGTTCAGCCAGGTTACCATGGGCCTCCCCTTTCAGGGTATGAAAGTCTTGCAAGGCAAACTTTGTCCTCAGTCCACTCTCCCACACCTGGTACATGCCACTTCCCCCAGGGCTGGTCGGGGGGCCCCAGGCTCACCCTCAATTCTGGGTTCAGCTGAGATGCCCTGTCATCATCAGCAAGGTCTGTGCTATCCTATCCCTTACTGCAGGGGTCCTCAAACTACAGCCCGTGGGCCGGATACGGCCCACCAAGGTCATTTACCTGGCCCCCGCCCCTGCTGCAGCCACGGGCAGCGCTGTGTCCAGTTCCCCCAGGGCAGAACAGGCAGGCTCAGGGCTGGGGCATGTGCGCGCGCCTGCCTGCCTGCCCGATGCGGCCGGGGCAGCAGGGTGGCCACGGCCGGGGCAGGCTCCCGGGCTCCCACCCGCTGGCCGCCTCGACTTCCCAGCCCGGAGCCGACCCGGCCCCGCTCCGCCAACAGCCTCGGCCTCCCAGCACGGGGCCAGGATCGGTCTCCGTTGCCGGGGTCTGCTCTGCCCTCCTGGGACCGCGTTCGGGTCCCTGCCAGTGTTCCCTCTAAGCTGCGCGGGTGCGTGGCCGCGCAGCGGCCGTCGCAATCCCCGCGCAGCACTGAGGGACCCCCACGCAGGCCAGCAGCCCCCACCAGACCCCCGGGGCTGTGGCTTTGCTGCGGCAGACCCAACCTGAGCCTGGCCTCTGGGCTGGCCCTCCCCGCCCCCAGGGCGGAGTAGGCAAGCTCAGGGCTGGGGCATGTGCGCGCGCCTGCCTGCCCCATGTGGCCGGGACAGCGGGGTGGCCGCGGCCGGGGCAGGCTCCTGGGCTCCCACCCGCCGGCCACCTCGACTTCCCGGCCCGGGGCCGGGGTCGGCTCCGCTCCGCTGACAGCCTCGGCCTCCCCGCACAGGGCCAGGATCGGTCTCCGGTGCCGGGGTCTGCTCTGCCTTCCCGGGGCCACGTTCGGGTCCCCGCCGCCAGCAGCCTCGGCTTCTTTCTTTCTTTTTTTTTTCTTTTTTCTTTTCTCGGTTTCTTTCTTTCCTCCTTTCTCTTCTTTGCCTTCTTTTCTCTTCCCTTCTTTCTCTTCTTTGCCTTCCTTTTTCTTTCTTCCTTTCTCTTCTTTGCCTTCCTTTTTCTTTCCTCCTTTCTCTTCTTTGCCTTCCTTTCTCTTCCCTTCCTTTTTCTTTTTTTCCTTTCTTCTCTTCTTTGCCTTCCTTTTTCTTTCTCTTCTTTCCTTCTTTCTCTTCCTTCCTGCCTCCTTCTTTCTCTTCCTTCTTTCCTTCTCTCTGCCTTTCTTTTCCTACCTTCTCTCCTCTCTTCCTTTCTCTTTTTTCTTTTTCTCTTCTTTGTCTTCCTTTTCCTTTCCTTTCCTTCCTTTCTTTTTTTTCTTTTTCTCTTCTTTGTCTTCCTCTTCCTTCCTTCCTTTCTCTTTTTTCTTCTTCTCTTCTTTGTCTTCCTCTTCCTTCCTTCCTTCCTTCCTTCCTTCCTTCCTTCCTTCCTTCCTGGTCTTTCTTTCTTTGCTTCCTTCCTTTCTTTCTCTTACTTTTTTCTTTTTCTCCTCCCTCCTTCTCTTTTTTCTTTCTCCTCCTTCTTTTTTAAAAAGCTTTTTAAAAATTAATTTTAAATAAAAACCTTTCTAAAAATTAAATTTCAATTCAAAATTTATTCAAATTAAATTAATTAAACACAATTAATTAATTCTATTTACAATCACTTTAACTTCAATTAATGCCTATAATTTCTGTCGTGTGAGTTTGCACAAAAATTTTATTCAGAAAAAGTTTTGCACACGGCTTGAAAATTTTGCACACAAGCCGCCAAACCTAGAGGGAACATTGGTTACTAGTTGCCTACACAACAGCAGGCCAGCAGGCTAAAATCGTTCAGTCCTACACTCTGGGCCTGGCCGGAGTCCCACAGCACCAACAAAAAGTGTTACCTCCTGCCACACAGTACCCAGAAACACAGGCCAGCAGCAGATGTGATTGCTAGCCGTTCATGTTTTTTTCAAACTATAGTACGGCCCCCCAACGGTCTGAGGGACCGTGAACTGGCCCCCTGTTTAAAAAGTTTGAGGACCCCTGCCTTACTGCCTTCCCCTCAGCGTCTCCTGTCTTTCTGGCTCTCCCCCTTCTCTGGGTTTGCTGGTCCAAAATCCCTACTCCCAGAAGTAACGGTGAGCTACTCTGTCCCCAAATAACTCTCCCTTCTCCCAGGGAGTAACTGCAGACTACTTCCTACATCCCTGTTCTGCTGTCAGCTCCTGGGCTCTATACAGGCCCCTCCTGTTAGTGTCCAGCTGAGCCTTGCTTAATCAATCCCTGCTTCCAGACTCCTCCTCCAAGTGCAGCCTGTGGAGTAAATCGGCCTAATGGTCTCCTGAACCTTTTCAAGTCTTATGTGGGGAGGACACCCCATCACACCCAGTTATTAGGGTCTGTGTGGACACCTTGCTTTAACTCAGAAAGGGGCCTGTCTGGAATACAGGCAGGAAGGAGAAGAATAGCTACCTGTCAGCAGGCACTTAAGAGCTGTTTAGGGTAAATGCCAGAACAGTAGCTGGAATGTATGCCTCAGTCTCCAGTCTGTCACTGGAATCTGTTGGACCAGGGATAGCCAAGACCTGCCAAACACAGGAAAACAAACAAGGACATTCTCCCAAGGGTGAAGGGAAGATCAGACCCAGAAGCCTGCAATATGGTTCCTAGGTACCCTTTATGGGATAATAGGACTTTCGACTTGGTGGTTGTTTTAAAATTCTGATTCTCTAATGCTTTGTTCCTACTGCTCCATAGTAACTTTTGTTCTAAGAAGGCTGTTTGGGTACTATATATCACTGGTCACTGCTCTCAAAGGGAGGAAATGCATATCTGGTTGAATCTACAGGGTAATTAGTAGCTAAGCACCATAGATGGGGTGTTGTACCCAGATCCTGGTCTAATAGTGTGTGAGACTTGTGACATTCCACCTGAAAACAGATAGAGGCATGAGGCCAAATGCCTCGGGAGTGCACTGAGAGGGACTAGAAAGGGGACAGTGTGGCAAACAGCCCTAGAGCTGTGACAGACCTGTAGGTTTCTGAACATTTGTCATTGGTTCTGTAGGGGAAATGTACATTGGTGGCCAGGAACACTTTTACCTTGAGACTCACTGCACCATTGCCGTGCCCAAGGGTGAAGATGGAGAGATGGAGCTCTTTGTGTCCACCCAAAATCCAACAGACACACAGGTAACTTCTCTTGTTGACCCAGATGTCCTTGGTGAGTTTGATGCTGTGAAAGTCACTGTAATCGCCACACTTCTTTGCCCACTGGCAGGGAGGCAGGTAGCGGTCTCTAGCCCTGGAAAGGGCAAGTCTCTATATGCAACAAGCCCCAGCCCTCAACCAGGGTGGGGCAGGCAGCACAGAAAGGCAAGGGCGTAGTCAGGAAAGGACACAGGGATCAGGCAGGGGGAGGAACAGCACTCAAACCTCAGTGGTTAGCGCAGGATGGTTCAAACACTCTGGGTTGCAACAGGGTGCCCCGGTCCACTATTCCAAGGCCCGCCAAGTGGCCACCGGACCAGGTTGCTCTCCCCTCTCCCTCCTCCCTGGGGTACCTGGTTTGGGTCCTTACAGGACACTAGGGTATTCCGCCTTCGGGAAGTTCCCGAACCCATTGGCCTCATCTGGTGGTGGCAGGGCCGGCAGTGTCTCGCCCAGGTCCTCTGCAGAGGGCAGCTCCTCTAGGTCGCAGGGGATGGTTGGCGTCTCTGACTCCCAGGGCTCCGGGTTGAGGCACTGGGTGTCTGGCTCCCCAGCAGAGGGCTGCTCACTCAGGTACCAGGGGCCTGATGTCCCCTCTGGCCAGCTGGACACCAGCCACTCGGGGCAATCCTTCAGGCCCCAAGCTCTAGGGAATCTGAGCCAGGCCTCTTTAGAGGCTTTGCTGGGCTTACAGTCCCAGAGTAGGGCAGCATAGTGCTTCCTCAGCACCTGCTGGGCTCCAACTGAGGGAGATGGCTGCCCTCTTAAAGTTCTCTTCCCTGTTCCACCCCTCTGCTTCCTATCAGCTGGGACAGGAGACCCTGGTTTCGCCCCCTTGCAGGGGATTGACCCGCCCCCTGTGTCCATCTCAGAGAGCAGCCATATTCCTTGCCCCTTACAGTCACTCATATTAGACTGGGATAAACTGTGCATCTGCAATAGATTCACTAGCATGAAAACAGAGGCTGGCTCAGAGAACTGGGATTAGACTAGAAAGCCTTTTACATTCAGATTACCAATGGCAATAAATCTTTTGGAAGGGACATTAAACCTCATGCTTCAGAGCTTGGGCCAGTCTCTAACTGTCAGGTCTCATCCTGGTCTTTATTTGGTGGAGGGTCAGATTATCCTACATCTGCCTACTGAAGGGGTCTTTCCCCTTCCTCTGAAGCTTCTAGTGCTGGCCACTTTCAGAGACAAGATTGGGCTAGGTGGATATGCTAGCCTGATCCAGCATGAACCAAGCCGGTGAGTATAATGGGCTGGGGGAGGGTAAGCCTCCCCAACCAGCACCTGCCAGAAGCTGTGCTGCCTCTGTGTCTCACCTCTGCTCTGCCCCCAGCCTCCACATGCCACTGTTGGAGGAGTCAGCCCAGCCTCCCTGGATAGCGACTTCTATGTATGGCAGAGCCAGCCCAGGACAGGCCACGCACCACTGTAAACACAGCATGGGGCCTGGTGCAGGTGGGGCTCAGGCTGTGCTGCTGAACAGCAAAGGGCACCCACCCTCCCTGTGCGCTGGTGCAGAGCTCAGCAGATGTGGAGTGTCCAGGCAGTCCCCACTCCCACTCGGCCCCCTCCCCTGAGGCTTTCCTGCTTGCACTTCTTTGCCCCCACCTCTGCGGCATGGGGCTGAGCAGACTGAGTGAGAGTAGGACCCACCTGGATTCAACCCTGGCTGGGCTCCATGCCCACAGGCAGGGAGGGCAAGTGCCCTTTGCTCTCTGGGGTCACAGCATGGGGAGTGTGGTAGCTCTGACATGGGTCTGCCCCATGCTGTCTGCTGACTCTGCCACATGGAGAATAGAAGTGGCCGAGGGGGGGGGGGGGGAAGGAGGGATTGGGCCATCTCCTCCCATGGCAGCCTGGGTAGAGATGGGGTAGAGCATGGCAGGGACTTCCGGGGAAGGAAAAGGAGGGGTGAGGAGGGGTCGTGTCTCCCCCTCCAACCTCCACAGAGGCAGGTGTCGCATGCCCCTCATATTCATGACAAATCCTCTGTTCCTTCATAAGTATAAACCCTGCTGATAGGTAAGGAACCTAGCAAGCAAACGCCATTAGGTTCCAGTTCCTTGATTACATGACACAGAATCAGGGTCAGCTGGCCTTGTGGCAGGTGGAGATGATGCACAAGCTTTTCTGGAGACCCTTTTTTACCAATCTGTCTATGTGTCTCCTTGTATGACCCCCAGGACCACCCTGTCTGAGCACCTATCTCGATGCTATAAACATAAAAGAGAGAAGATTAAGAGCGAGACTGTCTTTGTTTCTAGCTGCCTGTGCCCTCAATGCTGCCTATATGATTAACTTGTTTCCTTTTTCCCTTCAGAAATGTGTTGCTCTTGCATTAGGGGTCCCAGCGAATCGAATTTTAGTTCGAGTGAAGAGAATGGGAGGAGGGTTTGGAGGCAAGGAGTCCAGAAGTGTTGTTTTGTCAAGAGCTGTAGCTGTGGCTGCAGTCAAGTAAGTTTTGCTGCTGAGAGGTCGGCTCCTTTGTCACCTGCCCCACAGACCCGGGTGTCACAGGCCACCATCCTTTTTAAGAAGATGAGGAAAGCTGGTGTGCTTATGAATCAGAACTGCAGCTGGACCAGAATATTTCTCAGCTTTTTATCCCATAGGATTTTAATGGGTTTGAGAATCCATAGGGTAGGTCACTAATGGGCTCTTCAACCAGAAAGTTTAAATTGCTTTCAAGCAGATGAGGCCGTCAAATGATTTGTTAATACTTGTAAATAGGGTGAGCATTAACTGAGGGAACCTGATGGAAATAAAGCTACATTGTTGATCCTTCTGTGTTTCCATATAGCTAGCTACTATATCTGAAACTGTCTGTCCCCTTCCTTCACTTCATTGATTCCCCAGTCCCTTTCAACACCCAGTGAAACCTCTGCTACACTCTGTACCCACATGGATATAATTAGCTCCCACCCTAATTCTTGCTGTTAGCACTAACACTGCATAGCCACGGGTGTCTCTTTGTCTACTCTCTGATTACTTTCTGGCCTTCCGATTGTACCTGGAGATGAGTCCAATCTACAAAATATTGAACCCCAATGTCAAATACCCCCAAATTCAGGGTGCTTGGTTCTGGGGTTTTGATTCAGCCCAGCATAGCAGGTGGCCATTGTGAAATGTGGATCAGGGTTCCAAACAAACCCCAAATTCAAGGTTTTTGTTTTTATGATTCTATGATCTCTGGACATATCTGCTCTGAAGCCTAGGAAGAGCAGAGGAAAGGCAAGGAAGAACATTAGGCAAGTCTTCCTCCTAAGGGATGAAATGTAAACTCACTTAAATTATGAAACAGCTAATGTCAGGCTGTCAAACCGAAAGCTAGTTAGTGTTTTACTTAGCACTATTACATAATTAAGGTGGCTAGAGGATGTTAATTAATGATGAATTACCTAGTTATTAGTATCCATGCCTCTAAGAAGCCCTAGTAACTAGACACCATTGCAAGAATATAAAAGCCCACTCTAAAAGAAGAAAGTTCTTAGCTTCTCCTACCCAATAATAATGCCATTTGCTTCAGAGGAAAAAGAAGAATCCAGATGATTTACTTCCTAGTTCATGCAGCCATTGCCACTCTGCAGCATAGTTAGAATGAAAAAATCTTATGAAAAGAGAAAAGTCTTTCTCTGTGCCGAGAGGGTAGCAAGTTTCAGGCTCAACATGATCTCAGCATGATCAATGTATCCTTTAACAGGACTGGTCACCCGGTACGATGCATGCTGAATCGAGATGAGGACATGCTCATTACTGGTGGGAGACATCCCTATCTGGGAAAGTATAAGGTACTCAGACAGTTTTAAAAAATATACATGTATTACTTTGATGTCGCTTTAACAAGTGTAATTGTGTAGTAAGCTATAATAATGGATTAGCTCCTCTGTATGTCACTGACCCCTACTGGATAGAATCAGCGAGGCTTGCTGTCAGGTGTTGGCTGTGTGTGTTCTTTCCATGTGCTGTCCCAGCCCTGTGCCGATAGCAGACACAGCAGCTTTGATTGGACTGCCCACTAATACTACAGACTCAGTTTCAGTAGTGAAGGTACCCGGACAGATCCATTGCTGATGAAGCATGGTAATAAAACCTGGCTCAATGGTTACAGGGTCACTAACCCATGACAATAGACACAACTTTCCATTCCCCCTTGGCTGGGTGCACATTCCCTCCGATACTGCTTTTGCATACCAATACAAACAAAACAAACAAGGAGTCCTGTGGCATTTTAAAAGACTAACACATTTATTTATTGCAGGAGCGTTCTTCAGAGCATCTGACGAAGTGGCATTTTCTCCCATGAAAGCTCATGCGATAAATAAATGTGTTAGTCTTTAAAAGTGCCACAGGACTCCTTGTTGGCTTTGCTGACCTAGACTAACATGGCTACTCCTTTGGAACTGATACAAACAAGTTACATGTTGCCCCTCTGGCATGATTACTTACCTGCCCTTACCCTGTATGTATTGGTTTCCTCAAAACATCTCTATCCATCACCCTGTCACCTTGGCCTTATCTTTAGGAGGGGTCAGTGTCTCCCTGTATCATCTTCGGGGAGTGTGTTTTCACCATAACTTTGTATTGGGGTGATCTGGTACTACCCTTGTGGGATGTGTTTATGTGCCAGCCCTGTTCTTGCCAAGTTCATGTATCAGCCCATGAATCTATAAGTAGACATCTGCTTTGCAACGGAGTATGGCCTGACTTAGCCTGACTCTTGTTAATTGCTTTATATTAGCAGGACTTGACTCTGTTTGGGCCTTAGGCCTTACACTAGCTCCCTTATACCAGGTCTCATATCTCAGGCTCTCTCTTTATACTACACGGCTCAACTGGGCCATGTTCCCTAAATTACTGGCACCTAACAGAGATTTTCCTTTAGCTCATGCAGGACAAGCCTGAGTTTTTGGAGCAGAAATATCTAAGCTCTGTCTGCACTCCAGCCACAGCATGTGGCTTAATGACAAATGTAACATTCTTTAGCTGGCTGTGAATTTGTTACAGAGTTCATTGTCTGAAGTCTGTCACCTCATATCTTCACCAAATCATCAAGCTTCTCTTTAGAGTTGACTTTTTCGGGAAAAAAGGGGGTCTGGCTACCACGAATGAGCTACATTCACTCAAGAGGTATTCCTTTTGGGGGAATGTTGAGGCTTATTGATGGGATCCATTGAGGGGAAATCCCCCCTGGCACTGCCCATTCTGTACATGTTCTGTGAATAAGCAGAAGACGTCATCCACCAGGGCTGTCAAGCTGCCACATATCTATTCATATAACATTTTGTCTTCTCTACTTGAGGAGCGAGATCTTGTCAAGATGTCAGTAGGAAGAGTTGTACATTCTTAAGAAACTAGTGAGTATAAACCTGAAGAGACTGTTTTTTGACAGGTTGGCTTCATGAAGAATGGGAAAGTCAATAGTTTGGAAGTGTCCTATTACAGCAATGGAGGCAACTCTGAAGATCTTTCTCGGGCTGTAAGTAGGAAATATGTCCTGATTGCTAACTAGAGAAACTGATCTGAGAGAAATGTTGGGAAAGAAGCTTGTCTTGGTGTTTCTACATGTTTGAGAGTGAGGACTACCGCATTTCATTTCAGACAGTTACATCCAACTTCCAGCTGACCCCAACAATACTCACTCACTTTGTTTTCCATTGTAACTGAAAGTAGAATTTGGCCCACTCTGCAGTATCAGCAACTGCTGTCTGAGCCAGCTCCAACAGAGCTTGCCATGCCACATAGGCCACAATTCTCACTACCTCTGTAGTCATTCAGAATCTGCAGAAGAGGTGAGGAAAGTTTATTTTAGAAAACCGATGAACACAAAAGGCTATGGCAGTAGATGTGTTGCACAGTGCAATATGGCTGTTATACCGTAAGTATAGCAATGTAATTCCTAAAGTCAAAATTACTAAATAAATTAAATAAGTGACCATTGCACGTCTTTATTTGATACTGATAGTAATACCTTGTGCTAACATGGTGCTTTGTATTTTCAAATCACTCTGCAATCACTGACTAACATTTAGATGTGATTGTTTTCTATTCAATTATTACAGGAAACAATGTATTGCAAAAGCCTATTCACTCATTTTATGCACTCAGTTTAGCCACATTAGACAGTATGTAATGTAAAAATATACATTAATGGAATTTTAGGACTACAGTTGCTTTTAGATTTTTTTAAACATAATTTTGGTGTTCAGGTACATTGAACAACATGCCCTTTGTAAATGGGAGCCAGTTTTGCCCTGTTTTACATGGTGTTATTCCCACTGCAGTCATCCTGAGCAGGGTGGGCATGCTGCATGAGAGTGCAGAGCTTAGCCCATTGCCCAACGTGATACTATTGTTATTAGATTTGGGTGGGACTTTTAAAAGTGCTCAACATTAGCCTAACTCTGTCCCTATGGAAGTCAATCATAAAAGTCCCTTGCACTTGAGGGGAAAGTGAGTTATGCCAATGCAGAGTGCTTTTGAAAACCTCCCCTTAGTGCTGGCAATGTGCTTGGTGCTGTACAAAACAGAAAGGAAGGGAAGGTCCTTGCCTAAGTATCTGATCCTGCAAAAATTGCTGTGTATAGTCTCATTGACTCATAGACTCATAGGGTATGTCTACACTTATAAATTAAGTCGACTTAAGCAGGTTTAAGTTGATTTAATTTAATCCACGTCTACACTGGGCTTTCCTTAATTCCACTTAAACTGCTCCTTAAGTCGAATTAAGGAAAAACTAGTTTGAATTAATACCACCTTGTTATAATTCGAACTAGTGTCTAAGATGACTTTAATAAGTCGACTTAGCCAGTGTAGATGCCCTAAATCGACTTGGTCGACTTAGAGCAGGGGGGAGAATGGAGCACCGCATAGCTCCCTGGCAGGGAGCCCCTGCTGCCTTCTCCCCAGACCTGTGCCTTCACAGGAGGGAGAGGATCCCCTGCTGGAACCCTGGCTGGAGAGCCCAGGAGGCGGGCGGCTGGTCCCAGCTTGCTGGTCCCGGCTGAGCCAGCTGCGCGCCAGCTGGCTCTGCTGGGACTGAGAAGCTGCGGGACCCCCACGGGTCCTGGCAATAAGGAATCCCGCCGCTCCCTTCTCTCCAGGCCCCCCGTGGGTCCTGGCAAAAAGGGAGCCGACACTTCCTTTTTGACGGGACCCGCGGGGGTCCTGGAGAAAAGGGAACCCTGTGGTCCCTTCTTGCTTGGAGCATTTGGTCCCGGAAAGGAGGGAGCGCGGGGCTCCCTTCAGCCAGGACTGCTCGGGTCCTTGCTAGGAGGGAGCGCAGGGCTCTCTTTGGCCAGGACCCCCACAGGTCCCGGCTAGGAGGGAGCCCCGCACTCCCTCCTAGTGGGACCGCGCACCAGCTGCTAGGAAGCCTCCAGGGTCTCCCCGCCAGCTGCAGCAGCGCCGTGTCAGCAATTGCCGGCGCTCCAGCTGTTTGGGGAGACCCCGGGCCTCCCCAAATGGCTGGAGCGCTGGCAGTTGCCGGCACAGTGGCGCTCTAGCTGGCGGGGAGACCCCAGAGGCTTCCCAGCAGCTGGAACTCTGGCAATTGCCGGCACGGCTGCCCTCCAGTTCCTGGGACGCCTCCGAAGGCTTTCCGGCAGCTGGAGCGCCGGCAATTGCCGGCACGGTGGTGCTCCAGCTGGCGGGAAGCCACTGGGGGCTTCCTGGCAGCTGGAGCGTGGTCCAAGCCAGAAGGGAGCTGCAGGGCTCTGTTCTGGCCGGGACCTCTGGGGTCCCAGCAGAAAGTAGCCCGCGTTCCCTTCTAGCTGGACCCCTGCGGGTTCCAGCAAGAAGGAAGCGGCGGCTCCCTTGTTGCCGGGACCCGCAGGGGTCCCAGGCAGAGGGGAGCCGCCGGCTTCCTTCTCCCCGGGACCACTCGGTCCCAGCTAGAAGGGCTCCCTTCTGTCCGGGACCTGAGCAGTCCCAACCAGAAGGGAGCCGAGCAGTCCGGGGCAGAAGGGAGCTCCATGCTCCCTTCTCCCTTGGACCGCTCCAGGGCTTGCTGGCTCTCCCTGGACCTAACTAGTCGACTTAGAGAGTCTAGTATAGACTCTCTAAGTCGAGTTAGTAAGGCCCACTTTAAGTCGACTTAGGAGTCCTGTGTGAACTCTCCAAGTTGACTTAATAAGATTGATTAAAGTCGACTTATTTAAGTCGACCTAAATCCCTAAGTGTAGACCTAGCCATAGACTTTAAGGTCAGGAGGGACCAGGAGGGATCTACTCTGACCTCCTGCAAAATGCAGGCCGCAAAACCTCACCCGCCCACTCCAGCTATAGGCCACCAACCTATGACTGAGTTATTGACCTCCTTAAATCATGATTTAAGGATTTTAAGACCACCCTTACTCATGTAGTCCTCCTCACTCTCACAGGGCTGGTCGGTAGGGCTGCTTGTTCAGTAACATACTACTCCATAGGCGTGAGAGTGGCCAAGTCAGGCCCACAAACAGTGCCCATTCAAGGGCTGGGTTGTGGCATTTAGCTGCAGTCCGGAGTAGGGACCAGTGTGGGGTAGCACCAGCCTAGGAGGAGCTTTAAAAAGGACTGTGCTTCATGAGTCACAATGCCTCTAGAGCTCCGTGAAGCCCAGGGTTAGTAGCTGCTGCCAGTGCAGTTAGTGCCATGCCCCCACCTCTTTACTCCCCTTTATTGGGGTGATTTGGATCTAAGGGGCTCACACAGAGAGTAGTGCTCCCTTGGGAAATTTAGCCCTTGCTGTTTTTGCTGCATTACATCCCTGTTTTAGCAACAAGTGTATATAAAACCTGACATGGGATCTAGGTTAATAAGTGATTTCCCCCCATCCTGTTTTGTATCAACAGATTATGGACAGAGCCTTGTTCCACATGGATAACGCCTACAAGATCCCAAACATCAAAGGCAAGGGTGTCATTTGCAAGACTAACTTGTCTTCCAACACAGCATTCCGTGGTTTTGGAGGTCCCCAGGGAATGATGATCACTGAATGCTGGATGAGTGACGTTATTCTGACATGTGGTCTGCCAGCAGAGCAGGTACAAATTAACTGGAACAGTACAGTGCATCGTTGGGAATTAGACACACAACTCCAACTAGATATCACGCACAGGAATTCTCCCTTTGTCTTTGCCAGTCCTAATCAGGATCCCAATCCTGTGCTGACTGAAGTCAAGAGGCCAAATCTCAACGGGTGCGTCTACACTTGTAAATTAAGTTGATTTAAGCTTGCTTAAATCGACTTAATTTACTCTGCGTCTACACTACACTTTCCTTAAGTTGACTTAAGCAAAATAAAGTTGACTTAATGAAAATTAAGTCGACTTTATTAAACTGCCTTTTAATTTGAGTTTAGGCTTAAGTCGACTTTCTAAAGTCGACTTAAGCCAGTGTAGACCTGGAGTAGCCCTAAGTCGACTTCAAGTCGACTTAGGGCTCTCCAGGACTCCCCCATTGCCCTCCCTGCCGGGGTGGGGGGGCACAGGGGGAGCCTGGCATGCCCCCCCACAGGGCAAGGCAGAGCCCTGCCCACCCAGCCCCTAGGCCCTGCCAGCAGTGGTTAAAGTATAATTTGACGAGCCCTGGAACCCTCCTAATCTCTGTGCCCCCTTCCCGTATTGTCTGGGCCCCCTTCATGCATGTTTGGGCCCCAGCCCAGGTAGCCATTTGCAATCACTTCTCAGTACCACATGCATCGGTTATCGCTCCATAAAAATATTTATAATTTTATATAGCGTTTATGTCCATAGCAATTATTGTCACAAGCTAGCAAACACTGCATAACACAATAAGTGTTGTGATTAAAAATGGTGGGGTGTAGGACCTGCCAGCAGCCAGGGGAAGGCGGAACATGCGTTCCACTGGATTTTTCTATTTTTAGAGGCCCTGGAACTCTGGTCCCTCAAATTTGTGGGCCCCGGAACTGCGTTCTGGTGTGTTCCCCTTTACTTTAACCCCTGCCTGCCAGGGTCCTACCCAGGTACAATGGGGCAAAGGCTGAGCCCCCTGGCACTGGGCAAGGGGTACCCCCCCTGCCACCGTGGACCTGCCCAAGGTCCCCCTACCCCTAGAAGTCGATGTAGGCATCCAGTGTGGACGCTCTAGGTCGACTTTGTAAGGTCCCCCCTAAGTCGACCTAAAATTTAGGTGTAGACATGCTAAGTCGACTTAGCTAAAGTCGACCTAAATTTACACGTGTAGACATAACCAACTTGAATTATTATCTATTGCCTCACTGAGTTTCCTTTTCCATTGCTTTGCATCTCATTTAATAACATCATTTTAAAGTCTGGGATTTTCAGAGGAACCTAAGGAAATTAGGTGCCCAGATCCTGCTGAAAGGAATTTGAGAACCTAAATCCATTCGACTTTCTTGAAAATCCCTTGTCTTGTCTAAACTCTTGTCATTCTGATTTCTCATGAACAGATCATGGACTATCAACATATTGTTCAGTGGAGCCAGAAGAGACCAAGGAAGAATAAAGCCTAATTTCTTCTTGATATTGTTCAATAAAAAGACCTGGACTAAAACTCTGATCTAATTACACTTAACACATCCTATCAATGTCTCTTTCTTTGGGAAGGTGCGAAAACTGAATCTTTACAATGAAGGAGACCTGACCCATTTTAACCAAAAGCTTGAAGGATTCACTCTGCAGAGATGCTGGGAAGAGTGCCTAGTAAACTCAGAATATTATGCCAGAAGGACACATATAGAAGAATTCAATAGGTAGGTGTTTTCATCTCTGCTGGGATACCAGGTACTAAAATCCTGTCAGTAACTTGGATGATTTAGAGTCAAAGACGTGGTAAAGGTTTGACGTTTTTTCCTTTTGTTTCTTGAAATTTCCTCAGTCCCATTGTGGGAAGGAGCCTTAAGGTCAAGATTATCGCAGTGACTTGCACCAGGGATTTGGCCTAATGTATTACTCTTTTGTGGGGATAAGACGGTACCACAGGGGAGGGGGTTGTATCAGACCTAGGCTTTGCATAGTTTTTCAGCTGTACATAAAAGCAGTTTTTGCTGAATTTCACACTTTTTGTTCATTTGCCTTTTTTTATCTGGTTTGTATTCACCACCAAATGCTAATCTGTTGAGATAATCAATTCCTTGAACATTTGAGGGGGAAAAAATCTTTCAAATCAGACCTCCTCTTCTAGGGATGCAAATACAAAGCACATCCCTAACAACTATTAATGATTGCTTTTAACAGTATTCTTGTCAAGTGTTTTGGTACATCTATATAACATAGATATCTGTATATTGTATGTCTATGTAATATATCATCTATATTCCAGATATAAAAATCTATCAGAGTCTCAGAAATGTAGGGTTGAATAGACCTCTTATATTAAGCTAGATGGAATAAATGGGCCAGAGCTGTTAACATATCCCAGACACTATACAACATTAAACAGTCTTAAACAGGGGCAGGGGGTTGAACATAAAGGCATGAGCCTGCTTAGTAGTGTGGCAAACACACCATTACGTATTTTATTAAACTTTTATCAAAGAGACAAAGAACAAAGAAAACAAAGCATTTGAAATGTAGTGTATAAAATAAGGCTTTCATTTTTAACAGCGTCCCTTGTTCGTCTTCCCTTTAGCTGGAGAGAATGTTTAAAGGGAAATCCTCCTTGTCTGTCAGTCTCTTAGGCTATGTCTACACTAGAAGAGTTAAGTCGACTTTTGTTAAGTCGACTTAATAAGGTCGACTTTAAATCAACTTGAAGTGGACCTTCTTAAGTCGACTTAACAAAAGTCGACAACTTTTCTAGCGTAGACATAGCCCTTTTCGACCGTATTAAGTCGACTTAACACTGTAAGTCAATAAGGTTGACTTAGGTCCTAATCCCTGTCCACACTGGCTTAAATTGACCTAATAAGGTCGAATTAAACGTTAAGTCGACCTAAATCGACTTAAGGAAAGCCCAGTGTGGATGTGGAGTAGTTTAAGTTGACTTAAGTCTCCTTAAGTCAACTTAATTTGTAAGTGTAGACGCACCCTTAGATAATATCAAAAATTGTAATGTATGTCCTTTTGGGGAAAAGAGAAGTTAATTGAGATGGGCTGGAGCAGTTGTTGCTGCTGCTGTTAAAGTACAATCCCATTTCATGTCAAGTGGTGTTGGGGATTCAGATGGCACCGGTAGAGGTTATTTGGATACCTCCCTGTGGCCTGATCTGGTCAGGAGATCTCTCAGTAGTAGGATGCTGAAGAAGATGGTGGGGGTGACAGCAATGATAGTGAGACTCGCTACATCTGTTCTTTCTGTATTTTCTTTTTCCTAAAAGTCTTTTCTTTTAAGGATCCAAAAAGGGAGTGATAAGTGGAATAGCCAATCCCCTTATTATTTTGTCCACCAATTAAGCCTACTGTCTGATACTCCAATTTTGGTTTATTAACTTGAGGCTCTACAACTTTTGTTTTTAACAAGCATAATTTTAACAGTCCTTAGATTACATCAATGTAGCTTTTTGTTTGGACTCATCTAACCTTTGTCTGGTTTTTTGCACCTATTTATAACATTTGTTATTGAAAATAACTTGAGCAACTTTCCATCTATTTTCCTGTACTAAGGCAGGATTCCTGTACTAAGGCAGGATTAAGTGTACACAGGGCATATCTGACAGATGTTTGTCTGACCTGGTTTTAAAAACCTCCCATGATGGGATTTCACAACCTCCCTCTTCCAGGACTTAACTATCCTTAGATTTAGAAAGATTTTCTTAATACCTAAACTAAATCTCCCTCATTGCAAATTAAGACGATGGCTTTTTGTTCTGCCCTTTGTGGACATGAAGTAAAATTGATCAATGTCCTCTTTCTAACAGCCTTTTTCTTGAAGCAGGCGCATAGTCTTGGGTGGACCTGCGTGGGCCGGGGCCCATCCACTTGCAGATCAGGCCCACCCACCACAGCACCTGGAAGTAGGACAAACTTCTCTACCACAGCTACAGTGCTCTGCTCTGCTTGCGGCCGCAGGCTGCTGGCTTGGCCCCACAGCCATGGAGGAGAAGTTTGCACTACTGCTGGGCACTGTGGTGGGAGGGCCTGATCTTGCCACCTCTCTCCCTCCCTTCTCCTCATGACAGCTCCAGTTGCTAAGCAACAAGTGGAGTAAGAGTGCTGATGCACCGGCTCCACTTCCTACCTAGCAACTGGAGCGTTGTCAAGCAGTTTCCAGTGATATGACTAGAAGCTGCCCAGTGCCGGGCCCACCCTACAGACTCGGGGGCCCAGCCAGAGAGCCCAACCTGGCTACACCCCTGTTTTGAAGACTGTTATAAGGTCCCCTCTCAGCCTTCTCTTCTTAGGCTAAACAGCTCCCATTCTTTCAGCCTTTCCTCATAGGTCATGTTTTTTAAATCTCATCAATTATTTTAGCTGTCCTTTGGTCTCTCTCCAGTTTGTCCACATCTTTCTTAAAGCGTGGTGCCCCAATTTGGACATAATACGCCAGATGTGCTTCACCAGTGCTGTTGAAGAAAACAACTTAACCCTTTGTTATCAGGTTTCAGCAAGGCACCAATTTATTCCAGCCAATTACTGGGAGAGACAGTTGAACTGACAAGAGTGTCCCCTGTGCAGTCAAGTGAGTTCTGCTTGCAGGCAGATCTCGTAGGTATTTATAGAGATAACATAGCATTTCTGCTTATTAGGTGCAAGTGGAAGGTTACAAAGTGGTTAAAACAAGACACAGAAAAACAGAGTACAAAGCCAACTTATCTTTAATCTTGAGAGTGCAGTCAGCTCTTTTCTTTCCCTCCTCAGACCATTCCACTCTTATCTTTACACTTTCCCCATTCTTCTATAAGTCATGCTGTTGCTGAGCAAATTTGAGGCCTGCAAAGTTTGGTTCTACAGTGCTGAGTAGAATAGGACAATTACTTCACATGACTTATGTACAACACGTCCATAAATACATCCGCAATGGGTGCATCTACACTTACAAATTAAGTTGACTTAAGCTTGCTTAAGCAGCAGCTGAATTAAAGTGGACTTTATAAAATCTCATTTAAAGTTGACTTTACTGGCTAACTTGACTTTATTAAGTCGACTTAGTCAGTGTAGACGCAGATTAGCCCTAAGTCGACTTTAAGTCAACTTAAAGGGCTTCAGGGCTCCCCCACTGCCCTCCCTGCCAGGGTGGCTGGCACAGGCAGAGCCTGGTGTGCCCCCCCACAGGGCAGGACAGAGCCCTGCTCACCCCGCTCCTATGCACTGCCAGTGTCCCTGTCCTGCTCAGCCCCCATTGTACCCTGGTACAATGGGGAAAATGCTGAGCCCCCTGTGCTCCCCCCTGCCACTGTGGACCAGTCCCAGGTCCACCTAGCCCCTAGAAGTCGACTTAGGCATCCAGTGTGGATGCTCTAAGTTGATTTGGCAGGGTCCCCTTTAAGTCAACTTGAGTGTAGACATGCTAAGTCGACTTAAATTAACAAGTGTAGACATAGCCAATGATAATAGCCTTTTTCACAATTGCATCACACTGTTGACCCATATTACACTAACACCCAAACCTTTTCAGTAGGACTATTACCTAGGCAATTTCTTCTCATTTTGTAGCTGTGCATTTGATTTTTGACTTCCTAAGTCTTTATTTGTCTTTATTGAATTGGAGGAAAGCCCAGTGTCCTATTTCGGATGAATGCCTGACAGAAGAGAGTTGGTGGACTACTAATGGTGCTTTGTTCTCCCAGACAGAATCGCTGGAGGAAGAGGGGGATAGCCATTATTCCTACGAAGTTTGGGATCAGCTTCACTCTTTCCTTTTTGAATCAGGTCTGCAAACATCATTCTTTGCAGGGGATTAATTAGATTTTATACTTACCAGTCCAGGTTCTCCTTCTGTGTCAGAATGGTTTAGTCCTTCTCTGAAAATTCCTAGTGGAGAAATGACATGAAGCTTTCAAAACCAATGTAAAAGCAATGAAAGTCTGTGGCACCTTATAGACTAACAGATTTTCTTCGGCATAAGCTTTCGTGGGCTGTAACCCACTTTGACAGATGCATGAAGTGGAAATCACAGAGGAGAGGTATATATACACATGCCAGGATGGAGGAGGGCAAGTGTTAGCAAAGTCAGTTCAGAGAGCAGATGGGGCTTATTCACACCTGTTGATAAATGTGTGAACAGAACAATCACTTTTTGTAGTGTGATAACCATTCCAAGTCCCTATTCAGACCCAGTCTGATCGTGTCAAGCTTGCAAATCAGCTCCAGCTCTGCAGTTTCACGCTGAAGTCTGTTTTTGTAGTTTCTTTGTTGAAGTATGGCAACTTTCAGGTCAGCTACTGAGTGTCCATGGAGGTTGAAGTGTTCTCCTACAGGTTTATGGATGTTGCCATTTTTGATGTTGGATTTGTGTCCGTTTATCCTTTTGCGTAAGGACAGTCCTGTTTGGCCGATGTACATGGCAGAGGGACATTGCTGGCATATGATAGCATGAACAACATTAGTGGATGTGCAGGTGAATGAGGCCCTGATGGTGTGGCTGATGTGGTTGGGACCTATGATGGTATCTCACTGGAGTCGATGTGCAGGCAGAGTTGGCAATGGGGTTTGTTGCAGGGATAAGTTCCTGGATTAGTGTTCTTGTTGTATGGTGGTCGGTTGTTGGTGAGTATTTGCTTCAGGTTGGGGGGCTGTCGGTGAGCAAGGATAGGCTGTCCTCCCTGGGCTTGAGAGAGTGTGGGATCATCTTCTAGAATAGGTTGTAGATCTTTGATGACGTGTTGGAGAGATTGTAGCTGGGGACTGTAGGTTATAACCAGTGGTGTTCTGTTGTTTTCTAGGTCAGGTCTGTCCTGTAGTAGGCAGCTCCTGGGTACCCATCTGGCTCTGTCAATTTGTTTCTTCACTTCTGCAGCTGGGTACTGTAGTTTTAGGAATGCCTGATAGAGATCTTGTACGTGTTTGTCTCTGTCTGAGGGATCAGAGCAGATCCGGTTGTACCTTAAGGCTTGGCTGTAGATGATGGATCTTGTAATGTGTCCCGGGTGGAAGCTGGAGGCATGTAGGTATGTATTGTGGTCAGTTGGTTTCCAGTATAGGGTGGTGTTAATGCGTCCATCCCTTATACGGATGGTGGTGTCCAAGAAGTGGATTTCTTGTGTGGATTGGTCTAGACTGAGGTTGATGGTAGGGTGGAAATTGTTGAAATCCTGGTGGAATTCTTCCAAGGACTCTTTCCCGTGGGTCCAGGTGATGAAAATGTCATCAATGTAACATAAATAGAGGAGAGGCAGTTGTGGACAAGATTCGAGGAAGCGATGTTCTAGGTCGGCCATAAAGATGTTGGCATACTGTGGGGCCATGCGGGTACCCATAGCTGTGCCACTGACTTGAAGGTATAGATCATCCCCAAATCTGAAATAGTTGTGAGTCAGGACAAAGTCACAAAGTTCAGTTACTAGGTATGACGTGTCATCATCTGGGAAATTGTTCCTGATGACTTGTAGTCCATCTTTGTGAGAAATGTTGGTGTAGAGAGCTTCTACATCCATAGTGGCTAGGATGGTGTTTTCTGGGAGATCACCGATGGATTGTAGCTTTTTCAGGAAGTCGGTTGTGTCACGGAGATAGCTAGGAGAGCTGGTGGCGTAGGGCCTGAGGAGAGAACCAATGTAAAACCAATGTAGACGTTATGCACCCCAATTCTCATTTTACATTTGTCCAGAAGTCCCCCGCAACACACCTTGTTTTCTGCTATTTGGGTACATGCCTACAACTCCCTCAGAGATAACAGCAGTGTAAAGTATGTTGAAATTCAGTAATCATTATTATCCATACACATCTTGGGCTTGTTGGGCTCTTGATGATGCTGTCAGGTTTATATGAGAGGTTGCTTTTGTTTCACAAGTAACTAATCAGATTGGCTTTCCCAACTCCCATAGCTGAAAAATGTGGCTGATGTTTTGATTCTGTAATTTGAAGTAAATTATACTGATGACTGTGGGACAAATTCACTGTGAATGTGAACATCATTGGCCTCAGAAAGTGAAACCAAAGAGTATCATGATCTCTTGTTAGTCTCTGACAACTTTTACACCAGAATTGCCTCTTTAGGCTAGTCCCAAAGTCTGCTTTTATTTGTGTGACCAGAAACTGAAACCTGTCAAGTAATTTACCAGCTCGTTTATGTTGAGCCTTTGTCTTTTTAATAATCCCAATTGCAGGCTGGGGCTCTGGTACAAGTATATACCGATGGTTCTGTGCTGCTTACCCATGGTGGGACTGAGATGGGTCAGGGACTTCACACCAAGATGATTCAGGTAATGATGAGTTTAGATATATCAGCATGAGACCTCTCTTAAAACAAATTCTAGTCTCACTTCCCTAATATTCTTCCAACAGGCAGTAAGGGAGCTACTGTAATGGCTCAGAGGTTTGCATAGGGTCCTAAACCCTGGTAATCCTTCTCATTGGATCAGCACCAATGCTAGATTTTTAAAATGCTATAACGGGAAGTGAAGATTATGATCTCCGTTATCTATTTACATTGATTTAAACGAATATATTTCAATGTTACTCTGTAGACTCTGCAGTATGAATAAGGCTGTACTCTTCATTGCCAAAAGAAATTACATCTTTTCTTTCTGATTCTATAAACTGCAATTTCCACATTATATGTAAACTAATATTTCTCTTTCTCTTTTGTATTTGACATAGCTTGTTAAACTTTAATAAATCTGGATGCTGCTGTCATGGCAATGTGAATACAGAGGAAGTCCACTGATATTGATGGAGTTACTCTAGATTTACATTGGAATAAACAAGATTAGAGTCTGTCTTAATGATTTTTAAATGGGCTTGCTAGAGATGAGGGAACCTGAAACACATAATTTAAAACATTTTAGAACTTAATTGGGTGTCTAGAATTCTGTGGGTGAAATCTTGGCTCCATCGGGCTCATAGAACATTGTTAAGGATTTATTTCACTTCAAAGAGAGATGTTTAGAAATCTTTTACCAAAACTTCTGGGCTCTTCTGTTCCTTCTTCTCACTATAGTTTCCCATAACCTGGTCTCTGATACTACATGGCATATACAAAGCCTGTGATTCAGAAGTCATTATGAAGAGCTTACGCAGGCCACTACTGCAGCAAGCATCATTATTTGATAACCAGAAACTTTTGCACAAAAAGTTCTTTTCAATAGTTAGTGTGCCAAGGAGATTGTAATATTCTTGAGTTTAAAACTTGCAGTGCCAATGGCAAATGCATGGGCCCATTGCAGTCAGAGCTCAGGACTGACTGTACCAAGGATGGACTTAAATTCTGAAAGGTCATAGAAACAGAAACTGTAATAAATGTTATAGCAATTAAAGGGTATTTGCTGCATATATTATATGCACAAGTAGGATATTCCACCATTGATTGGGACATTTAAAGCTAGATATGAAAAAATTATTATACTGAAGGGAACAATCTTGCATTGACAAGGAGATGGATTGGGTAATATACTGGGACTTTTCCTTTCTAACATCTATACTTCTTGAGTATTGAGAAAAAAAAGTCTACATAATGAAAATGTTGCAAGGGCATTGACAAACACACACACAAGTTCTCGTGCTAGAGCTAACTGCAACAACCACATAACCAAAGAGGTAACATTTGGAATGGGAGAGAAGAGAAAATTGCAGTGTGGGTAGTGTGGACAGAGAATGGAATGCTCACAAATATGTACACTAGAATCATTTCTTGTTGCTCTTCAGGTTGCCAGCAAAACTCTGGGAATCCCCACTACCAACATTCACATCAGTGAGACCAGCACTAACACGGTCCCAAATACCTCTGCAACAGCTGCTTCTATCAGCGCCGACCTCAATGGGATGGCTGTCTCTGTAAGGCAATCGAGCAACTCAGACCTCTGTGTGAAAGGCTAGGGCCAGAACAGAAAAACAGGCTGTTACCATGGTGCTTTAAAAAGATATGGGGTGCCTAATGTCCCTGAAAGCAAATAATATGCAAATGATACATTGTAATTCCTTATGATGGCCACTATTACTAGGATGCAGCAGCTAATGCAGGGGTCAGCAACCCCTATCACGTTGGCCAAACTTGGCACGCGGGCCAATCCTGAGTGGCAAGCGGTGCTGCTCAAGCTCCCCCTGCTGGCCCCACCCCCCAGTGCAGCCTGGGGCCACAAAAGCCACATGCCATGGCTCCAGGTTCCCACTGGCCATGCTTCCCTGCTGGGGAGCACGGCCAGCAAGGACAAAGAAGCTGTGGCGAGAGGCTCCTGTCCCCTGCTGGCCCCTCCCCTCCTCTGGGCAGGGCCATCCCTTGGGGGGCGCTGGGCCCAGGGCCAATCGGCGGTGCCCACCCCCCACACTGGAGGGGAGTGGGGCAGGTCAGCCTGCTCTGCCCCCAGGGACCCTGGCCGCCCCCCCGGACCTGGAGCTGCCGCTGCTGGCAGGAGCCAGCCCCAGCCACGGCTAGGAACCCAAGGCCTCCCACTGGTGGGAGCAGGAGCTGGCCCCGGTCCCAGCCTCAGCCGTAGCCGGAAACCTAAGGCTGCCCGTTGGTGGGAGCAGGAGCTGGCCCCAGCCGGGAACCTGAGGCTGCCCACCAGCGGGAGCAGGAGCTGGCCCCAGTGATGGCCAAGAACCTGAGGCCACCTGCGGGAGGGAGCCGGGCCCAGTTGCAGCATGGGACCCAAAGCTGACGCCGGCTGGAGCCGTCCCGGGCCCGGCCTTGGACTAGGCAGCAGGAGCGGGGGTGGGGTGGGGCTGCCCCAGAGACTGGGCTTAGCTCTCCTGCTCTGCCCCTGAGCCAGCTGCTCCGTCCTGCCCTTGCCGGCAGTGGGGCTGGGGGAGAAGGATGCACAGTTGGCAATGGGGGGCCCGCGAAACCGTGGGGCTTGGGATGAGCCCCAAAGGACGTCGCTGTTGCTGGGGAGTGGGGCCTGCAGGGGACGGGAGCCCCATGCATGGGGGGCAGGGCCAGTAGGGAGAAGGAGTCTCTGGCCCCGCCCCCTTTTGGGCCCGCCCCCAACATCTGCTGAGGGTGCAGTGGGCAGGGCTGGCACGGGCACCGGCAAAGGTTGCCAGCCGCTGAGCTAATGAATGATCATATTTATTTCAAGGTTTTTATGAGACTCTCATGTTCAGTCCATTGCCAACCATAAAATTTATAATTCGCAAATTAGATAAATTGAGCAAAGCAAGGCATCCATTTAATCAGATAATTTCCTAGTAATGTCTGTGGCATTAACCATATGCATGGTATACTATTAAGTATTACCTGCTGGTGGACTGCGGACTGCATTTTGAATTGCCATCAGGCCTACAGGCATGCTACATGGTACAGCGAATTGCACAAAGGCATTGTCACTTATGTCCATGTTGTTACAAACTCATTTTAAGGTGGTCTGGAAGGGGATGAAACAGGCAAAGTTTTCTTTATAAACTAGAGTCCTTCCAATAGTTTGTGTCATGACTGAGAAGACCCTATACCAGGAGTGACCCTAGTCATTTTACCTGTCAGGGTGGGAAAAATTTTGACATACCTGCCTCAAATGGCAGAGTCAAAAAAAAACACAGCCTGCCAATCAGAGCAGAGCAAAAAATGGTAGGCCACAGCAGTACAGTGTCTCTTGCCAGCTGGCATGCGAGGTGACTACGCTGCTTGCCCATCCCTAGAACGGGTCCTGTTCACTATGCTCTCCCTTTACCATAAGCACAACCAATCAGCTAAAGATGCTTTTTCCCCCTGTCAAACTATGTCTTTATGATCAGCTCTCCCAGTTACTGAACCTTGTCTATTTAATGTCAGGGACAATATTGATCTACGCAGAGTGTAATCATGAACTATTGTGACATTTCAAAGGACTGTTTTTAAAACTGTCGCTGTTTATTTCCCCTCCCCCCCCTTTAATAGAAAGCATGTCAGACTATTTTAGAAAGACTGGAGCCATTCAAATGTTCTAACCCCAAAGGATCCTGGAAAGACTGGGTAAGTTGTTCATACATGGTACAGGTTAGATGTGGTATAGACAGAAAATTATTTCACTGGTAAATCAAGCATGTAAATAAATCTTCCATCTCTCTTAATTCTGTAGGAAAGGCTCCAGGAGGCTTTAGGATAAAGAGTATAGCAACAACTTAGCTTGGGAGGGTGAGAATACTTGGGGGGGGGAGGAGGGGAACCCCAAAGGGGTGAAATTTTATGTTTTTACAATGAAGATTTCCAACACAGGAACTTGCTTATTACAAACTTGGGTGTACCAAAGTCTGATCTTTAATGAAGTTAAGACAGAAGTCCCGACTGGTTCCAAGATATCTTAATGGTCAGATTGTAGTCCTTGCGAGAATGAAATCTCTGCTCCCAGCAAAGTAGTTCTGTAAAAAAAAAAAAAAAAAAAAAAAAGACTTCTCTGAAGGAAACTTCCATGACACTTTTCAACCATCCTCCCAATGGTAACAATAGTTCCCTTACTACAACATCTAGGGTATGTCTACACTAGCAATTTAGGTCAACTTAAGGTCCCTTAAGTCGACCTAAATTACTCCATGTCCACACTGGACTTTCATTAAGTCGACTTAAGAAATTCCTTAAGTCTACTTAAGGAAAGCTTAAGTCGACTTAATAACTACCGCTCATTAGGTCGACTTAAGCCTTAAGCTGACTCCTTAAGTCGACTTAAAGACTGTGTGGATGGGGAGTAGCCCTAAAGTCGACGTTATTAAGTCAACGTAATGCCAGTGTGGACAGCTATGTCCAATGTTAAGTCAACTTAATAAAGTCAACTAAAGGGTAGTCACTTTAAGTCAACTTAATAAGGTCGACTTTAAGTCGACTTAAAGTCGACCTTATTAAGTCAAAAAAGTCGACTTAACTTTTTCTAATGTAGACATAGCCCACCTTGCATTGTATTGTCCAGGACTATCCAGGCTGAAATCTTCCAACCAGGTAACAAGTTCTAAGGCCTAGTCTATGCTAACAGGCAAATTCAGCAGCAGTTAATAGGAGTTACACAAGCTACACAGAGTAACTTGCATAACTTACATCAACTTCCAAAATTCTCTTCCCTGTGCCATCTCCACTGTATTGCACCAATGGGAAAGGTGTAGCCATCGACGCAGCATTGTGTTTTTTGGGGAGGTGGTTTTCTTAAAATGACTTCTGGATCAACTGAGCAAGTCTTCATGTCTGCTCAATCGATTCAGATAAATCAATCTGATGGCAGTGAATTTGCTCCATGAGTGAAGGTGTACCCTGGGTCTCCTGTGCTTGGGGAGATTTTTACCTTTCCTGAATGGAAAGGAAGATGAGAAAATCAAGAAATTACAAGAAGTTTGACTCCCCAAAAAAATCAATTATTCATTCTATTCTACTGTGACTCGTATTCTCTGAGTATGTGTCATGTGCTTTTTTAGAATGCATTCTGAGGTTATTGCGCAAAAATTACTTTAATAAGAATAACTTTTAAAAGCCTGCTTATTTTCTCAGGTTCAAGCAGCCTATGTTAACTGTGTTAGCCTGTCAGCCACAGGATTTTATAGGTGAGTATTAAAACTGGGGTGATGCAGTAATATTCTAGCCTAGCTGCATGGTCTGTGTGCAGGAGCATTTCATGAGGATTCCGCTGGATGGATACTAGCTCTCCTCCCTGGCCATGACACTGTTCTGTAGCTATTCTGGCAGGTGAAAGCTGCTGTAGGCATCTCAGCAGCTGCACACCCTGACCTACCTGGCAAGTTAAGCTGAGGGATGCTTTTAGCAGCCCATCTATCAGCCACACCTCTCCTCCCAAACATGCTCTTGACCTAATCTTTGGTGGAGCACAACTGGGAGATAAGTGTGGGGCTACATTCATGTCTCATTTTCACCATTGTGAACCTGGAATATTTCTCTTGACTTCAGTGGAGTTAGTTCAGACTTAAAGAGATGTAAGTGAATCTGACCTAGCGGTTTGTTCCCAAACATGATTCCCAGCTTCCTGCCTTCCCTTAAGGTCAGAGGCAGGATGATTTTCATTGCGTCTTAGGTTTTCCAAGCCCAAAGGAGAAGAGGTTTGACCTTTAGCTAAACATCAAAAGGAATCATTGTTGATTTCAGAAAGGTAGAGACAATCAATTAAATAAGGCCAAATTCTGGGCTCCTGAGCATGAATTGATCCCATCGTTTTCAGCTACATTCTCACATTTGAAAACCATGCTTTTTCTCTTTTATGCTGGTTCTTGTGTAGCTCTAAAATTAATCATTTCTCTCATCATTGCTGTCAGAAGCAAACACATAGGACTCATCACCAAATATTAAATCTGATATGGAGAATAGATGCTATTGGAGTGAAATGTTTGATGTGAGCCAATTTTCATTGCATCATTTACATTCATTTGTCTCTGAGCCAAGTGACTTCCTTGGTGTTTACATAAACTGGCAGAGGTGAATAACATAGGAAATGCTGTAAACTACTTGTAAATAAACGAATCACTCCACAACTCAGCCTTATTTTCTGGCTCCATTTCACTTCAGCACAAAGTTTAGCTAATTCTAAGACAGGTATAATTTTATTCCTTACGTAAATATTGGACAGTTGGGATTGTATATGGGCATTATAAATGTTGATGTTCCAGGGAAACAACAGATAGTTAAGATTGATAGAGATTCTTCACAAAGGAATCTTACTAGGTTTATGAAGTGCAACATAATCTTGGATTTCTTTATTTTTTTACTCTCTGCGTATCTAGTCCACTCAGAGGGAAAATGGGTGAACTACAAGAGAAGAAAATCTTTTGAAAACCAAAATGATTCAGTGAAAATATATTTATTTTGGACTGTTCATGGAATGAGAACTGTTTTGTTTTCTTCCTGTTAAGAATTCCTGGGCTTAACTACGACTATGAGAAAAATGAAGGAAATCCTTTCAACTACTTCTCTTATGGTGTTGCTTGCTCTGAGGTTGAGATAGACTGCCTGACAGGTGACCACAAGGTATGTGGGTAGATGATTAAAAAACCTTCTATAGTTAGCTAAAGAAAGCATTGTCTAATGGTTAGAACAAGGACTGGAAATCTGCCTATTTCCAGCTTTGCCATTGACTCACTATGACCCACACCAAATTTCTTAACTTTTCTGTTCCTCCATATGTAAGACTGGTATAATATAATTATTACCTACCCCTGAGGCTTGCAAAACCACATGAAGTTGGTAAATAAAGGTGCCAGCACTACAAGTACAAAGCATGAGTAAAAGATTAAAGGATCGAGTGATTCATTAAAACTAGGGCTGAGATATTTTTATTAAAAAATTCCTGACATTGATTGCATTTGTTATGTTCAGATACAAAGCACTGACTACTGGGAACTTGGAACTAAGACATAATGGCTATGTCTACACTGGCAAATTAAGTCGACTTAAAGAAAGCTGCGTCTACACCAGACTTTCATTAAGTCGACTTAAGAAATTCCTTAAGTCGACTTAATGAACGCTTAAGTCGACTTACTAAGAACCACTGGGTAGGTCAACTTCAGCCTCCTTAGGTCGACCTAACCCTTCTTTAGGTTGACCTAAGCCCAGTGTGAATGTTTAAGTCCACTTTGTTAAGTCAACCTAAGGACAGTTAGATCGACTTAACAAAGTGGACTTAGTCCACATCCATGGACACCACTTTGTTAAGTCGACTTAATAAGGTCGACTTTAACTCGACTTAAAGTCGACTGTATTAAGTCGACTTAATAAAGTCGACCTAACTTTTCCTAGTGTAGACATAGCCAATGAGTCAAACAGATCTCTGAGGAAATGTGACTGCCTTCATTTCAGTTACCCCAGGAATAAATTTGGTTTAAGACTCAATATTAAATGTAAAAACAACAATCACTTTTATTTAACATATGACCCATGAGAAATGAGAGGGCCTTATATACACTACATCTATCTGTGTGAAAAGAGTAACACTAGGTAGTATTGTATATATTAACTAAAAAGTATAAAGTCACAGTGACACAGCTTTAGTTATTTTTTGTGCTTATTTTTTCTTTACTTCCATTATTTTTCAGAACCTTCGCACAGATGTAGTAATGGATGTTGGCACCAGCTTGAACCCAGCCATAGATATAGGACAGGTAAGCATTATATCACCTCTTTAAACTCATGTCGTTCGGTTAGTAAATTATGCTGTTGTGGGCTATTTCTAGACAACCATACCATATCTTTAGAAATATAGCACTCTAGGTTTAAACTGAGAATCATATTGTGCTGGCAAATGAGAATAACTGACCTCCAAAATTGGAGCAGGAATAGACAAAGCGTTGTGGGGATGATATCGTTTTGTTCGTTTATTAAGACTCCTGTGTGGCCTTCAGTTATAGCCACTCTGATATTTTTTAATACATCAGCCCAAGGAAGGAAGGAATTAAGAGAAAGCTCACATATTGGGTTGGCGGGGGTGAGAGAGGATTTGCACTGCTTTAAGATCGGACCCTCATCTGGTATGTTTTGTCCCTGCAATTCATTATGTCTAATTTAAGTCCCATTCCTGCAGCTTTTACCCCAGTGTGTAGTCCAGTCAAAATCAATAGGAGTGTTTGTGTGAGTACAGAGTACTTGTGTCAGTAAGAATTGCAGGATTAGTGCTCAAGGTGCCCAGATACTATGGTGCTGAGTGCTGTATTAAAAACTAGGCTAATAGTTTAACTTATAAGCTCCCTGGGCAGGGGCTGTGTTTTCCTCCATCCTCCATACAGTCTCAAGCACACAATAACACTTTTCAGGAACTAGTAGTAATGAGTTCAGGATTGTTCTTATTTGGAAGGCTGTATGACTGGAAGTTTGCACACACTGCACAACCGAATGTGGTGGTATTCTCTGACTGAGTGGACTGAGATAGAGGGAAACTCCATTTAGAATAGATCCTCAAAGATACCAAAATCTTGGGAATGGAGGTTGTTCATCACTCGGAAATGTTCCTAACTCTGAACAAACCCTAATGGTACAGTAGCTGGCAGCCAGTGTCTTCCAGCTGGGGCCGGAAGAGTTCTCTTCAAAGGTGGCACCTAGCAGCACTGCCTGGTTTTCCAGCAGCACCCTGCCCTATCCCTGTTTCTTGCCTCTGGGCTGAACTGTTGGGGGGGTTACCCCAAACCCTTGGCACTACAAGCCCCAGCCCTCAGTCACCTCTCCCCAGGGCTCGTTCTGCTATGTGCACTGCTCGCCAGGTTCCAGCGGCAGCACATGACAGGGGATTGATGCAATCCAGCTGTCAGTGCCCTTCCCTCCCCTGCCGCTTGCATGCCCAGAGGTGCTGGAGGATCCAGGAGTGCATAGCTTGGGCCTCATTGGTGCAGAGGTTGTGGCCCTTTAAAACTCCTCCAGAGTGCAACTCCTCCACTCCAGCTCCAGGCCGGATACTGGTTGCAACAGCAGCAGGTCAGTAGCTCCTGTGGCAGCTTCTTCTTTGGGCTCTGGATTGATTCTCCTGACAGGGAGTGGTGGTGAAATTTGCTTCCCCTGCCCAGTGGGGTGTGTGTGTGTGAAATGTCACCCTTGGCAACAGCACAGACCCTAGGCTGCTGCCTGATTGCTCTCTTGAGGTTTCCTATGGTGTTCAGTTGACCAATCAATTCATATCTCTGGTGTTCGTATCTTTGAGATTCTACTGAATAATGAAGTAGCATTGGAAGTCTCAAGTGATCCCAATGTATCACAGAGGGCAGGTTCCTATCCCAGTTCGAGTGACATCTCTACTTAGTGTGAAGTCTCTCTGAGGAACAAAAACCCTCCTTACTGTCTCCATAGTCACATTGGCTATGTCTACACTAGGGAATTAAGGTCGACTTAAAAAAGTCGACTTTAAGTCGACCTTATTAAGTCGACTTAGAGAGTCCACACTGGACTCCTAAGTCGACTTAAAGGGGGGCTTAATAAGTCAACTTAGAGAGTCTACACTGGACTCTCTAAGTCGATTTGTTTGGTCCAGGGAGAGCAAGCCCCTGAGTGGTCCGGGGGAGAAGGGAGCAAGGAGCTCCCTTCTGCCCTGGACCACTCGGCTCCCTTCTGCTCGGGACTTCTCAGGTCCCAGGCAGAAGGGAACCCTCCTAGCCTGGACCACTCGGGTCCCAGGGAGAGCTTCCCCAGGACCCAAGTGGTCCAGGCCAGGAGGAAGAGCTGGAGACCCGCGCTCCAGCTGCTGGCTGCTGAGCAGCTGGAGCGTGGGCTCGGACCCGCACTCCAACTGCTCAGCAGCGGGCAGCTGGAGTGGGGATCCCAGCAAGATGGGACCATGGGGCTTCCTTCTTGCCGGGACCGCTCAGGTTTAGAGAAACAGTTGGAGCGTGGCGCTGGCCAAGGGAGCCCCGGGCTCCTTCCTAGCCGGACCAAGCGGTCATGGCCAGGAGGGAGCATGGGGCTCTCTTGTCCCCGAGACCCG
>ML685763.1:17321359-17381853 GCA_007922175.1 Pelusios castaneus
TCGACTTAATTTTCAAGTGTAGACACACTCATTGGGCCCTGGGTTTGCTTTCAACAGGGGGTTGGATCACATGACCTCCTGAGGTCCCTTCCAACCCTAATCTTCTTTGAGTCTAGGATAACTGAAGCCTATGAAAGGGGTCTACTCGAAGGGATTTCCTGTATTACTACATAAAGAGGATTTGGGGGTAGCACAGGCCGGGGACAAATGCTACATGGCTGGTAGATCCACAGATATATGGAGCCTGTGGGAAGAAGAAAGCACAAGATGTGCAGGAATTATTACAGCCTTTGGGAAGCATCCTTGCACCAAATATCAAAGTATTGGTGTTCAAGGTTGGCCCAGACAATCAGACTTACCCCTAAATGACATCTGTTGCATCTACAAGCAGCTCTTTTCTCTCCTGTCTTCTAACCATTTTTTTTTTTGAATGAGTTATTGTGAAATTAGGATTCTCTTTTTGCATTCAGAGCCTATTTAAGAATCTTGTTCTAGAGGATTTAATTAAGTACCATTGACTTTCAATGACTTTCAATGAGCCCAATCTACTTTAGTATTTTCTATTATCATTATCGTATCTAAACTCTATCTGAGGGAACTTCAACCCTTCCTGATTGTGCAAACTACCATTGAGATACTCAGAGAAATGGGCAGATATATCTTTGCTGGTGATGTAGGAATATGCCATGTGCAGCAGAGTACAACACTGGAAAGTTTTATTTTTGAAATACGTAAAGTAAATAAAATCATTTTGTTTTCAAAGAAATCTTTTGTCACCTTCAGCTTCTAGGATGTCTTTGCTTGCACTAAAACTTGGAATTACCACTGGATACACTAAAGGATTACATTCTGCTTTAGCCCTACAATAACATCTTCTATGAATAAATCATTAGCTTCCCATTTGTGGGCTTGATTTTTATTTACTGCATAAGAAATGCTGTATCTTATATTTATTGCATATAGTATTTTTATTCCAAATTGCTTTACATATATCAATTTGTGATATAGCAGAATTGCTCCACCTATCACTGAAATGCAGCCACTTCTTTGGTGGGATATAGCCACAACCACAGCAAATATAGGACAGGAACAGGAGAGAACATATTCAAATAAAAATGCAAGGGGAATTTAAGGACAATTTAAGGAATGTAATTACCCTGAGGGAATTTGACCAGGACAGTCCCATCTGGAATGATCATTGGGTTTTTTTGTGTGTGAGAAAGTGTGAAAAAAAGAGTGTGACCTAGTCTTTGTTTATTTTGTAGATAGAAGGAGCATTTGTCCAAGGCCTCGGGCTCTTTACCCTGGAGGAGCTGCGCTATTCGCCTGAAGGAAATTTGTATACCCGTGGGCCTGGAATGTACAAGATCCCTGCATTTGGAGACATCCCAACAGAGTTCCATGTCTCTCTTCTCCGAGACTGTCCAAACAGCAAAGCGATTTACTCTTCCAAGGTATCCTCTTGACATCCATGTGCCTTGTACTAATCCTTATTTCCATGGACGCTGTATTTGATAGCAGCGCGGTACAAAGAAACCACATTTGCAGTAATGAGGAGGTTAGTGAGATACTGTATGTGGCTTTGAAGAGATCAGAGCATATTTATTAGCTCTTTATCTTCTAATCTGTTTGCTTGCATTCCTTCTACCAGTAGTCGTTAATTTGAATGTGTTCAAAGATGTAACATGATGAAATGGCTAATCCATTGTCACCAGTGCCCGGTACTGGCGAGAATCTGAACTGCTCTCCTGCATCCTAGCCTCCATACTACTAACATTAATGGAGATTCCTTTTTAGCTCAGGTAGCCTGTGTTCCTAGAGCCGGTGTTCTGAATTCTAGTCTTGCTGCTGCTCTGAAAGCTCTGAGCAGCTGTGGCGTGGAGCATTGGAACCATTGTGCAGCTACAGACTTACAAAAGTATTATTTGCAGAAATTTGTTGTAATACCATTACATTTTTTCCCGTTGATTGCAGAGTGCTATTTTTAATTTGGGGTTGCAGGGTCCCTTCTCATAATGGGTTACTAATGTATTGTAAATGTTCTTCAGCTGTTGTCATTGCAGATTGTCTCTATTCCCTTTAGCTGGTTATATTGTTAGGACTGAGTAGTATGCAGCTTGACATATGACCCTAGCACGGGTTCAAAGAGTCTCCAGTTCACTGTCAGTTCAGTGGGGCACACAATGGCTATATCTATACTTGTAAAGTTAATTCGACTCTGTTAAGTCGACTTAACAAGGTCGACCTTAAGTTGACTTAAAGTCGACCTTGTTAAGTCAACTTAACAGAGTGGCTATACTTTAAGTTGACTTAAGTCAACCTTATTAAGTCGATATAACAGTAGTCATAGCCGTCCACACTGGCTTTAAGTGGACTTAATAAGGTCAACTTAGCACTATTTCCCATCCACACTGGCTTTAAGTCGACCTTCAGAGGTGGTGTTATTTAAGTCGACTTAAGCTGTTAATAAGTCAACTTAAGGAAGTACTTAAGTCAACTTAATAAAAGCCCAGTGTAGACATGGCTTTGTGTAGGTCGACTTAAGTGTCCTTAAGTCGACCTAAGTTGCCAGTGTAGATGCACCCAAAGAGACCTCAGAACGTCATTATCGAAATATTTGTTTATCCTCTTGTCTGTCTCCCCACTCGTCTCCTTTCCTTCTAGCCCCAAGAGAAACTTGCTTGCAAATTAGTAAGGCTTCTTTTTTTATCTCTTAATGTTAATCATGATCATGGGCTCCTGCTGTTAGAAGGAAGGGAGGTCGAGAGCCTACAAAGGAATGAAATCAAAAGTAAACTGATCAGCTGATGATGTCTCCTAGCTTCTGCCCTGCCTCCCTCGAACAGTCCCTCAATCCATACTGTGATGAATCTGTCTGGGGTCAGTCTGATTCTCTTGTGTGTTCCATCTGTCTAGGCTGTGGGTGAGCCTCCTCTGTTTCTGTCTGCATCTGTGTTTTATGCCATTAAAGATGCCATCTTTGCTGCAAGGGTGGAATCTGACCTGAAGGAGCCATTCAGACTAGACAGCCCTGCCACCCCGGAGAGGATCCGCAATGCCTGCGTTGACAACTTCACCAAATTGGTACTGTATTTAGGCTCTCTCAGCTCTGTAAAGTTCCATGACCAATTCAACACCACCGTTCTGTCCTAGGCTGTACATCAGTCATTGTGGGGCAGAGCATATGATCAGATGAGGACATTAACGTTAACAGCAGCTTTCTGTTTTGTCCAATGGTTTGTTGCTGTTGAAAGAGAGATGCAGGTCGAAACATCAGCCATTCATAGAGAGTATCTATTGCAAGAAGGGCCTCCATACAATGTGGTATTGTGACTTCAATACATTTGGTTATAGGGACATTATCAATATAATTCAGGAAACCCCTCCCCCATGGCAGAGAACAGACATTGCAGAACTGAGTATGGACAGAAGCACTGTCAATGATGACAGGTTTTATTTCCTTGACTTCTACATTTCTCTGAAGTACTGGAAACCCAACCCTACCTCACTGTGGTAGTCCAAGAGGCTGTGTCTACACTTGTTAATTTAACTTGACTTAGCATGTCCACACTTACATTTTAAGTTGACTTTGGGGGGACCCTACAAAGTCGATCTATAGTGTCCACACTGGATGCCTAGGTCGACTTGTAGGGGCTAGGTGGACCTGGGACAGGTCCATGGTGGCAGGGGGGGCACCCCTTGCCAAGTGCCAGGGGGCTCAGCCTTTGCCCCATTGTATCTGGGTACAATGGGGCAAAGGGGGACAGGGACCCTGGCAGGGCATAGGGGCAGGGTGGTCAGGGCTCTGCCCTGCCCTGTGGGGGGGCATGCCAGGCTCTCCCTGTGCCAGCCACCCTGGCAGGGAGGGCAGTGGGGAAGTCCTGGAGAGCCCTAAGTCAACTTAGAGTCGACTTAGGGTTACTCCACGTCTACACTGGCTTAAGTCGACTTTCTAAAGTCGATTTAAGACAAAAGTCGACTTAAAAGTAGGTTTTATAAAGTCGATTTAACTTTTCCTTAAGTCGACTTAGGGAAAGTGTAGTGTAGACGCAGAGTAAATTAAGTCAACTTAAGCAAGCTTAAGTTTACTTAATTTACAAGTGTAGACGCACCCAGAGAGCCCATACTGACCCCTGGCTTTAAGCAGGAAGTGAACTGGCCAGCCTAAACTGAGAAAGAAGGTGAGTTGGATGATACCTTTTATTGGCCCAACATCTGTTGGTGACGGAGAGAAGCTTTCGAGCCACATAGAGCTTTTCCTCAGCTCTAGATGACAAATCTTGTAATTAGACCATATGGCCGGGGTTGAATTTGGAGAGCAAGGGAAAGGCTCCCATAATCTCTTACTTCTATTTATCTGCTTTATATGGTTGAGAGGAAATTTTTGTGTGTACTAAAGAATCCCAGAGCAACCACTTGGATTTCCTTGTCAGAAGAATACACCACTTTTATTAAACAGGGAGAAAGCTTCCTCAGGGTAATAAATTCAAAACAGCAATGGAACCAACCTAGACAGCAGCTCTCTGCACAGCTTTTTCTCCAATCTAATTAGTAAAATACAGGTTCAGGTTAGAACAAATTGCTGCACTGTCTCAACCGTAGCTTGCTCCCGGCTCCATTAACCCAATATGAACAGGGCCACTCCTAGGTTTCCAGTTTACTGTAATGCAAAGGCATAAAATGATTTATTTACTTGCATCTCCATGGTGTACCTCACCCTTATTTCTGACAGTCTCCCAAACATGAATGCAACTAGCAAGTCTGCCGTTAACATTGTTGACCTCCATACTGGACTGGAGGAGTGTTGTTGAGGTCTTCCTCTGTGCTTTCTGCCTTGATGACCATTGCTGAATAGTAGGATCTCTCCAGTCGTCTATGAGCCTATCCAGCATCTGATTCTGCCTGGGCTAATCCTGCTATCTTGCAATGTCTGGTTACAATCATTGGGAATGTGTACGGGTGGATCTTTGCACCCCCATGCAGCCCTGTTGACTTTAATGGAACTCTGTCCAGGCATCTGTCTGCAGGCAATCAGTTGTGGGATTGGCTCATTACTCAGATATAAACCCCACTGTAGTAAAGGGAAAGACTGTGGGACAAAGCCTTCTTCCCTTGCTCATGCCTTACTATGGCTATGTCTACACTTAGAAATTTAGGTCGACTTGGGTCCCGGCCAGAAGGGAGCCCCGCGATCCCGGGGAGAAGGGAGCCGGGACAAGCCACTAGCGGCTTCCTGGGGAGAAGGGAGCAAGGGCTCCCTTTTTCCCCTGCCCTAAATTGACTTACTTTGTAAGTCGACTTAGGGCATCTACACTGGTTTAAGTTGATTTAAGAAGTCAACTTAAGCCTTAAATTGAGTTTAATCTTGGTCTAATTAAGTCGACTTAAGTTTTCCTTAAGTTGATTTAAGCAGCAGCTTAAGTCGATTTAAGGAAACTCCAGTGTGGACGCAGAGTAAATTAAGTTGACTTAAGCCTGCTTAAATTGACTTAATTTACTAGTGTAGACACACCCTATTTGTCTTGTGAGTGAGATGAATGGCAGTTAGCTCTGTGTAAAGACGTCAGGATTATGTGGGCAGTATATTTGTCATCTGACCTCTGAACCAGAATTGTTGCAGAATTCTCTCATTCTGACAGATGGGGATTCTAAGCTTAGATAATCAACAGTATAAAGTCCACGTATGACAAATGGTAACAATCTGGTCAGTCTGACTGCATTTAGAATTCAGTGTATGCCTCCAATTTGTTCCTGCCATCAGTCAATATAACTTTATTTATTTATTTACAGGTTCCATCTGCTGAACCAGGAACCTTTAAACCATGGTCTGTGAGTGTATAAAAAAGAAATTTAGGAACAAGGTCCACTCATGAAGCTGGTTTTACCCCAGTGGACCAAAAGGAAGAAGCTTTGTAGGAGAAAACAAATCTGTATTCATGTGTCTCATTCATTGATTCATGAAGCTCTATAATCTAATTGTTGAATCATCATTTCCTTGAGAAAAGGGTATTGTTGTCAGGTTATTGCTGCAATGAAAATGTTAATGAAGAGTAAATTGATGGCTTTGCTGTCTGTGTAATTGAAAATCTCACAAGGTTCGTTTAAGTTTGCTGTACGCATTACAGGAATGTTTTCAACTAGCTTGTTTATAAAGGCTTTTTTTTTAACATCTGATTATAAAACTATAGTGAAAGTGGCTTTTTTCCCTTTTTATACTTTGAGCTTGCTAACCGGAGTTGTTGTAAGAAGACATAACTTTGTTGACTTAAATGGGGTGCTGTTCACTTATATCTGGTTTGAATTTGGCCACCGTTTTATGACATTTAAATAGTGACACTGCTTGATTTGTGGATTCCCAGGCCAGAAAGGACCATTGTGGTCATCTAGTTTGACTTTCTGTATAACACAGGCCATACAGCTTCCCCAAAGTGATTTCTAGAGCAGAACTTCTGGCAAAACAATCAATTTTGATTTTAAAATGTTCACTTTTGATTTTAAAAAGCTATAAGTTAATGCTAATACAATAGGCCAGGTTTGAGCCACAGGTTACTAGGGTAATGGGGTTAGGCTCTGCTTTCTAAAAGATAGTGAAAGATTTATTCTCTTCCCTGTCCCAGCTCCCTTTCTCAAGGTTTCAGCTAGAAATGTAACCGACAGAGCTTATTTTCTCACCCCTGCATAAAAGGCCTTGAAAGAAATACGTTTACCAACTTTCCCATCCCTCTTCTCCGTGTAAACTGCTTGGTCAGCAATATTATAGGTGCTGTTGTATTAAAAGTAATATGTTGTGAGTTAAATGCTTGCACATTACTAACCATAACTGTAAGCAAGTAAGTAAAGGAGGGGTTAATTATATGCATGATGTAAGCAGTATTTGGGTGTTGAAATTGCCAAATAAGGGTCTTTAAATTACTGTCAATCATAAATGTATAAGCCATGTATTATCATACTGCTTTGAATAAAAGAGCTGTACTACCCCCCTTCCCCCCTTCGGTACTCACTCGAGGCGTCGAGGTGGAACGAGCAGGCAATAAAGGGTAACGTTTGACCCAATCCACCTAATAACGACCTGTTTGTTTATTTAACTTCCAAGAGTGATAGAGAATCCACACCAACCCTTGGTAAATTGTCCCAGACACTGTTGCAATCATGCTTTCTGCCAAAAATCTACACCTGATTTCCATTCTGAATTATGAGTGCCAGAACTGAACACAGTATTGTAGTAGCCATCACACCAGTACCAAATAGAGAGCTAAAACAACCTCTCTACTCTTACTCAAGATTACCCTGTTTATGAATCTCAGATTCACATTCGCTTTTTTGATGGCAGCATCTTGTTGGGAGTTCATGACCACCATGACCCCTAGAGCTTTGTTGGGGCCACTGCTTCTCAGAATAGTCTCCCAGGCTATGTCTACACTTACCAAAGTTAGTTCAAATTAGTTAATTCAAACTAACTAAGTCGAGCTAATTTTAGTTAGTTCGAATTAACTTAATTCGAACTATCATGGCCCCACTAGAATGCTAGTTCGAACTAAGCAAGTGCCATGCATGGCACTTGCTTAGTTCGAATTAGTCACTTGCATTAAGCTCAGTGCGCTGGTTAGTTCGAACTAAGCAGTTAGTTCGAATTAAGTCAATGTGGCCATGTTAGTTAGAACTAACTAGTTCGAATTAAGGGTTAATTTGAAGTAAAATGAGGTTTTACTAATTCCAACTAACTTTTCCTTAATTCGACCTAAGGAACTGCTTAAGTCAAATTAAGGAAACTCAAATGTAGACACAGAGTAAATTAAGTTGACTTAAGCCTGCTTAAGTCAACTTAATTTACTAGTGTAGGCGCACCCCCATTCTGTAAGTGTGTCCTAAATACTTTGTTTAACATAATTAAGTTATGCACCAATTGTGTTTACCTTTATTTTTCTTGTAATCATCTCTAACTTGTATGCCTCATTTCTTGTACTCACTTAAAATCATCTCTTTCTAGTCAATAAACTTGCTTTATTGTAGTATCTAATCCAGTGTGTTTGAATTGAAGTGTCTGAATAACTATTTGAAGTAAGTGGTCATTTGCTTAATTTCAAAGAAATAATGGTCTTGATTGCTCAGGAAAGGGCTGGGCAATATTGCACATACAGTTCTGGGGGAAATCTAAAATTGTGAGTGTTTTGGGGTCACCCTGAAATATAACCAAGGCTGGTGAAAATGTGGCTGCCAGGCACTAGTTGCAGACAGACATTCAGAGTCTGACTTGCAGATGGGAAAGCTGTTTGTAAGCATTCCACATGGGAGCTACTTCAACAAGTCTTTTTAAGGCACCCCAAGTTGCAGGGCAGGAATAACACGGCCACTCATTAGTTTGGATTGTACCCTGGTATTCACAGCTGTCATATATAGTGTCTGAAAAAAAGGGAAATTGCACGTGCCAACCTCAGATAAGTATCTTGTGTCTGCTCAGCTTGCTGCTTTGGCTGTTTTCTTAATTAAAAATGTAAAGTTTTCTTTTCTTTTTCCATTTTAAACTCTGGGGATCTAAAGAAATCTTTTCTTCTAAAAATGGCAACATCTAATAACCTCTCTGAGAGAGAATATTTCACACCAGTTTTCTGTGTTAGTGACAGTCCTTTTCCAGCCATGCATGAGTACAAAATGTAACATCTATAATGACTACAAGTAATGGCATGTGGAAGTCACTACGGTTTCATGAGATTCCTGCAAAACAAACAAGGAGTCTTGTGGCACTTTTAAAGACTAACAAATTTGTTTATTTAAATTCCTGGTTCCTCTTGGTTTGGCTAGAATGGCACAGGTCTATCTAAACTAAACAGAAAAGAAGAACAAAGGGAGTATTTAGCAATAGCCACTGGATACTGACTAATATTCAGTCATGTGGGGATAACTTCTGTTATGTAAGTTCCAGAGGGGTAGTTGTGTTAGTCTATTGCAGAAAAACAAACACAGTCCTGTGGCACTTTTAAAGACTAACAGATTTATTTATTGCATGAGCTTTCGTGGGAGAAAATCCCGCTTCGTCAGACGCTTTGAAGATGAGACATTTACAGAATGGGAGGAAATTAAATGCAGGGAAGTGTATGACACAGGATCAGGCCAGGCTGTAGCAGCAGATCAAAATAGGTGTTAGGATTCAAACACTGGGGAACAGCACATAGAGGAAGGTGAGGTCAAATCACCTGTCATAATGAGAGAAAATTCTGTTGTCCCTGTTTAACCCCAAGGCAACTGAGTCGAATTTGCATATAAATTCGAGTTCTGCAGTTTCTCTTTGAAGCTGTGATTTGTTATTCATCTGTTTCAACACAGCTATTAGCAAGTTGTCAATGAAGTGAGCAGAGAGAGTGAAGTGTTCCCCTATTGGTTTTTTAGTGTTGCAATTTCTGATGTCAGATTTGTGTGCATTTATTCTTTTGCACAAAGACTGTGCTTTGTCCAATATATAAGGCAGAGGGGCATTTCCGGCACATGATGGTATAAATCACACTGGTGGATGAGCAGGTGAATGAGCCCTTGATGGAGTAGGTGGCTTGATTTGGTCCTGTGATGGTGTCTTAAGTGTAGATATGAAGGCAAAGTTGGCAGCATGGTCTGTTGCAGGGATATGTTCCTGTTTTAATGTTTCTGTTGATGATGTGTTGAAGAGGTCTGACTTGGGGGTTGTAGGTGGTGACCAATGGTGTTCTGTTGTTTTTTTTTCTTGGGCTTCTCCTATAGTAGTTGACATCTGGGTACCTGCCTGGCTCTATCAATCTGTTTCTTCACTTCTGTGGATGGGTACTGTAGTTTTAAGAATGCTTGATAGAGATCCTGAAGGTGTCTGTGTCTGTCCAAAGGAGCAGATCAAATGCAGTTATAGCTTAGGGCTTGACTGTAGACAATGGATCGTGTGGTGTGTCTTGAATGAAAGCTTGAGGGATGTAGGTAACTATAGTGATCAGTAGGTTTGCGGTATAGGGTGGTCTTTATGTGCCCATAACTAATTTGCATTGTAGTGTCCAGAAAGTGGATCTCATGTGTGGAGAGTTCCAGGCTAAGCGTGGTTGTGGAGTGGAAATTGTTGAAATCTGTATGGAAATCTTCTAGATCATCCTTACCATGAGTCCAGATGATGAAGATGTCATCAGTATAGCATAAGTAAAGTAGAGTTGCTTTGAGTTGAGCCGTGAGGAAGCATTGTTCTAAGTCAGCCATAAAGATATTAGTATATTGTGGGGCCATGCAGGTACCCATAGCAGTGCCGCTAACTTGAAAGTATTAAATTATCTTCAAATCTGAAATGGTTGTGGGTGAGTACAAAGTCACAAAGTTCAGCCACAAGGTTTGCTGTGGCATCATCTTGGATAGTTCTTCTAATGGCTTATAATCCATCTTTGTGTGGGTTGTTGGTGTAAAGAGCCTCTATGTCCATAGTGGGCCAGGATGGTAATTTTGTGGAAGTTCACCAATGGATTGGATTTTTCTCAGGAAATCCATAGTGTCTTTCAGATAGCTAGGTGTGTTGATAGCATAGGGTCTGAGGAGAGAGTCCACATAGCCAGATAATCCTGCTGTAAACGTGCCAATGCCTGAGATGATGGGGCATCTGGGGTTTCCTTTTGTATGTATTTTTGTTAAGAGATAGAATATCCCTGGTTGGGGTTCGGGGGGGGGGGCGTTTGTCTTGATTTGTTCCTGTGCTGCTTTGGGGAGTTTTTTGAGTATGAGGTACAGTTCCTTTTTGTATTCCTCGGTGGGGTCAGAGAGGAGTGGTTTGTAGAACGTTGTGTTGGACAGTTGTTTATAAGCCTCCTGATCGTAATCCGATGTATTCATGATGATGACGGCGCCTCCCTTTTCAGCCTCCTTAATAATAATGTCAGAGTTGTTTCTGAGGCTCTGGATGGCATTCGCTCTGCATGGCTGAGGTTATGGTGTAAGGGATGTTGTTTGTCCACGATTTCAGCCTTTGCTGGGTTGCGGAAAGACTCTATATAGAAGTCTAGTCTGTTGTTCCAACCGTCAGGAGGAGTCCATGTCAAATATTTTTTCTTGCAATGTTGGGAGGAAGGTATCTGTAGGTCATTGCATTCTACATTGGTGGTAGCAAACTATTCCTTGAGTCTGAGACGGCGAAAGTAGTTCTCCAGGTCACTGCAGAATTGAATCTTATGTGTGGGGGTGGTGGGGCAGCAAGAAAGTCCCTGAGATAACACAGATTCCTCTGCTGGAGTAAGTGCGTAGCACGAAAGATTAACAATGTTGTTGGGTGGGGTAAAGGTGCTGTTATTGTCCCTTGGGGTACATAGGAGTTTAGACAGTTTGGTGTCTTTTTTCTTCTGTAGGAAAGCAAAGTGTGTGTTGACCTCACCTTCCTCTATGTGCTGTTCCCCAGTGCTTGAATCCTAACATCTATTTTGATTTGCTGTTACAGCCTGACCTGATCCTATGTCATACACTCCCCTGCATTTAATTTCCTACCATTCTGTAAATTTCCCATCTTCAAAGCGTCTGATGAAGCGGGATTTTCTCCCGATCACATCTCTGCCATCAACCTGCTCTACGACTGCGGGCATGTCACTTCACCTCCCTGTGCCTGTCTTCTACATCCAGACTGTAGTCCCTGTGAGGCAGAGACTGTGTGTTTGTACAGCACCTGGTACAGTGGGGCCTTATCTCCCCTGGGTCCTCTAGTTACTGCAATGAGACCAATAATAATATCAGTAACTGAAAAATTAAACAAAAGCTGTTGAGGGACTGCCTTTCTCATGGAAGAAGGCCTCAAGGATCATAGAAGGGTAAACACAGCTATTCATTTATCGTCTGTATTTCTAGAGCCCCCATCACTGCAGCTTTTAGAACAATGCTCAAACTACTTCAATATCCTGTCTCTGACAGTGGTGTGCACCAGACCTATCTTTGAAAGGGGTGATCCTACAGGGTGCTCTTGCACAATTGTACAGCACTTTACCATAGAGGGAGGGCTTTTCCTGACCTCAGCTGCTGATTAGATTGTGTTATGAAGCATTTGCATTTAGAATAATAGAATCATAGACATGTATGGCTGTAAGGAATCTTGAAAGCTCATCTAGTCCAACTCTCTGTGCTGAGGAAGAACCAAGTAAACTTAGACCATCCCTGGCAGATGTTTCTCCAACCTGTTTTTAAAAACTTCTAGTTATGAGAATCCCATGACTTCCATTGGATGTCCACTCCAGAGCTTCATTGCCCTTAAAGTTAGAAAGCTTTTCCTGATATCTAACTTCTATCTGCTTTGTTGAAGACTAAGCCCATTTCTTCTTGTCCTACCTTTAGTGGACATGAGAATAATTGATCACCATCCCTTTATAACAGCACCTAACATATTTGAGGACTCTTATTGGATGGCTACTCTCTGTAATTGTTCTCCTAGCCAGGATAATTACTTGCTTCCTTGGGGATGTCCCAAAGCAAACTGCTAGAAAACTGGAAGGCAGCAAAGTCCCAGCGAAAGAAGTGGACCAGCTGCCTCTGTTCCTTGAGTGACAGCTCACTGAGTAGCTGCTCTGACAACCAGCTGTAGGTGCTCCGGATCTGGGAGTCTGTGAACTCAGGCCAGTGGACATTTGTGGTCAGCCCTATACGGTGCATTAGATGAAGCACCTCCCCTTTGAGAAAGCCAAACATCATCACATAGTCATACTGGATGAGACATGGCCGGCACAGGCTGACCAATGGCTTCCACTCCACGCTGGCGTTCTGGGGTCCCATGTTTAAAATCCTCTGGATGAACTCTTTGAAAGTTAGGCCATCTGCCAGTCCCTGCATGTAAGCAGAGATGAGTCTCTGGAATGGGTCTCTGACAAACAGCACTTTGGTGTATGATGTCAGCATATCCTCCATTGCGCTCAGGTTGTACTCACTTAGCCACTTTTGTGGATTGCGCTGCCGGGGATGGGGAATTGGTGACTGTACAGTCACATCTGCTTTCTTCTCAAGCACCTCCAGAAGCTGTTCCCAGCTTTCCAGGCCAGTTGCTGGTACCTGGCAGTACAGGAAATCCAGCTTGGTGCTCACCACAATCCTTGAAAGCAGCTGGCCTGCTTGTGGCTGGCTGGACGAAAGCTTGGTGACTTTGGCAGTTTTCTTGCAGAAGGATCTCAGTGTCTTTTTCCTGAGCTGTTGAACATAGAGGAATGTGTCAAACGTCAAAGGTAAATCATCCCTCATCTCTGCTGCCAGATCATCTGGAAAACAGGGAAGCAAAAACCCTTTACAACTAGGAAAGATACACTGGAAAGACAGGGAGCAAGGGCTTCAGGGACATGACTAGTATTTGGAACTATATGGAGCACTTTTTGACTAACTACATTTCACACTGATGATGTCTCCCGAATTTAGTGCAGGATTGACAGCTCTGGAAGGAGAATGAATTCATCTCTTCATCCAATGATGAAGCATGAAGTAGACTGAAGAAGTGCAAGTTTTCCCCCATCCCACCAAAGTTCCTCCATCTGACCCAGAGCTACAGAGCCTGATCCTCCCACTTCCACTGCATGCAATCATCCATGGTTTGCAATGTGACCACACAGGAATGGTAGTGTTTGATCCCCACTTTGCTTTCACCATGCACTGGTGTAAATGACTGTACAAGAAGGAGTGGAACAAAGAAGCAGGCGCTGGTGGTACAGGGCTGGAAACGGGTAATTCAGTCTCGGGGGCCTATTCAGTTCTTGGTCTCTTTGTTGATGCTGCCAACAAGAGCCAACAGTGCCAATTGTGGGGGTTCTTTCGTGATGGGGACATTTTCTCCACTAAAAACTGGACAGGAAATCACCAATTTGTTTCACATAAGCAATAAAAGAGCTGCTATTTCAGTCACTACCAGCTGGATTGCTGTTTAAAATACTAGACAAAATCATGTTGAAAGATTTTCTGACCTGTCCTGCATTGCCATGAACAGGAAAACATTACCTTTTTGCTGTGGCAGGTGATTCCAAAGAAGATGCCTGCACCACAAGAGGGAAAGGCAGCACAGAAGAGCAAAGGAGACGAGGCGGAGGAAGAATCGCATGTCTTGGGCATCTGTGAGCTGTCTCACCAGGAGCTAACAATGACAACAGAGAGCGCACGTAGGCCTGCTGTAATGACAAGAGGGCATTTCTCTGCATATTTACTCTGGGGCAGGGTTAAAGTACTGTTTGTACAACAGAGCAGCTCACTGATAGCCATCCCCAATGTAAGAGACTCCCCTAGTGGAAAACAATTCTCACATGAGGTTACACAGCAGAGTCTCCTATCTGCGTCTGTCTCTATCCCTCCGCTGTCCTTTGTCATCTATGTGGATTGTAAACTCTTTGGCCCAGGGATTGTTTTTCTCTCTGTTTGTACAGCACCTAATACAATGGGATCCTGGTCTGTGACTGGGGCTCCTGTGCACAGTGATACTACAAATAGTGAATGAAAGTATACAAGCAGATGTATTGCCATCAAACTAAGGAAGTGACCTCATAATGCCTAAGGGAAGTTGAAAGTCTAACTGGCCAGGTGGCCCTACCTGGTTCCCTGTATCAGACCATTCTGAGGCAGTCCCTCAACAGCTTTTGTTTAATTTTTCAGTTACTGAAATTATTATTGGTCTCATTGCAGTAACTAGAAGACCCAGGGGAGATAAGGCCCCACTGTACCAGGTGCTGTACAAACACACAGTCTCTGCCTCAGAGGGACTACAGTCTGGATGGAGAAGACAGGCACAGGGAGGTGAAGTGACATGCCCGCAGTCGTAGAGCAGGTTGCTGGCAGAGATGTGATCAGAATGGTGGTCTCATGAATCCCTGTTCAGTGCCCTAGCTGCCATGTCAGCTGGGTGAGCGTCAAGAGTGCCTAAAAATCAGGGAAGGCCTTATTATTACTCTTTGCATTGATATAATGTTGGGAGGCCCAATCAGATTGAGACCCCATTGACCTAAGCACTCTCTCTCCCCAAAGAGCTAGCAGTCTGCTCTGAGACAAGACACAAATGGCAGACAAAGGGAAGGAGGAGATGGAGGACAAGTCACGTGGTGACCTAGCTTAGTGCTGACCCAACTCGATGGTTTATGTTAACAAAGGCCTCATATCATGATATTTTTAATCTTCCCCTGATGCAGTGATGGGTTTCTCGCCAGCGGTTCCCGGCCCCCCCCCCCCCCCCCCGGCACACAGCCCTGCATCCATGTTACCTCGTGAGCGAGGCACAGCAATGCTGGCAAGTTTCAGCTCAGGAAGGATGGGAAGGAATTGCTTGCAGCTGCGCTTAGTTAGCTTCTGTACCCAATGAGTCTGTACTTCTTACAGGCAGGAGAAAGGGGCCAGGAAAGGGAGGGAGGGAAGGTGCTCTCGACTCACAGCAAAACATCCTGGGTTTTATTTATTAGTGGGCGTGGGTTGAGGGGCTGTTATGAAATCAAGCTGCCTAGCTGCAAGGCTGAGGGAGGCTTTTATGTGTGTGTACAAATATTTTATATATCTATGAAGCAGAAAGCTTAGCTACCCTTTGGCTTACCCTAGCCTCCTGTGAAGGAACGGGTGACTGTTCATGCCAGCCATATACAGCCTGACCCTCCCTATCATGGCTCTTGTAAGTTTCCTGTGATTTCTACTGGCTGTTAAGTTCTGTATTTCCACCAGAGGGTGCTCCAGACATGAAAAAAATCATCTCAGATCCCTCCCTGTGCCAGGTGGAGAACAGAGAATAGAACTGGTTATCTAGAATACTGCCCCTTTCCCACTGCAGTATAAAGAACCGTTTAAGTTAGCTGCTGTGTAGCAATGGCTGTGGCTTTAGGAATCAGCCAGGTTCCCCAGTCTGATGAGAATCACAGAGAAATGTCTGGCAACATTCTTTTGTCACCATACATTAGTGCTATAGAGGAAGCCAGGTGGTGAGCGACTCTCAGTGTCAGGGTCTCATTTCCAACACAAAGGTTGAGCATCCCTGGCCATACAGTACTGCACATCACAACTGTGCATACCATTGACAAATTCAGCTGAGCGGCCACCGAGGCCAGCACTAAAGATGTCAGAGTCACAGGGGAATTTTCAGCAGGGTATGCAGGGAATCAGTGTTCTCCTTTGACAATTATGTAGGGTAATTTCCTACTCACTGCCCACAGACACACAGGTTTAATAGTGCCTGGCTTTGGACCTCAAAGGGCCCAGATTATCCAGGTGGCAGGAGTGTGAGCTCATTTGCTCACTTGCTGGTGGAGGACAGGCCTGCCTTACACTCAAATTTACATCAAATTGCAAAACTATGGTGTGACGTTCCCTTCCTGCAATCTGGACTGGTGTGCAGCTGTTCCAACCCACCAGGGCTGGATTAATGCAGGAGCTATAGGAGCTGAAGCCCTGGGCCCCAGCCTAAAGGGAGGCCCCAGACTTCAGGCCCTAAAACCCCTGCTTATCCAGCCCCCGCCCACCCCACTCAGTGCCAGGGGGGCTTGGGGGAGCACTCAGAGTGCTTCTGCCCTGTGTACTGGGTATGTGGGAGGGACCCTGGAACCAGAGGCCAGGCTCAACCTCCCGCCCCGCTCTGGGCCAGCTGGTTGACTACTAGGTTTGCTCCGCCCAGGGAGAAGAGTTAGCTGGCATGCAACCAGCCTCCGTTCTGGCACGGTCTTCCTGGACCTATGGCCCTGTGAGGCTGCCAATAGGCCCCCCCTTCCCAGGCCCCCAAACAGCACCGGCTGTGGCTCCCCTCCCCAGCTCCCAAGTAGTGCTGCACTGGCCATAGCCCTTCCCCAGTAGAGTTGGCCATGGGCCCCCCGCAGCCCACCCATTTCCAAGCAGGACCAGCTGGGGCCACTGACCCCATTCCTCAACACCAACAAGCAGGGTGGCATTGTAATGGGGACCCCCTGTGGGGTGGGTGCCCCAGACCCCACCGGGCCTTGATCTGGCCCTGCAACCCAATCCTCCACTCCAGGGCTCTAACTTACCCCACCTTCCTGTGCGAACCTCCACTCCTGGGTCAGCTCACGCTCAGCCATCTATGGATAATCTGGCCCTAGGCAAGTGGAAGAGTGGTCTCCCTAGCCACTCACGAGATGGTTCCCTAGCGAGCACCCCCAGCCCAAATGCAATCCTGGGAACTTTGATCTTGCAAGGTTCAGTGCATGTCCATTGGGCCTTGCAAGTTCATTTACACTGGTCTGGCAATTTAACAAAGAAATCCAATGCATCAGCTTTTGCGCTCAGTCAGGTCTTCACACAGTCATTCAACATGTCACTATTTTAGGTAAAACAAATATATGTTTACTGATTAAAACAGGATTATAAGTGAGTATATGTCAAATCAATAACAAATCAGATAGTTAAGCAGTCAAGGAGATAATCACAATCAAATAAAAGATAACACTTTTTAAACTAAGATCATTGTTACAGTCTGTGATGCGATGCACAACCCTGCACCCGTAGGGTCAACTTAAGCCTGAAGTTGACTGTAAGAGGTGGTGTTATTAAGTCGACTTAATACGCACCCAATGTGGATGCAGCAGCCTGTAGGTCGATTTAAGTGTAATTAAGTCGACCTTAGGCACTAGTGTGGACGTACCCTCTGAGCTCTATGGAGGAAACAAGCTAGCTATTATTACCCCCTCATTTGATTCCTGGCATCAGCCTCTGCTGCAGCAAGGTGAAAGTAACGTCGACTTAAGCCAGTGTGGAGGGGGAATAGCCCTTAAGTTGACCTAGCTGGCCTCCAGGCCCCCTCCCAGAGTTCCTGGCACAAGGAAGAGCCTGCCCTGGCGAAGCACATGGCAGGACACAGCCCTGCCCATCATGATCCCCAGAGCCGGCCAGGCCTGCCATCTGGGAACATGGAGAAGAAGATCCAGTGCAGGAAGTGGGCTCCGTCCTGGAGCCACCAGAAGATCCTGGATCTCCTGACAATATGGGGGGACACAAGGTGATGCACTCGCACCTGCAGGGCAGCCACCGCAACTGGGAGGTATATGCCACCATCTCCCAGGCCCTGGTGGAGAAGGGGGACACCCAGGAGGTCTGGGTGAAAAAAAGGACCTCCACCAGGGCTACCAAAAGGCCCAGGAGAACATGCTCCGGGTGGGGGCAGCCACCATCAGCAGCCACTATTACCAGGAGCTGGACGCCTTCCTGGGGCAGGAGAGTGGCAGCCTGCCAGACCACACCATTGACTCCACCAAGCTCCCCCTCCCTTGATGATCATGGTGAGGCGGGCTTGGTGGATGAGAATGTGGTGCTGGACCTGGAGCAGGGTACCTCACTGGCCCTGGAGTCTGTTGCCAGTCCAGAGCTGATCCCTGCCCTGATGGTGGACCCAGCCCCGGAGAAGGAGAAGTCTCTCCCTGCTGAGGAAGAGCCAGGCGAGTGGACAGCGCACTGGAACCCTGCTGCACCTGCTAGTGAGTGCTCCCTCCCTCCCTGCGAGTAGGGCTGTGCATGCATGTGGGACAGGGGTGCAGGGGGACATGGCCCGGGGACAGGCAGGGTCCCGGAGGAGGGGGGGAGGGTGGGGAGGGCGCAGAGGCCCTCCCATGGGGCAGAGGGGCAGAGGGCTGTGTGGCAGGGGGGACTGGGAGCCAAGCGGTGTGGTGGCGTGTCTGGAGATGGGGTGGGGGGACTGTAGATGGGAGCGCCAAGGCCAGACAGCATGCGCCCGACACCGGTGGCATGTGGCCTCAGGAGAGACCCCTGGGGCAGGGCTTCCTGAGGCTTACCACCATGGGCACCATGCCCGACCTGTGCAGTAGAGCATGGTGGCATGTACCTAGGGGTCCCTGTCCCAAAGAGCATGGATTGGGAAGCAGGGGGACGGTCATGGTACAGCAGATGCTGTCAGGCTGCACACTGCACCAGCTAATGGAAGGAACTCTGTTCTTTGCTTCTCTCCACCAGACTCTGAACCCTTGACACACGACACTCCTGGGGCGCACCCAGCCCTGACCAGAAGGAGGAGGGGGCATCACTCACAGGACGAGCACTTTGCAGAGCTTGTCCACTTTACGGAGCAGTCAGAGGCACGCCTGATGGCCCAGCAAGAGCTGGAGGATGCCCATCGGAGGGTTGAGCAGGGGATGCTCCAGTGTCTGCTCGACCTCATGGAGTGGCAGACCTAGTCCCTCGACGCCTGGAGGAGTGCCTGTACCCATGGCAGGCTGATGGTGCCCCTGCCCCGGACCCCAGCAGCAGCCTTCTTGCCGGTGGCCCAGGACATGGGGCAGACATCTGCAGGCTCGGGACCTGTCTGCCCAAGGCCACTAGCACCGGCCCCTCTCCCTGTTCCTCCTCACTTCCCCTAAACCCCTTCACTCCCCCAAACTCCCCAACCCCTGCAGCTCCCATCCCCTCACCCACATCAGCTCCCACCCCTCAGTTCCCCCATGAATAAAAGCCCTGTACACCGTTATAACGTGTGTTGTGCTTTTTATTGGTTTGAGGTCAAGGGGGAGATGGCTGGGTGGGGGAGGTGGGAAGACATGGGTGGGTGGGTGAGGAGACGGTGCCTGGTAGCAGGCTGATCCATCAGCGCTGCTCGCTGAGGAAGTGGGCCTTCAGTGTGTCCTGGCATGGCGTTGTCGGGCTGCTGGAACTTGGCGGAGATTCATTTGGTCTCGGCCTCCCAGACATCTGGGACCCTTTCCCCGCGCAGCTCGCACAGGTTATGCAGCACACGGTGACGACCTCGGTGATGTTGGTCTCGCCAAGCTGCAGGCAGGTTAGGATGGCCTTCCAGCGTGCTTTCAGCCGGCCAAAGACATGCTCGATGACCATGCAGCATCTGTTGAGCCTCCAATTAAAGAGTTCCCTGCTGGTATCCAGATTGCCTGTGTAGGCTTCAGGAGCCATGGCAGCAAGGGTAGATGGCATCCCCCAGGATAATGATGGGCATCTGCACGTCCCTGAGGGTGATGTTGTGCTCGGGGAGGAAGGTGCCTGCCTGCATGCACTAGTATATGTCGGAGATGTGCAGGATGTGTGCATCATGCTCCTTCCCTGGCCAGCCTACATAGATGTTCGTGAAGAGCCCTCGTTGGTCGACAAGGGCTTGCAGGACCACAGAGTAGTACCCCTTCCTGTTCAGATAGTCTGTGGTCGGGGGCTCGGATGGGGATGTGGGTGCCATCCACAGTGCCCCTCTAGTTGGGGAACCTGAGTCTGGCGAAGCTGTCCAGGATGTCCTGCAGGTTGCCCAGGATCATGAGGCGGCCTAGCAGGACCCTGTTCATGGCCCTGCAGACCTGCATCAGGGTGGCCCCCACGGTGGACTTACTAATCCCAAACTGGTGAGCTATGGAGCAGTAGGAGTCCTGGGTTGCCAGCTTCCGCAAGGCGACAGCCACTCGTTTGTCCATGGGCAGGGCCGGTCCGAGTTGGGTGTCTGCATGCTGCAGAACCGGGGTGAGCTCGCTGACCAGCTCGAGGAAGGTGGGCTTGCTCATCCTGAAGTTCTGCAGCCACTGGTCGTCGTCCCAGATGGTGAGGACGATCCGGTTCCACCAGTAGCTGCTGGTTTCCCATGCCCAGAAGCAATGGTGTACAGAGGGAACTCTGAGTGTGGCAGCTTGCAGGTCCGGCGCAGTGGTCAACCTGCTGCAGCCTGCCCCTGAGCTGCTCGGTGCACTGCGCAGCCTACTCCAGAGCAGGAGAAGGCTGGCCAATAGATGGCAGGTGTCGAGCAAGACAGTGGTCCATGACCTCTTCGGGCTCCATTTTGCCAGGCACAATGGAGAAGGTGCTGTGCTCACTTCCTGTTTTAAAGGAGTGGCCGGGGGGGCACTTCTCCGGTGTAATGTGGCACAGCTACCCACAATGCACCACTCCTCCGTCCACCTAGTGTAACCCATATGCCTAAAACAGGCTATCTCTTTAAGAGACCCATTGAGGGTGGGTTACTGATACTGGGCAGAGTAGCTGCCCAGAACCAGAAATTTCTGGAAACAGGGAGTGGTAGCATTTGAGCATGCTCCACAGGGTTTCCTGCTGGTGTGGTCAGACCACATGAGAGCAGCAGACTGTGCAGACAGGAGACAGGAGTTGCATGAGAAAAGCCCATGTGCTCAGTGTGCAAGAAGAGAAGCTGAGTCAGGAGTGGACAGCAAGATGTTTTCTCCCTCCTATGGAGTCTTCTGCAGCAGAGTTTGTGCACTTGTATATGGCTATGCCTACATTTAGAAACTTTAGGTTGACTTTATTAAGTCGACTTAAAGAGTCTATACAAGATTCTTAAGTCGACTTAAAGATGACCTTATGAAGTCAACCTAGGGAGTCCACACTAGACTCTCTGGCTATGTCTACACTTGCAAGTTAGTTCGAATTAAGAAAGTTTAATTCGAACTAACTTAAGCCTTGGCCACACTAGGCTTTCATTAGTTCGAATTAAGGGCTTCCTTAATTCAAACTAATAAATTTGATTGCTTAGTTCGAACTAACCCTTAATTGAAAATAGTTAGTTTGAATTAAATCAATGTGGCCATATTAGTTCTAACTAACTGCTTAGTTCGAACTAATCGGCAGATTGACCTTCATGTAACTGACTAATTCGAACTAAGCAAGTGGCCTACATGGCCATGGCTTGTTCGAACTAGAATTCTAGTGGGGCCAACTAATTCGAACTAGCTTTTGGAAGTGTAGACATAGCCTCTAAGTTGACTGATTAGGTCAAAGGAGAACGTTCGGTCCGAGAGAAGGGAGTTTAGGTTGCGGCTCCCTTCTGGCCAGGACCCGAGCAGTCCCGGCCAGAAGGGAGCCCCGCAATCCCTTCTCCCCGGGACCCATGGGGTCCAGGTAAGAAAGGAGCATGCTCCAGCCGACAGGCGATCCCCAGGGTTTCCCCTGTCAGCTGGAGAGTCGTGCTGGCATGGCCCTCCAGCTGATAGGGGATCCCCAGGGTTTCCCTATCCGCTGGAGGGCTGGCAATTGCCTGCATGGCCCTTCAGCTGATAGGGAATCCCCGGGGATCCATCAGCTGGAGCGTGGTCCAGAGGAAGGACCACGGGGCTCCCTTCTCCACAGGACCCCATTGTCCTGGCCAGAAGGGAGCCCGCGCTCCTTTCTCCCCGGACCACTTGGGGCTGGCGGCTTCCCGGTCTCAGGGAGAACCAGCCTGGCATGGGACTGGCTCTCTCTGGGATGAGCCGCAAGTAGCTTCCAGGGAGAAGGGAGCCCCCAGGGCTCTCCAGCAGGGTTCCAGTGGGGGATTCCCTCCCGCTGGAGCCCTGGCTGGGGAGCCCTTCTCCCCGGGACTGTGACTCCTCTGGCAGGGAAGCTGCAGGTCTGGGGACAAGGGAGCAGGGCCTCCCCAGGGGACAAGGGAGCCACGGTGGCTCCCTTCTGCCAGGGAACCATGTGGGGCTCCCTTGTCCCCCCCCACCCTAAGTTGACCAACTCGACTTAGGGCATCCACACTGGCTTAAGTGGACTGAAGAAGTCGACTTAAGCTCTAGTTTGAATTAAAATGAGGTGTTATTAATTCAAACTAGTTTTTCCTTAATTTGACTTAAGGAGCAGCTTAAATCGAATTAAGGAAAGCCCAGTGTAGATGTGGAGTAAATTAAGTCGACTTAAGCCTCCTTAAGTCGACTTAATTTCTAAGTGTAGATGCACCCTATGTGACTGAGGGCTGGTTAACCAGTAAACTGACTGGATGGTGCTGGTTCCAGAGGAGAAAGAAAAGCCTGCATGGAATTCTACTGAAGAGTCCTGCAACCAAAGAAGAAGAGGATAGCTACTTCTTTCCACTCAAGCCGTTAGACTTGATCAAAGACTGTAGTTGAGATTTGGGTGAACTCCACCTGGATTTCAGGACTCTTGGATATCTTTCTCACGGTGTTTCTGTGGGGACTGTTCTGTTTAAATTCATTTTGTTTTCTTAAGATAAGATTTATTCAGTTAGTAATTAATGAAGTCCATTGTTATGTTTGTTCCTAGTAGTATTTTAATGTGGGAGGGTAACTCTGAGCAATCTTTGCTTTGAGTTCCTTACAGACTGAATCCTGGGTCTCCAGCTGCTTCTCCACAGGAGTTGGGGTTTATTTCTGTTAGGCACTGGAGAAGGGCAATTGAATGAATTTTAGCCCACCTAAAGATTACAAATTGGCGACCGAACATGGACTTGAAGATTGTTCAGAGCTCCTCTGATTTCTTTTTGAGGAATATTGTAGTAGTTATTACAAAAGAATTCAGTGTTATTAAATATTGATTTGAATGTATATTTTGTATTAATATTGTTAACATAATGGAAACCTGTACACAGTTTGGGTTAGATCTGCATAGGACTATTTTGGTTAGTGAGGTGTCCCCTGTTGATTCTAGAGCAGAAATTAAGAGGGCTGTTGGAACTTTTGGTTGTGTGATTAATATGAGATGATTGAAGGGAGAACAAAGAGATGATTATTTGTGAGTTTGAAGACCCTATCTCTGTGATACACATAGAGAGAAACTGTGTGTTGCAGAAACTAGAGCACAACTGGGTTGTGACTCTTACTTGTTTTGAGATTTTGCCTGTGAGCGATAGATAGACTGGGCGGTTGGCAGATGCTACCCCTGTTATAGAGAGAGGTCCAGGAGAAGCCTTTACTACTGTTATGAGGCTCTCTTCTGTAAGAGAGAGTGCTGAGACCAGCCAGTAAAACTGACTGATGTGAATTCTTGCCTGATTTAGTTGGGTTTATGGGCATGATGCTCTATTGAGCGAGATCTTCACTATTAAGATCTGAGAAATGGATATTTTATATATCCAATCTTAATCTCTGTACCACTTTGGATACAGGCTATAGCAACTGAAGAGATAATCAGCTGTTAAAATCAAGAGCGAGACTGGAACTAGCTATAGAGATCCTCTGTTTCTTTGCTGACAGGAATCTGAGGTATCTGAGAGGACTGTAAAGCTGCTATTTTGCAACTTCTAAGGCTCCACACAATTTGCTGTGGATTATTATCTCAAGTATACTGCCAGGGATGGCAGTGATTTAAGCAGGGGCGAATGTTAAGTCGACTTAGCAGAGCCTCCAGTGTAGACGTACCCAAAGTGCTTTACAAGAGAGGTGTAGTGAAGTGATGCAGCCTCCTTCTGAAGCCAACACCAAGGAAGTGACTACGTCTCCTGGTGGGCAGGTCGAGATACAGCACTACTCACAAACTGGAAGTGCAGGAGCGGGACAGGAAGTATAAAAGCCAGGTCCTACAGCTCAGTCAACTGGAAACTGCTGGAGCAGGTCTCTCCCATACGGCTTGAACTTGACCCAGACCCCGAACTTGCTAAGGCCACCCAAATTATCTACTGGCTGGAGCTTAGAAGGCCTGCTGGAGCCACTGGGACCCTGCAACTAGGAAGAGTGACCTGCAGCTAGTGACTGAGAAGAGCAGCTTGCTGCCAATGACTTGGAAAAGCTGCCTGCCACCTGTGACTGGCTAGAGCAGCTTCCACCAATGACTTGGAGGGCTGCTGGATGCTGATGACCTGCCCCTCATAATTTATCCTGAGGATATAGACCATGAGCTGGGCTCTGGGTACAGGGGGAAGTAGCCCAGGGATAGCCAACCACAGGCTGGCTGTTTAAACCAGAGGTGTCAAATTCATTCAGTGCTGCAGGCCACATTGGAAGGCAGAACACCTGACGGGGGTCAAAATGTATCCAGGTAGAGTTCCTGACCCCTTCCCAGCACAGTACCTCCTAGGGTCCCTGACCCTTTCCCCTGCCACGCTTGGGGCAGTGTGGGCTCCCCTTTCCCTTCCCCAAACCCATAGGCTCTCCAACACCTTCCCTTTCCCCTGCCCTCCGGGCTCCCCTTTGCTGCGCTGCTCCCTTCCTTCCCTTCTCCCCTTCCTGGTATGGCTCCTCTTCCCATTCCCTTCCCTGCATGGGGCTCTGTTCTGGTCCCCACCCAACTTTCCTGTGCCAGTTCCCTAACCCCTTCACCAGCCCCCCACCTCACGGAGCTGGCTCCCCATGCCCACCCACTTACTTGGCTCACAGGGGCTCAATCCAGCCCCTGGAGTCAGTTCTCTGGCCAGGCCATTCCCTGCCCTGGGCCGCTGCCAGGGTGTGCGCAGGGCGGCAGATTTTAAAAGGCCCTGGCCAGGTCTGACGCCCAAGTCAGGTGTCAACAAGTTTTCTGCCCAGCGAGGCAGCCAGCCTTAAAGCAAGGCACCCAGCTGGGTGCCTCCCCCTCCCGGCGCCCGCCCCCCCCACTGCTCACTGCCCCTGAATCTGCAAGGTGCCGGTAAAGGCGCCTGCATTTTTTACTTTTCACCACCAGAGGGCAAGCCTCCACTGCATTTCTGTAGCAGAGGAATGCCATCTGCTGGCAAGAAGTAAAATTGCAGGCACCTTTACCGCTGCTTGCCAGTTTCGGTGGCGAAGAGCTATGCAGGGCTCTGACACCCTTGGTTTAAACCCAGGCAATATTCAGTGTGTTTCAGATGCCCTGCCACTTACGAGCCCTGGGCTTGGACACATAGAGTTGAGTGGGCCTGAGCCCCCTCCCCAGCCACCCCAACCTGGGTTGACTGCCTCTCAGCTGCCTAAGCCTCAGTAGGATTGCCTGTCCCAGCCCGCCTGAGGTCCTGGGCCTATAGATGGCTTGTCTTGCTGGCCCCACCCTGATTGAGGGCTACTGACTCTTTGCCTGCCCACAGTGAAGCAATGTAGCCTCCTTTGAAGATTGACACCCTGGGGGGTCAATCCCAGTCTGTTACATGAGGGCAATATTGTTATCCCCCTTTTAGAGATGGGGAAATTGAGGCACGGAGTTTTGATGTGACATGCCCAAGGTCACTAGCAGAGCCATAGAAACCCCAGGTCTCCTGAGCAATAGCCCAGTGTGCAATCCAGTAGGTTACACAACACCTCTTATTAATCAGTAAGAATTAATTTAATAAGTAAATGGGCCAGAAGAGAATTTCCTCTGTCGTGCAATTGTCACTAGAACCTGGATGGCACTCCATCTTTATTTTTTAAAAAGGTATCATATGCTCCAGGGCAGCCCCAAATGATTCCAACAAGGTTTCAGCTGAACTACCAATATGAAACAGCATAGCATATTTTCAGAAGGGCTGACCAGGGAAAAGTCATAAGATAAAAGTGAAGAGAGAGTCTCTGGCTGACAAACAATGTGTTCCACCTTTGTATGTTCATTTCAAGAAAGAGAGGGCTATAAAACTGTGACAGTCTAAAGCTAAACATGAGAAACAAACAAACTGTATCTACTGCATATTCAGGGCTACATGTACAGTGAAAAAACTTCCCAGAGAGGACAAGCAGCGTAATGCTGTGAATCAAAAGCACTGGATGAGTTCAATGAGTGTCTTTGTCTTTGCTGAGTAAATGACTCCGGGATGTCATCAACAGGATCATGACACAAAGTCAGATTCATGTTTTTTAATCTAGCGTAAAAGAAGTATTGCAAAATCTCTGTTAAATTCAGCTAAACCCTGTCTGCAGTTTTGCACCATGGCCACTAGAGGGCACCAACAGGTTGAAGCTGCAGTAAAAAATGAGGCTGGGAGGCTTCGGTGAATGTTTTCTGTATGGGAGAGCTGGGTCACGGAGCAACAGCTTTTGTATTCCCGTTAGTTGTTGGCAATAGCACTCTGCCAACACGATCATTCTGCCTCTCAGATGGACTTGAACAATATGCTCTTACCTCATACAGCCTTGTCCACATTTTCAGCCCAGTAGCATGGAGAAATAAGGCTCAATTCCCCCGCTATTCCAGAGCTGGACTCATAGCAGCAAAACAGATGACTTTGACTCCTTGCCTTCCTGCCCTGATCTTGTGTCTGGCTTATGGCTGAGCTAGCCTCTGCCAACAGGGCAGTCTGAGGGCTGGCTAGCAATGCCCCCTCAGGAGCTGTAAGGCAATGAGAATCACTGGCATTCTGTGGACTCATGTTCTGACCCCTGCCACAGCCTCTGAATTCAGGCTGTAAGGAACAATCCTACACTGTCAGAGCTAGACTATGTGGCCTAGTAGCAATTTCCTATCACTGGCCCCTATGATTTACTAGTGATGTCCATCCATACACATTCTGCAGACCTGGCACCAGTTTTATTTCTGGCAGCAAGTGTGCTGGGGACATCAAACACTTGGCACACAAGGTAAGAAATGTTGCAATGAATGCTTCTGCAGCCTGGCTAGTCTGAAGCAGAGTGGGGAAGTGACCTCTGTGCTGTGGCCGAGGGGTACTAGCACAGCCAGTGCGACGGGGATACCTAGGGCCACTAAACACCCACTCCCAGGAGCAAGTGCAGCGCTCACCTCAGGAAGCTGTGGCAGCTGGAGTACTACAGGGTGCTAGAGGCACATAGGCTATGTCTACACTTGCAAGTTAGTTTGAATTAAGGAAACTTAATTCGAACTAACTTAAGCCTTGGCTACACTAGGTTTTCATTAGTTCGAATTAAGGGCTTTCTTAATTTGAACTAATAAATTCGATTGCTTAGTTCGAACTAACCCTTAATTTGAAATAGTAAGTTCGAGTTAAGTCAATGTGGCCATATTAGTTCCAACTAACTGCTTAGTTTGAACTAATCGGCAGATTGACCTTCATGCAACTGACTAATTCGAACTAAGCAAGTGCCCTGCATGGCCATGGCTAGTTCAAACTAGCATTCTAGTGGGGCCATGCTAGTTCGAATTAAGTTAATTTGAACTAACTAAAATTAGTTCGAATTAGTTAGTTTGAATTAACTAATTCAAACTGCCTTTTGTAAGTGTAGACAGAACCATAGATAGTAGACTGGGGCAAGAATATCCCGTGACCAGGGCAATCCTGCACCACGGCAGTTGGCCACCATGCAAGACCCATACGGGCTATTACAGCTAAGGGTACATATTAGGTTAGTCCTGATGCACATCAGGGGAAGAACTGTCACCCCATTCTAAAGGTCCCGAATAGGGGAGGTGCAAGGCACCTTCTCTCAATCCTAGTGTTGGCGTTAGTGCTGGTGCAGCGATGAATTTCAGGACTGCTCAAAAATTGATAATGGGACAACATGATGTCACCACCTAGGTCAGGGGCTTGAGTCCCACCCAGACCAGTGGGGCCTGAAGACTGTTTTGATCTGAATCTCTTCAGTGGCCTGTATAAAATGAGTCTGACTGTCTCAGGCTTTCTTCTAGTCAACATAAACAATATCCCTGTAAACAACATCATTATTCCAACAGGCTTCTTGATTTGTTGACTTAGCACAGCAATCATGGACTACGTGGGCAATGAAGACTGCGCCAGAACACATTGAGGTGACCCCTCCGGGACAGCTGAGGTGCACTGTCAGGTCAGCATGGGGGAAAAATCACATTGCTGCTACCCAGTAACTTCCAAATAGATTGATTAGAGGACTCCAGGCACAGAGTGTGTCTGTGCAACACCCATTGCCAGTATTTAACTCAACCAAGAAAGGAAAATGTACACAGAGTATGGTTCATTGCAAACAGAGAATAGTGATTTCTGGATAGCACATCTGGGATGTATCTGACAATACACCTGATTACAGGCTACATCCTGTACTCCAGACTTAGGCAAAACTCCTAATTAAATGCCTGTGAAAATACTGCTTTCCTCTCTCAAAGGAAAAGCAGCAGCAATTTGCCTGAGAGAGGACTGCAGAATATGGCCCCAAAGATGACTCCATTGTAACTGCTTGGATTGGATTCTGTTTTGCTCATAGGCACTAATCCCATTCAAAGATATTTTTGTGTGTCAATGACCACCGTCATTTTTGTTCCCAAGGGTTCCTCCTACATGTCAAGGATTTTACAAAGCATTGTTGTTTGGGACTTAATCAAACAATATGCAAATCCTGGGCTATTGTTCCACATTGCGTAAAAGAGACAAAGCTCGGGGAACAAGAATCCTCCTTAAAATGGCTTTTGTTTATTGTGTGTGGGTGGACGAGGGCAGAGTGTGTTGGTGTCTGTTTATGGGAATGTAAACTTTGTTATGTGATGGCAAATACCCAGGTCTGGATTAACACCCAAATGGGCCAAGGGCTATAAGATTTTGTGGGGCCCCTGGCCAACCACTGGCCAGCCTAGGGGTAGGAGAGTGGGGTCTCTAGCACCTGGGGGGGCCATACTTACATTGGCACCCCACATCGGTGGCAGCACAACCATGTGAGGGATCTGTGGGCCCATGTCCCACTCTCCCTCCTCACTGTCAATGGCAGCAGCAGCACTCCATGGGGTCAGCGAGAGTCTGTGGGCCCATGTCCCACTCTACCCCTGTTGTGGGGAGGTGAGACAGCCGTGACAGGCTCTCTGTGGGTCCCTTCTTATGCCCAGGTCTGGGCTGGAAGTTACCCTGGCTGTGTGTGAGCTGTGACACCCTGGGCAGTGGGGCTCCTGCTCTCACATTTCTCTCCTCTCTTCACATCCCCCCTTCCCTCAGAGTGTTCCCCCCACTCACTCTGCCTCTGCCGTAGTCTTCTTCCCCCAGTCCCTAACCTCCCTGTCCCCTGATTCCCCTGCATTACCTCATCCACTCTCCAGCCACCCACTGCCCCTTGCCTCCACCCGTCCTGTCTTCCCCCTTCATCCACCTTCACTTCCTTCAGCCCCTCGCATCCCTGTTCCCCCTCTAGCCAAGTCCCCCCACCGTGGCCTTCTCCAGTCCCTCTGTGGCTCTGGCTCCCAGGAGTTGAACCCGGAGCAGGGCTGCATTCCCCATCCTGCAAATGAAGGCAGCTTGGGGAGTGGGGTGGGGGAGAGACAGAATCCCAGTCAGCTCAGTTGGGAGCAGCCTGGAGCCAATTCTTCCCCTGTAGTTGGGGGGTGTGTCTGGAAGGCTACAGTACCTGGAGCAGGGAGATGAGAAGGTTTTTCCTCCATTCTCTTCAATCAGTGCCTGGCTGGGAGCAAGAACAGCCATGCCAGGGCTGGATTTTTGGCATCAGCCCCTAAACCCTGTACATTATTCCGGCCCTATAAATACCATCCAATTTATCACAGAGTATTTTTACCCTGCTGGTTGAAGGAGGAGCAAATCAGAAACCTATTTTTCTCCTGTTTCGGTTTGGGAGGCCAGCACTTGAAAACCTGGATTTGAGATCTAATTGTTGAATCCTCTGGAGCAGAAAATGCTGCCAAGTTCTTTGTATCATCAGTCACTCCAAAGAAATGGCAATGTATAAATAGCCTTCTTCTAAGATTGGCATTCTAAATCTTTTCTCATCTCAAGCAGAGCATTACTACATAGGAGAAAGATTTGGGGCACAGGCCCCAACCCCCCGCCCCCATCCCCAGCCTCACCCAGTTTACAAATCCTCTGCTCCTATTCACCCCATCTAGTATGGCTTCAGACCCCCCTGCTTTCGTGTAAGCCCAAGGCTGCCCCCTCCCAGCTTCTTCACCACATGAAGGCGAGGCGGAGAGGGCTGCCACATGGCACACAACGCCCATGCCAGGCTCCTGATTCCAGTGCACCCCCAACAACCCCTAGACTGGGCATCTGGCACCCCCCATAGAACAGATGCCACAGCAACCCCCAAACACTCCTGTTCCCACTTCATTTCCAATTACTTAGATACACAGCACAGACCCTGTGATGTACCCCCCAGCCTACACCCCATACATCTTCCCCTTACACCCCCTGATAAATTCCAGCCGTCCAGACTTTCTACATACACTACTGCTTGTGTGGATCACCTCATCAGCCCCATGGATACACTAGAAACACCCCTTGTAACAGATCCCATTTGAATCAGGTCCAGTCTCCACCCCCAGCCTACCCTCGAGCCCACACCCAGCTACTTCTACTTCCCTCTCACTCTAGATGAACCCTCTTACTCCCAGTTCCCACAGTCCCCCACTCCTCATTTACTCCCTCCCCAATAGACCCCATGTATGACATAGGGAGGCATATATTTCAGCCCTACATGTATTCCAACCCCCAAGTTTCCTCTCACAGCTCTATTTTCTAATAACCAACACTTCCCTCCCATCAGGTTCCTCTGTGAATGCCCTCTCCATGTCATTCCCCCAGACACTCCCAAATGAAACCATCCCATTCTATCCCCTCCTTTTACCTTGCTCCCTCCCTTCAGCTACCGCTCCCTCTGGGAAGGCCACTCCTATATTGTCACCCCCATCTGTTCAGCCCTCCCCCAAAGTATCCCTATTCCTTGGTCAGCCCAACATTTCCAGATTTGGAAACAGTGGCCCAGGTTGCCAACCTGCATTTTAGTTTTTACTGATATGAAGAGCTGAAGTTGATTATTTTTTTTTTAAACTGACATGGTAAACTTTTTACTGATAGCACTAAAACCAGCATAAACAATACAATAACATCATTATATCTTAATGTCACTCTTTGGGACACACAGAGGGGAGAGATGGGGAAGGCTGGGGCATGGTAGGAACCCCACCACAGGCCCAGGGGATAAAGTATGGGGGAATGCACCGGAACGCAGTTCCGGGGCCCACAAATTTGAGGGGCCAGAGTTCCGGGGCCTCTAAAAATAGTAAAAATCCAGTGGAACGCATGTTCCGCCCTGCCCTGGCTGCTGGCAGGTCCTACACCCCACCGTTGTTAATCACAATACTTATTGTGTTATGCAGTGTTTGCTAGTTTGTGACAATAATTGCTATAGACAAACGCCATATAAAACTATAAATATTTTTATGAACGATAACTGATGCATGTGGTACTGAGAAGTGGTTGCAAATGCCTACCTGAGCTGGGGCCTGCACATGCATGAAGGGGGCCCAGACAATATGGGAAGGGGGCCCGGAGATTAGGAGGGTTCCGGGGCCCGTCAAATTATACTTTAACCACTGCACAGGCCGGATTGGGGCCCAGGGACTCCAAGTACAGTGGCACTTCGGCTGCATCCCAGGGAGCACAGAGGGACCCACTGAACGTTGTCCCTGCTAGTGCCTATTGCTCAGACACTGCTCCCTCCTGAAAATAGTAAAAGCATCCCCTCCCCAGCCCCCTATGGAAGTTCAGACAGGTTAGGTAGGAAAGCGTTAAAGTTTACTCAGTACAGACTTCCAGCTAGGAATGACTTGAAAAATAGGAAACACTTAACACTTTACCTTTTTTGAAAGTCCCACCCATCCAGGTATAAGGCTTTCTAATCCGTTTGGCAGCCTGCAGGGGATTTAAAAACACCTTGCCCCCAGCTAGTCCCAGCATGTGAGCATTTGACTGAACAGAGAGAGAGCAATCTCCTTACGTTTAGCTTGGCTAACGCAGCCAGGGAGGCTGCTACAGCTCGGGGCAAAACAATTGGGGCATGAACCCTCTTGATCCAGTGCCAGTGGCACCCCGATCTCAAAAAAGGATATAATCATAGAACAGTAGATTGGGAACCGGAATTCCTGGGTCCTCTACTGCCTGGTTCCACCAAACGGAGACGGCGCCCTTTAGGAAGCATAGCAACATGAGCAAAGTTCAGGGGACTTTGGGAAGCTAGTATGTTTGGCTATGATTACACTTGTGTGTCGCCACTTAAAAATAAAGTCGACTTAAAGGGGAACTTAAAAAGTCGACCTAGAGCATCCACACTGGCCGCCTAGGTCGACTTTGTGTGGCTTAGGGGGACCTAGGGCAGGTCCACGGGGGCAGGGGGGGCACCCCTTGCCCAATGCCAGGGGGCTCAGCCTTTGCCCCATTGTACCTAGGTACAATGGGGCAAAGGGGGACAGGGACCCTGGCAGGGCATAGGAGTAGGGTGGGCAGGGCACGCCAGGCTCCTCCTGTGCCCCCTTCCCCCCTGGCAGGGAGGGCATTGGTGTAGCCCTGGAGTAGCTCTAAGTCAACTTAGGGCTAGCCCACATCTACACTGGTTTAAGTCGACTCTAGGGAGTTGACTTAAGCCTTAGGTCTAGTGAAAAGGAGGTTTAATAAAGTCGACTTAATTTTAATTAAGTCGACTTTATTTTCCTTAAGTCGACTTCAGCAAGCTGCTTAAGTTGACTGAAGGAAACTGTAGTGTAGATGCAGGGTAAATTAAGTCGACTTAAGCAAGCTTAAGTCGACTTAATTTACCAGTGTAGACACAGCCTTTCTAAGCCAGCTATGCGGAGTAGTCAGCCTTTCTTTGAGCTCCTTTCTCTGTGCTTGTTTGCAGCACCCAAAGTAGTAGGTGGAGCTGTGGACACTTGTCCATTTGTAGCTGGCCTGATGCCACCAAACTCATTTCACACAGGGGCCAACAGAGGGGAGTCTGAGGATAAGGACTTTGGGAACATATCATTATATTTTTAAGATACACATCATGGTAGGTCCCAATCACCAAAGCCCAATGTCTTATGTAATTTGGCAACCTCAGGAATTCCTGCAGTGGTATATTAAGATGAATCATCTCCTTGGGTCAGAAATGGTTACATAAGAGGGGAAAGGAAAGACATTTGACATTTTATTCAAGGAGTAAAACAGGTAACACAATGTTTAAAACAGTTGTACAACTCAGACACTTCCTGTTTTCCTTTGGCCAGGAGCTGTGATTGTCACTTCTTATTCAGCTTCCCATCCTGGGAGGAAGACAATATCAGGTTGCATGAGGGCAGCAGGATGTTTATATGGCACTCTGAGTCAAGGTGCTGCTTTTAATACTCCCAGGAACAGAATCACTGTGGGGAAACGTGCATTAAAGATTTCTTTGCAAAGGACCATCAAAACTCAAGATGCTTAACGATTGCCATGCTGCCTGACTGCCTAGCTTCTTGCCAGTGAAGAATGTCATTTTCTACGGCTACTATAAAAGCACAACAAGATGTTGTGGACTATTGGTAATTTAATGTGGATTCATATCATTAGTGATGCTGCAGTGAGAGGCTTTGCTAAATCCCAGTGTAAACTGTTAAACACACCCATTCAGACAGACAGCATGAACATTAATACTCCATTGTGATCAACATAATAAGCTGAGACTCAGTCACATAAGCCCCCACCCACATTGCACTTCTATTCACGTCATGCACACTCAGCCCTCAGCTCAGAGAGCTCTGCATTTGCAAGGCCTGTCATACCAAAATGGGGTACACAATAGTTACCAATTGTATCACAGCCTCAGCTAGCCAGGAAGATAAACAAATGCAATTCTTGCAGTGGTGTACCAAGGCTGTCTGGTGCCTGGGGGCCAAGCCCACATTTGCATGTCCCGCCCCTCCCCCCACCACAGGAGGGGTCCTGGACTCACTGCCAGCTGCCCTGGGGACAGGAGTCTGTACCTGTGTATGTGGGGGGAAGTGTTGCAGTCACACAGCCTGGCCCCAGCAGGGACAGGGCAGTCTTACCCCCCCCCCGAGCCTGGGGAGGAGAGGGGGGGCCAGGTTGGTCCTTCACCACATGTAGGGAGGTAGGTGATGCTGAGAGGCACCCCTCAGAACCTCCTGTGGCCCCTTCCCCAAAGGGATGCCTCCTCCCCAGCATTTACCCTTTGCTACTCCAGCCCAGCCCCAGCTCCAGCCCAGCCCCAGGACAGCCTCACCTCCCCCACCCCCATCGCTTGAGGAGGGAAGGGGACATCACAATGCATGGGGGCACTGAGGGACACCTTTCAGTGCCTCCTGCATACCCCGCCTCCGTGAAGGACTAGCCCAGCCTGGCCCCAGCACTTACCCAGTGCTGACTCTGCCAGGGGGTGGCCTCTCCCACCCACCTGTGTATGTGTGTATGCTGAGTTGGCCCTTCACAACACGGGATGGGCACTGGAGGCTCTGCACCTCTACATCCCTCCTCTGTGCTTTGTGTCCCCTGCAGCCCAGAGCCTTCTCCCCTCTCCTGAGTCATGCCACAGAATGTTTGTAAGTGAAGAGTGTTGTAACAACAGAGGATTAAATTGGACTTGATTAGCTAAATTCAGGCCTGGTGCATGAGTAATCAGTGTGTGCGTAATCAGTGCCCATTTACCCTTACATTTTAGTTTGCATGGAGATTTGGAATAGGATAGGATAGGATATAAGTTTAAGTTTCCACATACTCCAGTTTCTTGGGCACAGGAAGATACCATTCCGATATGCAGAAGGAATAGCAAATCTGGAAGGCGCCCAGCGTGGCTTAGCAGAGAACTTTGCAGTGAGCTGAAACACAAAAGGGAAGCTTACAAGAAGTGGAAGCTTGGACAGATGACAAAGGAGGAGTATAAAGATATTGCTCGGGTCTGTAGGGGTAAATCAGGAAGGCCAAAGGGCAATTGGCATTGCAGCTAGCAAAGGATGTGAAGGGTAAGAGGAAGGGGTTCTTCTACAAATATGTCAGCAACAAGAAGAGGATCAGGGATGGTGTAGGTCCCTTACTGAATAGGGCAGGCAACCTACCGGCAGATGATGCGGAAAAGGCTGAATTACTCAATGCTTTTTTTACCTCAGTTTCACAGGCAGGGTCAGTTCCCAGGCTACTACACTGGGCAACACAGAATGGAGAAAAGGAGAGCAGCCATCGATGAGGGAAGGTCAGGTTAGGGACTACTTAGAGAAGTTGGACATGCACAAGTCTATGGGGCTGGATGAACTGCATCTTAAGGTGCTGAAAGAGTTGGCTGATGTGATTGCAGAGCCACTGGCCATTCTCTTTGAAAACTCGTGGCACTTGAGGGAGATCCTAGATGAGGGAAAAAAGGCAAATATAGTACCTATCTTCAAGAAAGGAAAAGGGAGAATCTGGGGAACTACAGACCAATCAGCCTTACCTCAATCCCTGGAAAAATCATGGAGCATGTCCTCAAAGAATCCATTCTGAAACACTTGGAGGAAAACAGGGTGATCAGAAACAGTCAGCATAGATTCACCAAGGGCAAATCATGCCTGATCAACGTGATTGCCTTCTGTGATGAGATGATTGGCTTTGTGGATGTGGGACTAGCTGTCAACCTGATATACCTCGACTTTAGCAAAGCTTTTGATACAGTTTCCCACAGCATTCTTGTCAGCAAGTTAAAGGAAGTATAGGTTGGATGTATGGACCATAAGGTGGATAGAAAGCTGGCTAGATCGTTGGGCTTAATGGGTAGGGAACAATGGCTCAATGTTTAGTTAGCAACCAGTAACAAGCGGAGTACCCCAGGGGTCGGTCCTGGGGCCGGTTTTGTTCAACATCTTCCTTAATGATCTAGATGATAGGATAGATTGCATGCTCAGTAAGTTTGAGGATGACACCAAGCTGGAGGGAATGGTAGATACGCTGGAGGGTAGGGAGAGGATTCAGGGAGACCTAGACAAATTGGAGCATAGGGTCAAAAGAAATCTCATGAGGTTCAACAAGGACAAGTGCAAAGTCCTGCAGTTAGGATGGAAAAATCCCATCTACTGCTACAGGCTGGGGACCGATCAGCTAAATAGCAGCTCTGTAGAAAAGGACTTGGAGGTTGTGGTAGACAGGAAACTAGATATGGGTCAACAGTGTGCCCTTGTTGCCAAAAAGGCCAATGGCATATTGGGATGCATCAGTAGGAGTGTTGCCAGCAGATCGAGGGATGTGATTATTCTCCTCTATTCGGCATTGGTGAGGCCGCATCTGGAATATTGTGTCCAGTTTTGGGCTCCCCGCTACAGAAAGGATGTGGACAAATTAGAAATATTCCAGTGGAGGGCAACAAAAATAATTAGGGGGCTGGGGTACATGACTTAAGAGGAGAGAGTGAAGGAAGTAGGCTTATTGGCTATGTTTACACTTAGAAATCTAGGTCGACTTTACTAAGTCGACTTTAAGTTGACCTTATTAAGTCGACTTAGAGAATCCACGCAGGACTCTTAAGTTGACTTAAAGCTGGCCTAATTAAGTTGACTTAGAGAGTCTACACTAGACTACACCAAACATGGCAAACTGGGATGTAAATCTGCCTTCCACATACTGTCTGTATAGACCTGCTACCAAACACTAAAAAATCCCTAATGTTCATTGATCTATGCTGTTTTGTAAAGATAGTAGATCAAAGCGCACTAGGGTCCAAACAGACTCCTGATGAGCCATTGAGGACATAAAGAATACAACCATTGTATCCTTAATGGCTCATTAGTTTACTCCCTGGAACCATATCACCTGGCAAATTCCTAAACATTAAGGAGACAATGGTTGTTCACACCCTCCGTCTAAGACATTTGTCCAGAATGACACAAGTTAAAGTATGGATATAACATCAAATTCTTAACTTCTAATCGAAATAGAATTCCTAGACATAAACTATATAATCATTCCCAGCAAATTACTACCTTTCTAGTGATACCAAACATGACATAGTTCCTATGGATTATAGTATGTATGAGATATCCATAGAAAATATCATAAATGCTTCGCTAAATCCAGACAGTGTCACACTGTGCCCACATGCCCTGCCTTTTGGGGGGCATGCCAGGATCCCCCTGTACCCCCCCCAGCAGGGAGGGCATTGGTGTAGTCCTGGGGTAGCCCTAAATCGACTTAGGGCTACCCCAGGGCTACACTGGCTTAATTTGACTTTAAAAAGTCGAATTAAGCCTTAGGTCGAGTAGAAAGGTGGTTTAATAAAGTTGACTTAATTTTCATTAAGTCGACTTTATTTTCCTTAAGTCGACTTAAGCAAGCTGCTTAAGTCGACTTAAGCAAAGTGTAGTGTAGACGCAGGGCACATTAAGTTGACTTAAGCCAAGCTTAAGTCGACTTAATTTACCAGTGTAGATGCAGCCTGTGTGTTTTAGCTGCCCACCTGTAAAATGGGGATAACAACATATCCTTTCTCCCATTCTTTCTCTCCTTTGTCTGTTTAGATTGCAGGTTCTTCGGGGCTCAATGTGTAGGTCACCAGGGCTCAACAAAACCGAGGTGCCATGGCACATGGTAATTGTACCATTGCGCCTAGCTGTGCTGTGATACTTCAAGGGTGGAACACCTCGTGGTGCCAAAAAAAAAAAAAAAAAAGCTGCTGTCGCCTTCAGCAGCACACAACTTTTTTTGGTGGTGGGTCACTTCTTCATCCTGCAGTGCTGCCAAAAGTGTCTACAGTGGCAGTGGTTTTTCAGCGGTGGGGGCCCCTCTAAAGTGCCACACATCTAGGTGCCTCAGTTTTGGGGCTAGCACCTAGAAGTGGTGCCTATATACTGCCTAGTGCTGGGGCCTTTGATGGAGGCTTCTATTTGCTCCTGTAATACAAAGAATAGTTAATTAAATAATAGAAATGAGCTTTCTACCACTTGTGTAAAATACAGTCTTCCCAAAACTGTGGCAGTGAAAAATTCAAAGAACCCTCTTACCATCACATAGCACTTTCTAGATGTGCATTTTGCTGCCCAATGAATTTCAGAACAAGCACAGCACAGTATACTTAACCAGACTAAGCTGTTGTGCCTGGGTTGATTCGTTCCCTACATGGCACTTCCATTTGCTTTTTCCCAGGCCCTGACCTTTGTCAGGGCAGAGAACAGCTGTTTGAGCGAAAGTTGTGTTGTTCAGCAGTGCTTGGTTGCAGCTGAAAGTGTGTGCTGAAGCGTCTCAGTCAGCGCTCTCAGGCTATGTCTACACTGGCAAGTTAGTTCGAATTAAGGAGGATTAATTCGAACTAACTAAAGCCATGGCTACACTAGGCTTTAGATAGTTCGAATTAAGGGCTAATAAGTTCGAATAGAGTATTCAAATGAAGGGGTTAATTCGAACTAACTAGTTCGAATTAACCAATGTGGCCATGTTAATTCAAACTAATTTCTGAGTTCGAATTAACTGGCCATTGAAATGAATGGGGATTGCTAATTTGAACTAAGCAAGTGTTTGCTTAGTTTGAACTAACATTCCAGTGTGGCCATGCTAGTTCGAATTAAGCTAATTCGAACTAACTAAAATTAGTTCGAATTAGTTAGTTTGAACTAACTAATTCAAACTAATTTTAGCAAGTGTAGACATAGCCTCAGAGTGCTGTGTTTACCCTTGTTTGTGAACACAGAGCTGGATCAAGACAGAACACATTCTGCCTTTGTTACGCTTTCCCCTGGCCTTTGGCCAGACTCAAGAACAGGCAGAGATGCAACCTATTTGTGTTCATTGCATGGTGGGACAGGGGAGGACAGAATTGCTTGTTGTTTATTATGGCCCCTCTTCCCTTTCCCTGGCTGGGAGTTCCATGTGTTTCCTACCCTCTGGCTAAGAGCTGTGTCCCCCCTCTTGGCTTGTGATAGTAGGCCTCTAATCTGGGTAGGTGTACCTTCTGCCTTCTAGTTAGCAGTATTGGCCTTTCCTTGATTACATGCTCTTTCCGTTCTAGTTAGCATCTGTGAGGAAGTGGAGATATTCTTGGGGTTTTCTCGAGTGCTATCTGCACGCCTCAGTTTCCCTCATATATTACTCATGTGTTCAGTAATGGGATCTGGATGTGTGATCACTGCAGGATCCACTAGAGCAGCGGTTCTCAACCAATGTGTTGTGGCACAGAAGTGTGTTGTGGCATGCAGCTGAGTGTCCTGCCACAACTCTCCCCACTGCAAACAGAACTCCTTCCGCCACTGAAACAAATCTGGTCCCCAGTCTTCTTGTGATGGAGTGAGTTGTGGTGGCAGGAGGCTGCTTCTGGGGGAGGGGTTTTGTGCTGCTGCTGAAACTTCTGGTAGCAGTGGCTTATAGCAGTGGTAGGGACTCCTGTGCATTTTTCTTTTGTGGTTGAGAGGGACCAGTGTGTGTGGGTGTGCACGTGCACCACTGCTGAAATTGCTGGCAGTGGTTTTCTTTTTTTTCCAGTGGCAGAGGGATTACCTGTGTTGGCACAGTTGTCCCATGGGACAAGGTTGAGAACTCCTGCACTAGAGGACGGGTGGGTCTTCCCCAGCCACAAGTGTTGCAAACCATAGCCAGGCCTTCTGCCCCAAGGTTGTAACAGATTGTAGCAGGTGGAGACAAGGAAGGATGGACACCTTGCCCGGAAGGAGACAAAGGACAGGGATGGGCAAGGAGATGGCTCTGGAGGCAGGCTGGTTGGAAAAGGGCATTCAGGGTCAGGGCCTGAGAATGGGGTCTCTGTGACGCCCTAGTTGGTTACTGCTGTAGCTTCTAATTAATCTGCTAATGTAGAGCAGGTCTACGGCATGGCGGGATTTCAGCAGCAGTCGAACAGAGATATGCAAAATACTTAAAATGCCTTCTGTATCTCCCTTCAACCGCCTAATGCCTATTTACTGCCTACTTACCATGATGTCTTCAGTGTGATGAGTCGAAGGGAAATGCCCTCCCTTTGACTCAGTGCTACTCCACTTGTCAGGGTGGTCTTCAGCGATCAACTTCCTGATTGGCTGAGTGGGTCTTCACAGACCCGATCAGTCAGTTGGGAAGATTGATCTGAATTTTGCCGCCATCGGTGAAGACTAGCCCATAGTTTCTCTACGCTGTAATCTTGAGAACTAATAAATCCTTCTGATTTCCATGCTGTGAATTGCTTCTGACTTCAAGGCCGGGTGCATGGCCCCTTTGGGTGCGTCTAGGAGCTCCTCAGGGGCTCATCTAGTGGGACCTGCTGCAGGAGCTCAGGCACAGTGAGGGTGTTGAATGCTCTGAGACATATTCAGGAGGTGGCTAGTGTGCTGAGATCCAGGGGGGCGGACTCCAGGCTGTAGAATCTTGACTGGCTTCTCCCCGAGTATTTCCTGAGCCTGGTTCCTGTGGGACTCCATCACAGCATCCCCGTCTTGAAATACTAAATAGTAATTAAAACCCTGGGTCAAGTTCTGCTCTCTTTATAATGGCACAAATCTGGTTCAACTTCACTGAATTTATGGAAAACAAAAAAGAAGTCTTGTGGCACTTTTAACAGGTTTGTTTATTGCATGAGTTTTTGTGGATTTTCAAGGGTGGTTCTGATGAAGTAGGATTTCTCTCACAAAAGCTCATGCAATAAATAAATTTGTTAGGCTTTAAAAGTGCCACAGGACTCCTTGTTTGTTTTGCTGAACTAGACTAACACAGCTACCCTTTTGGAACTTGGCTTTATGGAGGTAATTTATATTTACACCATGATAAACTGAGAACAGAATCTGGCCCACTGTTCCCAGAAGTGAATGAGTGAAAGGCCACTTTTCCACAAAGTGTTGAGTCCAATTCTGGGCCAATTCACACTGTTATAAAACTGGAGTGAGCGCTGAATCAGGCCCAATGTCTCTTTATTTTGACACTATTGGTAACCATAAGCAATGGCCTGATGCATGAAACAGTAATATTGCATAAAAGGTGAGCCTTATTTCTAGGGTGCTGTCCACACATTGGAATGCAGTTCAGTGTACACAAGGAGCTGACTTACTCTCTTTTATGCCAAGTTAACTCTGGAATCATATGTGGTTATTCCAGATTTACAATGATGTAGCTGACACCAAGGTTTACCAAAGAGAATCTGGAATAAAAAGAGCCTCTAATACTTCAGTGTCCAGCTATGGTAACAGGTTTGTTTTATTTATTACATTTTCAACATGGAAGGCATAGGAGATTCAGAAACAGTGATGCCATCAGAACACCTTGGCTGAGCTCCTGCTCTTAAGGAATGAATGCACCACAATGGGGAAAAGTGGTTAGGACAATTCTTCCAAAATTCCTATGTAACGTCACACAGTCTCCCTCTGGGCATGATCCAAAGCACAGTGAAATCAGTGGGGAGATTCCTATTGCCTTCAGTGAGCTTTGAATCAGCCCTAAAGCAGTTAATCCCCACACAATAACAGGGAGCCAGCATTAGCCATAAATCAGAGACTCATGATATTGATCTGAACTGACATTAATACTTCCAACACTACACTAGATCAGTTCTTTTCATTCTAACTCGGCCAGCTGCAGTGTATGTAGCCACCTTTCTCCAGGACCACTGGTAGACAGAATCAAAAATACATGTGCAGCCATACTTGAATTTTCCTATTGGAAATCGGTTATGTGTGCCTGGCTTCCCAGGGGATGCACAATTTTGTAGGAGGCTGCAGCTGAGCCTGGTGAAAAAATTGGTGCTGACAATTCTGTCTACAAGAATTATTTTGCACTGCTCGCTCCATTTGTAGATGGGAAGAAGACTGGGGGTTTCCTAGGTGTTTAATTTGAAATTATCACTGCATCTCTTAAAGGAAGACAAACATGCAATTTGACTACAATAAATATGGTACAATTTCTATGCAGCTGTAAATTGGCATTGATTTGTCCCAGAAAACCCTCAAAGGAGAGGTGATCTCGTGGTTAAGACTCTGGACTGGGACATGGAATATCTGCATTCAATTCCCAGGTATGTTGCAGGTTTCCTGGGTGACTTGGGGGAAGTCACTTAACTCCTCTGTGCTTCACTTTTTCCTTTGGAAAACAGGGATAATACTACTGCCTTTGTCTTGTCTATTTTGACTATAAACCCTCCAGGTCAGGGACACTCCTGTAGGCCTTGTCTACACTAGCATTTATGCCGGCAAAACTTTTGTTACTCAGGGCTTTGAAAAAACACCCCAAGTGACATGCTTTGCCATCTTGTGTGGACACCGCTACATTGGTTGGCGGTGCTCTCCCACCAACATACCCACTACTGCTCATTTAGATGGTTTTATTATGTCGGAGGGAGTGCTTTCTCTTGTTGACATAACACAGTGATACAAGTGCTTGTAAGAACTTTAAGTGTAGACTGGCCTTAAATGTGCACGTTGCTTAACTTGATGGGGGGCTTTTTCAGCATGCAGCTCTCAGCCATTGAATTGTTCCATCCTTCCAACAAAGCATACCCCAAGGCCCCACCTGGTCTTGAGGGAGTGGTGTGAAAGAGACGAGTTCTTTTTTTTAAGTGGCTATTTGTCATTTTTTTGCTGACACTGTTGTGAGACTGTTCAAATGCCCAGAGATGGTTGAGGGCTGCATATTTTACAAATCAAACAGTTTATAGGTAGAGTCGGTGACCAGCCTTTGCACCTTCTCCATACCTATCTTCCAACCAGGTTATGAGTAATTTGAATAAATAATGTTTTCAGGAAAACTAGAGTCTCTGTTCCCCTCCACTTACTATACCAGAAATGGAAGTGGAAGAGGAGTTAATGGCTGTTTGTTTTTCTTTTTTTCCAGACAATAACCTAGTAAATAGGCCCAGGTTGTTTATATTTGGATAAGGCTGTACAGTGTCCTGTGAAAGGAAAATGACACATCTCCCTCTGTTTGGATGAGAAGTTTAAGAAAAATAGAGTTGGTCAAAAGCAGCCCTGATACAACACCATTTATCTCAGTGGACTGACACCAGGGATGAACTGGATTGATGTACATTTCATGACTGAACCCTATTCAGTATGAAGGCTGAGATGACAATGAACAAAAGGAGAGCCATGTAACCATACTTTTTCCCTTTAGCAGTGACAGATTGTTGGGCAAACATGCAGGAAGGGTAGAGTTCAACCACAAGCCTGCAAAGAATTATCTGATCTTTGCCATCACTAACTTTCCACCACCTTCCCCTTCTGAGCACAAGTTCTGGTGGGATGAAATCCTCTGAACACATCTAAGGAAATCTGGAGGCCCTGAGTCTAGTGGTAAAACAATATAACTCAACCTGCCATAGAAGAGATGCCATCATCAATCTCAGTGGTGCCAAGAAGTCACCCCCTGCACTTCCTCCTCTCCCAGTAAAAGACATTGTTTGCGAAGACACTGACAAGAAACAAGAAACCAATACTCGTTTCCCCTGAAACCAATACTTGTTTCCCATGTTATTGCAGGAACACATCAGCAATAAGAATGGAGCAGGCGGGTAGAGAGATAACGCAGTGTGACACACACGATTTTCTATCACATGCCTCTAATATCAGGAGATTGCAATGTCTCATCTTCTGCTCTGTCAGTATCTCAGGGTCAACTTTACTTGAAACACTGAAGCATCTAAACAAACAAGGAGTCCTGTGGCATTTTTAAAGATTAACAAATTTATTTCTCTCATGAGTTTTCCTGGGAGAAAATCCCATTTCATCAGACGCTTTGAAGAGCATCTAAACATCATCAAGAAACATGGACTTAACCTGCAAAGTTCAGTTCCAGATCCAGAACTGAGTCCCCGAAAGCTCAAAGCTGTTTTGATCTCAGATTTTGGTCTGATCCATCAGAGAGATGGGCCCAGCAGTGAATTTCAGATCTGCATCCAGACCGAGTTGCAAAGTTTAGAGTTGTTAATGTAACAATATTAAATTAGCAGATCAGAATAATAAGTAAATGAATTAACTTGGCTCAGTTAATGAGCACAATTTGCAATATTTATCTAACTGCCAACAATATTGTCTGAAAAGTTGTGTTGTTGCTTATTCTTTGTGTCCCTCAATTTGTTTCAATTAATTTTCTTTTCTTTGCACATTAGTAGGTATATCTATTATCCTTTTATACTGTGTTACCACTGGGCTGATAGATCTTCATGTTGTCTGCAACACTATTTTACTGCTCTCTCTCTCTTATTACCATTGTTGTTTTTCTGCATTCATCCATCTGTAAATAAATATTTTCCTTTCCTATATTCATTCTACTATTCATTGTGTGTGTGTGTGTGTTTACTCCTGGGATTTTGGAACAGGTATCCCTGGGGTAGGAGGGAGTTTCCCTGCTGCATTTCTGTGAGTGCCTTTTCTTGGCCAGATGCCCCACTCCATCTTAGCTACAAGGTCACTACAATTTCATTTGAAAACAAAAACTGGTTTCGTTCTGTTAATGACACCCACCAGTCCCAACACACACACACACACACACACACACACACACACACACACACACACTTATTTAAATCGTACATTTCCTATGGAAACTGAGCAAAAAATGAAAAATCTCAACTCACTCTGTCTCTCCTGTGCTAAAAGCTGCTGCTACCACAGTCAGCCTGAGATGGTGAACTGATGTGCATATGCTTTGTGTGTGTGCTAACTTTCATTAATCTCAGTGAGGACTATTTGGGAACTTTGGATGCAAGGAATGATATAAATGTCAGTCATTATCGTTTATTTGTGTAGTTTAGTTGACAGGCAGAATCAGCTCATCACAAATTTTTACATTACAAATCTGCTTCCAGGTCTTTGCTATGTAGAAGTGTGATGCTAGCATAGTAATCAACTGAACCACTGTAGGAGAACTATACACCTGCTCCTTTTGTCTGCTCTCGTTCATGATATTGCTCATCTTCCCATCCTGTTTGTTACGCTTAAAGCAGCCTGTCACTTACATGTGCCAAGGAGCGGGGTGGCTGCCCTGGGGCCTGCGGCACTGCTCCGCAACTGCCTCGCTGCCCCACCCACTGCCTTCAGCAGCAAGCTGAAGGCAAGGGGCAGGGCAGGATTGTGGATCCCGGGCTCTGGGCCGGCCCACCCCACGCACCCCCCACGGACGGCCCTGTGCCAAGTGGTCACCCTCTCTTACTTCCATTTCTCTTTCAAATCCCTCATGTTCTATGCCACTCTTCTCATTCACAATTTCCCTGTACTTTCCCATCTGTCATTGAAATCTCAGGGTATTGTGTCTACTTCAATAAAGACTGATCTTTGTGACAAAGGGGGACTTGTCTCTTTGTGTACCTTGGAAAGCAAAGTGTATTTATAATGCTAAACAGTAATTGTAATACATCACATTATCTATTCAGAGACACAGTTGCTGCATCCCGTCTCATGGTGGGCATGTCTATACAATGTGCCAATGGACTTTGTGATGGAGAGAATTAAATTCTGTATTTATGCTGGGATTTTAGAAGAGTCTAAGGGAGCTATGTACACAAAGCACATTGGCCTGGTCTACTCTACAAACTGTGGTAGACGGAAGCCAGCTTACATTGACCCATAATGTATGTGTCTACAGTACACTACCAGTTCCTTTCCATCAACCTAAGTGGCCTATAACATTGACTTAGTTACTCCACCTCCATGAGAGGTGTAGCGCTTAAGTTAATGTTGATGGGTTGACAGAGAAGCAGTGTAGACACAGTGTGCTATAAGTTGGCTAAATTGGCTCCAGAAGGTGTCCTACAATGCTCCATTGTGACTACTCTGGAGATCATTTTCAACTCTTCTGCACAGCAGCCTGGTACACAGAAAACAGTCCCTCCTTAAGTCGACTTAAGGAAAAATTAAGTCAACTTAATAAGACCTCGTTTTAGGTCAATTTAACACTTAAGTCCACTTCTTAAGTCAACTTAAGCTAGTGTGGACACCCTAAGTCGACTTACAAGGTAAGTCAACTTAGGGCATGGGAAAAAAGGAGCTCCTGCTCCCTTCTCCCCAGGAAGCCGCTAGCGGCTTGTCCTGGGGAGAGGCAGTCCCGTGTGGGGCTGGTTTTCCTCACGACCCGCAAACTGCTAGCGGCTCATCCCGGCTCCCTTCTCCCCAGGACTGTTCAAGTCCTGGGGAGAAGGGAGCATGGGGCTCCCTTCTGGCCAGGACCCCAGCGGTCCTGGCCAAAGGGAGCCCCTCAGCTCCTTTCTGCCCGGGACCTGAGCAGTCCTGGACAGAAGGAAGCCCCCGGTTCCCCTCTGCCAGGGACCCCTCCGGGTCCTGGCAAAAAGAGAGCTGGGACTTCCTTCTTGCTGGGCCCCCCATGGGTTAGGGCCAGAAGGAAGCCCATGGGGCTCCCCTTTTTGCTGGGACCCCTGTGGGGCTGGCTCTCCCCAGGACAAGCCCCCCTACCCTGGGGAGCCAAGGCTCCAAAGGAGCCTCGCCTCACCCTGGACCTAACCAGTCGACTTAGAGAATCTAGTGTAGACTCTCTAAATCGACTTAGTAAAGCCAGCTTTAAGTCGACTTAAGTGTCCTGTCTCTAAGTCGACTTAATAAGGTCAACTTAAAGTCGACTTAGTAAAGTCAACCTATATTTCTAAGTGTAGATATAGCTTAGGAAACTTGCATGGAGATACTCTGCAATCCTTTGTAGGTTTCTGAGGAGGACTGCCTCATTTCATCTAACATAGGGTGCATCTACACTGGCAACTTAGGTTGACTTAAGGAGGCTTAAGTCAACCTAAACAAAGCCACATCCACACTAGGTTTTCTTAAGTCAACTTAAGCATTTCTTTAAGTCGACTTAAGGAAAGCTTAAGTTGAGTTAAAAACACCTGATTTTAGGTCGACTTAAGCCTTAAATTGACTCCTTAAGTCGACTTTAAGCTGGTGTAGACGGGGATTAGTGCCTAAATCAACCTTATTAAGTTGACTTAATGTATTAAGTCGTCTTAATAAGGTCAAAAAGGAGCTATGGCTATACTAGAAAAGTTAAGTCGACTTAATAAGGTCGACTTTAAGTCGACTTTACAAAGTCGACTTAACTTTTCTAGTGTAGACATAGCCACAGACTGGTAGCAGTCCGTCATTGCTAGCTTCCACAGAGCAATCACCACTCGCTTCATCACTGTCAGAGCAGGTTTCATGTTAATACTGCTACACTTCAGGGCTGAAGAAACCTCCTGGAAAGTGGCCCTCCCCATCTGAAATTTCTGCAGCCACTGGTCATCATCCCATAGCTGTATAACAATGTGATCTCCTCAGTCAGTGCTTTATTCCTGGGAGCAGAAATGGTGCTGCACTATGGTCGGCTGGCAATTATTTCCTGTCGTGGCTCCTGTCTCAGCACTAGAAATTCTGCAGGATAACTTGTGAGATGTTTGTAATGTTCACAACAAGAGTGTTCAGCTGAGCAGGCTATGGCGCATAACCAGCTAAGCCAGGCTTTTGAATGAAGGCACAAAAAAGTTTTGAATGAAGGTGCGAAAATGGTGGTTTGCTGTTGATATCAGGGTAGGGAGGGAGGGAGAAAACTGGACCATGGGAGGTTGAAGCCATGTTCCCATTCCCACTTAAAACAATATTTTGGTCCCACAAGGCTTTGCAAGTACACCCCAAGAACCCTGCAGCTAGTTGTACTGTGGGAAAGCTATCCATGGTGCACTGCTCTGTAAATTGAGGCCAGGGCCATTCCTGGGGGGCGGGGCCCAGAGCCAATTGACTTGAGGGGGTCCCCCTCATCCCCCTGTGCTGGGGGGGGGTGGGGCGGGCTGGCCCAGAGGCTGGATTCCTTGCTCCCACCTCACCCCTGGGCCTGCTGCTCCTCCCTCGGGGCGGGGTGGTCACACTCCTGCGCTGTCCCTTGCCTTTGGCTTGCTGCCTAAGGCAGCAGGGGGCAGCGGCATGGGCCCAGATCGGTGGCCCTGCTCCCCCCCAACCCCCAAGGATGGTGGTGATTAAGGCAAGCACTGCTAGGGACAATGAACTCCACCACCACAATGAGTGTAGTATGGACATGCCCCAGCCCAACCTACTTAATTACTGTGGTGGTGGCAGGTTGTCAACGTAAATTAATTTGAGTTAACTTTGTACTGTTTTTGTAGTATAGACAAGCCCATTGAATTCCAATGGGAGAATGGTGCCTAACTACCTTTGAAAATCCCAGCTTCAGTAAAGATGAGCCTGAATCCAATCTCTAGCTCTGAATATCCTGAACAGCCTAAGGGCAATGTTTTCAAAAGCACACAAATAATTTAGGAGCTTTAGTTCCATTTTCAAAAGTGAGTTAGGAGCCCAGCTCCCGTTTGGTCATTTAGGTGCTTTGGAAAATGTTACCCCAAATCTTGTACGCTGAATGTATTTTTAGGTTTGAAAATAAAAGGGAAGCACTCCCCTTTCTTGTCCCTAGCAGGCTATCTTTATGGAGCTGTATTTTGGAGTTGAAGTAGACGAGTCAGTCTATCAATAGAAGAACATGATCCATTACCGCATTATGGGACTCCAGGGGATCTGCCTAGAAAACTCATAAGAGAAACCAACCTCGTTTCTCTTACTGACATAACAAGAACAGGCATTACAATGCAGTGATTACATGTTTAGAGGATTAACGTCTTGTTTTTAAAGTATCAGATTTGACAACACTTACCTCACAATTGGTGCTTCAGAGTTTTCATTTACTTGAGTTAGTAAATCTTTTAATTTTGGTAGCAGGTATGATATTGTATAAAGTATGAATGACCATTTCTAATATTATTGATACCAATATTACAAAATTACAAGGTATGCCATGTAAGTTATCACTGGAAGAGTTATGATTTGCTAAAGGTTATAAATGTAATGTATTTATCATCTTTGTATTGGAAGTTATGAATATGTGTGATGTATCTGTAGCTAAAACTGTGCTATTGGGTGACACCCATAGACACATTAGCATCTGCACTATTCAACCTGCTTGATGGCCTATCAAGGGCAATCAGCTATACAATGTGCCCGGGGAGAGAAGCCAGGGCAATATCTATGGCTATGTCTTCACTTGTAAAGTTAAGTCGACTCTGTTAAGTCAACACCCACCCCAAGTGAGCTGGCAGCAGTTGGAGCATGCCCAACAGGGCTGATGGGGCATGATTTCTGCTGCTGGGTGTATTGACTTAACCCCTTCGTCTCCAGTGTGGGGCACGTACACTCTATCACAGAGGCTTAAGAAATGTATAACCTAGTCCTGTGCTCTTTTGACTTCTTTCTTTAGCTCTTTGATTGGCTATGACAATTACTTCACTGGTAACAGGGACTGCAGGGAAATTCAAGCAGAAGAACTGCCTGATAGTGAGTAGAGGCTGGTAACTGAAACACCCTGGTTAGCAACAAACATTTCTTTCTTATATGATTAATGTTAATTGTATTGTTGGTTGTTCTATGTAGTTAGCTGTTCAGTAAGGATCTGGATTGAGAACAGCTAATTCATTTCACCCAAGCCACTGAGGAAGATAATAGCTTTCTGTGTCCTAAGCCCCTAGGTTGTGTGATACCTGGAACTTTGAAATTGTGAGATCTTTGTTTCATGTGTCCTGCGTGTAAAAAAAAATCTGTTTATAGAGATAATAGACACTTTCTTATTTTACACCTCATTCTTATCACCAGATTCTTGTTATGTTTTTCCTTAGGCAAGGCTAGTCAGATGCTTTCCCTCCAAATGGCTCCCTTTTAGATTAAGGAAAATAACAGCACCAAAAAACATCTTCATGTAAGAGAGCATAGTGTGCGGATTTCCTCTGCAAGTGGCTGCAGCAACTTGGAGAACAAAAAAGTTGCTGTCTTTATGCACAGGCAGAATGCTTAGCATTTAAAGGTGGAACCCATCAAAAACAAAGGCATCACAACTCCATAGCTATGACATCCTTCTTTTCCATATGAGGTAATGAAGACTATTCCTTTAAGACAATTGAATATCACCCCGTGTACTCTGAGAGGGTCCTAGAACAGGGCAGTCATTGGACATAATGTCAAATGGGAGACTCAGATACTTGCATACATAACAGAGCCTAGTCTTTTTCCAGGGATCTTTGAATGAAGTGGCAAGCCACACCTGAACTTCTTTCTGTGTTATTTACCTAATAAGTTATTGCCTGTATGTGCCTGGGGCAGCCACCTGAAAATGCCAAGGTCAGGGTCAGCTCCAAAAGAAGAGCAAATTCTTTCAGAACTGATGGGTGACGCTGAAGTTAGACTTCCCAGTCAGCCACAAACAATGCTTCTGATCCCCCACACTGGTCATCAAGAAGCTTAAACAAAACAAACTCAGCCCCTTTTACTGCATTTCAGTTTATGGGTCCCATTCACCCACTTGGTCTAGTACAGAGATAAATTACTTAAAACTCCGTGCTCTTTACCCAAAAGGCTCTCCCGATCCCAAAGGATCAGCCATATTATCAGATTAACATGAGTTTGGATCTAACTCAAAATACCATGCTGCCAGCCAATCCTTTAGTAACTAAAACTAAAGGTTTATTATAAAAGTGAAGAAACAACCTTTAAGAGAAGTGTTAAAGGATTAAAGCAATCAGATACATACAAATGAGTTAAAGGTCCAAATATATCAGATTTCCAGTTGATTTGTGGCTTGTATAGTTCCTCTGGAGTATATCCAGTACCTGGATGGGTCTCAGTCCTTTGTTTCACAGCTTCATTTGTTAGACATCCAGTTCAGAAATGAAGGCTCAATAGTCTATGTATAGAGTTTATTCTTATTCTTCCATGAGAATTAGCACATTGATTCCAGGCTGGTGCTGGGATCTTAATCTTGTGATCCAAACTTTCCCTGGAGAGCTTGGACAGATCTGAGATAAAAAGGATTAAGCTTGAAGCTTTCTTTATAGTTGAAACAATGTGGGCACTGCAGATAATTTCCTCATGAGGGCTTTGATGAAAGCAATGCTTGGCCTTTAGTTAATGGGTTTTTCTTCAGACATCAGTCAGCAGTAACCATTTAAGCTTTCACAACAGTTCACAGATACTTCCTTGAGTGGAGATAGTAATATATGCTGTTCTTTGAAGTAAAACCTTCACCTCATAGGCACCACAGGTAATTAGCAGCATTAGCACAGTGAACAGACAGTTTACGTTGTTAAATCAAAGGTCCATCTAGATGTTAATATTCCCTTTTGACCTCTTAATCAAATAGAACGGTAGTAATAGACAGCAAAACAAACAAGGAGTCTGGTGGCACTTTTAAAGACTAACATATTTATTTATCACATGAACTTTTGTGGGAGAAATCCCACTTTGTCAGATACTTGAAGATGGGGCACTTACAGAATGGGAGCAAAATAAATACAGGGAAGTGTCATAGGTTCAGTCATAGTATCAGGTCAGCAAATCAAAGTAGTTGTTAGGATTCAAACAATGGAGTATAGTAATTAGCAGGGAGGTGGGTGGGGGACAAGAAAAGTAAAATTACCTGTTGTAATGGGAAAGAACCTGTAGTCTTTATTCATCCCTGAGCATACGGAGTCCAATCTGCATATGAAGGAAAGCAGTTTACCTACATTGCTAACCTCTAACTAAATATATGTAAACAACATCCGATAACTACCAACTATGTCCTTATATCAAATCTCTTATCTACTTGTAAGGAATGACCCTCATTACCATTGTGTTTTCCTATCATACATCTTTAAAGGTCAGATTTGGGCCATGTATTTGCAAAATTGCTCAGCCTTTCGGGCCTAGTGTGAGATTATGAGTGTAGAGGTGACAGTTCCATTGTTTCTGACCCTTTTTGAAAACATCTAATCCTGGCACCTCATCATGGCCTGGATCCCTCTTAAAAATGACAGTTTTCTCAAAACAGCTGAAAGTTTTGCTGTGAAGACTGCTGCAGAACTAGCTGAAGAGCACTTGCCCCTTCCCCATTTATACATCACACTGGTTTATAAATCCTTCAGATTTATAACTGGCGGTCTAACCTAGAAACACTGAAACAGCAGGTTACAATAAACAAATGTAAGAACTATGTTGGATGGAGCTTCCAGCCAGTAGGGTTTCATAGGAGACCATTGAAATTGTAAGAGTCTGTAGCTGAATAACCTATGCAGGAAAGAATGAAGGAGACAGAAAAAGACCCTAACAATAAATGATGAAATCATAAGTGCAGGTAGTAGTTGAGAGTTTAACTGCATAAATGACTAGACCCTAAGGGAATGCTGATTACTGGTGTGTAATCTGTGTGCTGTTCTAAAAGGCAAGATGCAATAGATTTTTCCTCATAGGAGCTCACTTTGAAATCCAGGCCAAGGGTTGGGCAACAGTTCATATCCATGTGGAGGGTGCAAGTTCAGGATCTAAATTTGGTATCATATTTCTGCATCCAGATTTAAGATCCAAATTCTACATCCAAACTCTGAATCCCATTTTAGTCTCCCTATTTTGGTATCTGAATTCAGGGGCTAATTCAAAGATTCAAGATTTGACTCTAAATTGAACAGAACTCTGGTTCTGCAGACAGACTGGAGTAACTTTTTGCCCACTAGCTCTCCCATTGAGTTCAGTGGGAGCACCCACACATGTAAAGTTACTGAAGCCCAGATTCATTGTCTTCATGGGAAGTCAGAAGTCCAAATACCTTTGTGGATTTGGGCCTCAGTGTCTACAGGATTGTAGCCTACACAAGATATCTAAATTCAAGATCCAGACTTAAGATCTGAATTTTGTATCTGAATTTGGGCTCCAAGTTCAATCATCTGCACCTCACAATGACAATTTTGGCAGTGCTACACAGAGGGATATGCTCAGCTCTGATGAGGGGAGGCAAACAGCAACCATTTATTGCTCTCCATTGGGTGCATGGAAGAGCATTGTGGGAACGTCACAGACTCCCACATACACTGAGGAGTTTGGGAATGTGTTGCAGGGGCGAGAAAAGATGGGAAAAAGAGACGATACTCCTCCGTGCTGACATTTTCCCCATATTAATTGCTGACATTGAAAAGCAGGATGCGCCCACTTCGAGCCAAAGATGTTCTCTTTTCCTACACAAATGCTTACCTGGAAAGAATGTGAAAGCAAACCCTGCTACTAAAAATACTCCAGCCAATGGGAATTAAGGGAGTGATTTTTCCAAAGTACAGACTGCTCCGGAAATTCGTAATCCCATTTTAGTTATTTGAGGGATGGAATTGCTTTTTATATTTAAGGGTACCATGAACAATGCAAGTAATATATGCCATTCTGTCTCCTCCTTAATACTCTCATCCCTCAGAGAGTCCATCAATAACCCTGCAACTGTCGGCTCCCCAATGAGACAGAGCAAAAACAGGATTTTCTTATTGGTGCAACAGGATATTCTATTTTTACTTGATGTTTGAATTAAAAATACAGGAGAAAGACACAAGCACACGCATTCACATAAATTGTATGCTAAAATTAAACCATTAGCGCTTGCACAGCTTCTTGTTCCTGATGCTGTCCTCCCTGAGCAACTTGTGATACACTAGAGGAAACATACTATAATTAACACTGCTTTGGTATTTTGCTTTTCTGTAGTGCCTTTTCTGACTGCTTTTCAGATGTTTCTCACTTCTTCCAAGTTACATTAATTATTTGCTTTACTTCAGGGTTGGTGGTTTTGTTGTTGTTGTTGTTTTTAATATTATTGCCTTCACTTTTCTCCTACTCTGTTTATTTTTACTCATAGACTCATTGAATTTAAGATCAGACATGACCATGATGATCCTCTAGTTTGACCTCCTGAACAACGCAGGGCACAGAACCTCACCCACCCACTCCTGTAATAGACTCCTAGCCTATGATTGAGTTATTGAAGTCCTCAAATAATGGATTAAAGACCTCTAGGTACAGAGAACCCACCAGCAAGTGATCTGTGACACATGCTGCAGAGAAAGGCAACACCTCCCACCCACCTCCACCCCCAGGCCCGTGCCAATCTACCTGGTGGGAGGTTGGGAGAAGGGTCCTTCCCAACATGAAATATGGTGATCAGCTAAACCCTGAGCATGTGGGCAAGACTCACCAGCCAGACACCCAGAAAGAATTCTCTGTAGTAACTCAGAACTCCATCTATCATCCCATCATAGCCATTGGGCATATTTACTGCTGGTAGTCAAAGATCAGTTAATTGCCAAATTAGGTTGTCTCATCTGTTGGCAGAGATGGATAGGATCACTAAGTAATCTTGCAGATATCTCAGTATCTACATACCGTGATGTGACATTCCTCTCCTGCTGTCTGGTGTGGTGTGCTGCTGTGTCTCCCCAATCATCCACTCCTGGACCCAGACTTACCCTGCTTTGTCAGGTGGCCACCCACTCCTGCCTCAGTCCACACCAGCCTTCTGCATGTAATCAGTCCCAAGCAGTGGATGTGCACTCTCCAGCCACTCAGGGGACAGTCCCCGAGCAAGCATCCCCAACCCCCACATACCACGCCGGGAACTTCCATCTTGCAGGGATCAGGACCCTTCCCCAATCACTGTAGGCTCATATCCTCCAATTTGTCAGTTTATCAAAACTGAAAATGCAACCAGCTTTTGCTCCCTCATCCACTCTAAAATCCACACAGCTTTAGATAAAACAAACACTAGTTTATTGTTTAGAATATGATTTTAAGTGAGTATATAGCAAATCAATGCCCAATCATTTAATAAAGCAGTCAGAAGTTACCACAAGCAAATAAAAGATAAATTGCACTCTAACCTAACATCGTTACTAAAATTATGCTCACCACTCTAACCTAACATCATTACTAAAATTATGCTCACCACTCAAATTCAGCCATGATGATTTTGCAACCAGTCTCTGCCCTCCATGGGCAGGATCCAATCCTTCTTGTAGATGGAGATGTTTCAAGATGGGGTTTCTCTGGCAAAAAGCCTTTAATAGTTCAAAGTCTCTCCTTTTCAAGCCCTCCTCCTCCTTGCTGCTAAGTGATTCTCTTTGTTCAGAAAGGGAGAGAGATCTCCTCTCCAGCCAAGGTGCTACAGATATTTAGCTAACCCATTGCCATTGTTATTTTCTCTGGATGTGTGCTTACAGTGCTGACTGGGAGACAGCTCTGAGCCATGTGAAATACAAGGGAACATATTTCACATGTATACACATACATGATGCTGCAGGAAACATGACACCATAACAATAATGCAGAGCATGTTATAAGTGTTCACAAAAGGAACCTTGCATAGAATATTTTGCAGTTAACCATAACATTACACTGCAAAGGGGAACAGAAAAGTTACACAGATCACACCCCAAGATACATCCCATGACACATAGCACATAACAAAGTGAAATATACAACATGTATGCTGGCAGCTACACAAAAATAATGGTGGGAATAAAAAGTTATTTTTGAATGTATGGGAGTACACATTTTCATTATCAAGGGGTATAGTTTTACATCAGCCCACCAATCACCAGATTTCATTTTGACAACCCCAATTAACAAGATGAGAATGGAATGTAGTCAAGGTAAGAATTCAGGTAATTAGCATATATTATAATGAGAAGTGAGATAATTAGGTGAAAGTTATTTATGGAAGGGTATAAAAAGTTATTATTTAGACACAGGGTGCTTTCCATCGACACCTGATTCTATGATAGGTGCAGCCAGTTGGACCAGAGACCTTGAATCCCTGGCAGAGTGCCTGAAGAAAGCGGGTCCTGTATACAGCCTTCTAAGTGACTGCTTAGCTCTCCAGACTTAGGCTATGTCTACACTTGCACTTTTAAGTTGACTTTAACTAAGTCGACTTAATTAAGTCGACTTAGTTAAGTCAATTTAGTGTGTCTACACTTAAAATTAAAGTTGACTTAAAGGGGAACTTACAAAGTCATCGTAGAGCGTCCACACTGGATGCTCTAGGTCGACTTTGTGGGCTAGGGGGACCTTGGGCAAGTCCACGGTGGCGGGGGCCAACCCCTGTGTACAATGGGGCAAAGGGGTACAAGGATCCTGGCAAGGCAGAGCCCTGTGTGTGATGCTGTCTGGATTTAAGGAAGCATTTATGGTATTATTTTCTATGGATATTTCATAAATTCTATAATCCATAGGAACTATGTCATGTTTGGTATCAATAGAAAGGTAGTCATTTGCTGGGAATGATTATATGGTTTATGTCTAGGAATTCTATTTCGATTAGAAGTTAAGAATTTGATGTTATATCCATACTTTAACTTGTGTCATTTTGGACAAATGCCTTAGACTGGAGGGTGTGAACAACCATTGTCTCCTTAATGTTAAGGAATCTGCCAGGTGATATGGTACCAGGGAGTAAACTGATGAGCCACTAAGGACACAATGGTTGTATTCTTTATGTCCTTAATGGCTCATCAGGATACTCCCGGGGACCATTCTACCTGGCAGATTCCTTAACATTAAGGAGTCTGTGTACACACGATCAGATTAAAGCGCAACATGGCAATCGCGCTATAAAAAACACGTGACCTTTATTGCGGGATAGCGCATACACACGTCACTCCTTGCAACGCAACAGAATTCTTTGCTATATCGCGGTGTAGTGCAATGAATTCTGGGCACCTATCTCACAGTTCAATTTTCCCTCAATTGGCGCTTGGAATCATGGGAAGAAGGAAAGGAACGCAAAGCGCCATGGGTAAACTCTCAGTTTCCCATGGTGCACTGTGTTCCCCTTGCGTCTTCCTCGTTGCCAATAGCAACTCGCGCCTATTTTCAACAGTGCAGTGACGCACCGCACCACTTGCGAGCCATCACAATTGCGACAGCATGGATCCTGCTCTAATCTCCACTGTCGCCTTCAGCATTCTAAATACATCTCGGCTGGTTGCTCAATACACAATGAGCTCTGAATCAGACGAGGACGCTGAGCAGCAGGGCCTGATCGATGCCCTGCAGAGCAACAGCACTGCATTGCTCAGCTCCTTCACCGATCATCTGCACACGGTGCAACGCCATTTCTGGTCACGAGAGACGAGCACCGAGTGGTGGGATAGCATTATTATGCAGCTGTGGGATGACGAGCAGTGGGTACAGAACTTTCGAATGCGGAAAGCAACCTTTCTGGATCTGTGTTCAGAGTTGGCCCCTGCCCTGCGATGGAAAGACACCAACATGAGGTCAGCCCTAACCGTGGAGAAGTGTGTTGCGATTGCTGTCTGGAAGATGGCAACTCCTGACTGCTACCGGTCGGTTGCAAACCAGTTTGGAGTCAGGATGTCCACCGTCGGATTAGCCCTCTCACAAGTGTGCCGAGCCATCAATCGCATTCTGCTACGGAGGACGGTGTCATTGGGCAATGTTCGTGAGATTGTGGATGGCTTTGCTGCCAAGGGATTCCCTAACTGCGGGGGAGCCATAGATGGCACACATATCCCGATTTTGGCTCCAGACAATCTCACAACCGAGCACATAAACAGGAAGGGCTACTTCTCGATGGTGCTGCAAGCACTCGTGGATCACAAGGGGCATTTTACGGACATCAATGCTGGGTGGTCGGGAAAGGTGCATGATGCCCGCATTTTCAGGAACACTGATCTGTACCAGAAGCTGCAAGGGGGTACCTTCTTCCCAGATCAAAAAATTACTGTGGGGGATGTGGAGATGCCCATAGTCATCCTTGGAGACCCAGCATACCCACTGATGCCATGGCTCATGAAGCCGTACACGGGGAACCTGGATCGCAGCAAGGAGCGGTTCAATTACAGATTGAGCTGGTGCAGAATGACTGTGGAGTGTGCCTTCGGCCGCTTAAAAGGGCGCTGGTGCTGTTTGTATGGGAGGCTGGACTTGGACGAGGACTACATCCCAGCTGTGATTGTGGCGTGCTGTGTCCTTCATAACCTTTGTGAAAATAGGGGAGAAAAGTTTTCCCCGGGGTGGGCTATGGAGGCACAGCGCCTAGAGGCAGCATACGAACAGCCAGCCACTAGGAGTATTAGGGGGGGCCCAACGAGGAGCTGCTCGCATAAGGGGGGCACTCAGGGAGCATTTCAATGATGCCCTCCCGTAGTTTCCTTCAAGGACGCATCAAGTGCACCTTATGAGATTTACACTGTGCTGTGTACAAATAAAGCCACTCTTCAAATTTTTTGTTACTGTTTTATTAAAAGATAAAAGATGGAGGGTGGTGGTTGGGGGAGCGGGTTGGAGGGTTTACAGGTGGGTGTAGCTGCGGGTCTCTAAAAAGTAGCTCTGTGAGGGACTGGATGTTGCAGTATACCAGGGGGATGGGTGGCCTTCAAATAAATGCTTCAAAGGACTACGGGGTGTGGGAGGCGGACACGGCTGAAGTGTCTGGAGTGGAGCCCGTGCATTAATCGCCTGGTACTGCAGAGCAATCATGCTCTTGAGCAGTTCTGTTTGCTCCTTCATCACGCTTATCAGTTCGTCCCTGTGTTTCTGCCTCCTCTGTTGGGATTCCTCTCTCCAGGCTCGATTCTCCCTCGTGGATGCCTCTGTTATTTTCAACAGCTCCTGAAACATATCCTCCCTGTTTCTTCGAGCACGCCGCTGAATGTTTCTCATGCGGTCAGCTGGGGTAGACACCGGCCTTGTGAAGGTTGAATCTAATAAAAAAAAGAATAATAAAGCTATTGTTAACACATAGCCTAGATAACCAATGTAACCTTCCAGTAGCACATTCCACTGGAAGGTACAGGGCAGTCAACATCCTATGCTTTGCTGAAGCGGACAAGGTACGTCCTAATAGAAACCTTACTGGGGGCTAACATTCTGCACAGGGCACACAGATGGAACCCGATATCTCTTTCCTCAGAGTGCCCCTGCCAGCTAGAATACATATCCTACATGCCACCAGATGCCAGCTGGGACCGTATGCTGCTGCCTTGTGTGCTGCCATGGTTCCCAGTGCTGTGCTTTGCAGCTGGGGAGGCCGAGTATCCTTATACGGGAGCATAGACACATACGCTATCCCATCTAACCTGAGTAGGAGGCTCTGGCGGTACATGGAGGAAACCTTTAGTGACCTAAATACAGATGATTTTTTGACAATCACTGCTTGTGTTGATGCACTTCTAATGAATGCATAGTAAAGAGCATGCACAGCGGGGACCGAGACAGCAAGCACCCCTGCCCCGGACAATGATTTTTTAGCAGGAGCCATAGCGGCATGGAAGAGAAACTTACCTGAACCCCTCTCTGCCGCCTCAGAGGACACGCTGCAATCCATGTCTTGGGTGGACGTCTCAGCGGGGGTGCAGAAGAGCTCCTGGCTACACGCTGTTGCGCTCTCCTCCAGGTCATCCTCCATCTCCTCCTCCTCATCGATCACATCCTCATCATGCTCGGCTCTGGCATTCAGTGGATGAGGGGGGGCCGATGTGGCCACAGGATTCTTGGCGGTTGTTGTGGGGTCCCTGCTGAGGATGGCTTCGATTTCTTTGTAATACCTGCATGTAGTAGGCGCTGATCCCGAATGGCCGTTTGCCTCCTTCGCTTGGTGACAGGTTATTCTTAGCTCCTTCACCTTTGATCTGCACTGCACAGTGTCTCTCTCATAACCTCTCTCGGACATGGCCCGAGAAATTATGCCATATGTGCCTAAATTTCGCCTGCTGCCGCGTAGCTGCGCCTGCACAGCAGACTCTCCCCAGATGCTGATCAGGTCCAGCACCTCTGCCATGCTCCAAATGAGTGCATGTCTTCCACGATGGGCCGCCATTGCTAGTGAAGATCAGAGCTGCACTCCACTCCACGAGGAAGAGAACAGGAAGTGAAACAGACGAGAAATTCAAAAATCCTGGGAATCGAAACAGGGCAGGGACTGACTGTTTCGTCACGGCCACAGAGCGGGTGGGGGGAAGACCAGAGAGGACGACTTTGGAATGCTGGGACACTTCCGGAGGCCAATCATTGCGCGGTAAGCGTACACACGAGTCGAAAGGCGCAACAGCTGTTCCGCGTTAACTGCTACCACCCTCGTCGAGGTGGTTTTTCTATTGCGCTACAACTGGGCTGTTGACGCGCAAGAGCCCTATTACACGTGTGTACGCTGTTGTTGTTATCGCGCGGTAATGACTGTTAACGCACGATAAAGTGATCGTGTGTACATGCCCAGAGACAATGGTTGTTCACACCATCCCGTCTAAGGCATTTGTCCAGAATGACACAAGTTAAAGTATGGATATAACATCAAATTCTTAACTTCTAATCGAAATAGAATTCCTAGACATAAACTATATAATCATTCCCAGCAAATTACTACCTTTCTAGTGATACCAAACATGACATAGTTCCTATGGATTATAGCATTTTTGAGATATCCATAGAAAATAATATCATAAATGCTTCCCTAAATCCAGACAGTGTCACACCGTGCCCACATGCCCTGCCCTTGGGGGGCATGCCAGGCTCCCCCTGTCCCTCCC
>ML685763.1:17381863-17427694 GCA_007922175.1 Pelusios castaneus
TATTTGACGTCATGGTCATAACTCATCTTAGACAGGTACAGGTGTCATTCCAACCGCAGAGACTTTTTGTTATATGTGGTTTCCTGCCAAGCAAGGGTAACTTCTAAATGTCGCTTCTATTCTTATCATAAAGGGCATCTTGTTGCTACCCTGGTTGTTAAGGGTGAGGTTTGCTGCAAAGGTTACATGACAAAATGGAGTTAGTTTAGCTAACACTATAAAATTCTGTCTTTAGGCCCCACATCTTATAAGACAGGTTTTCCATTCCTTGGGTCATCATAGTAGCCTTTCTCTGATCTCGTTTGAATTAATCTTTCTTAAACATGGGAGACCGGAACTGCACATACTATTGCATATGAGGTCTCACCAGCACCTGGTATAACAGTACTAAAAGCTCCCTATTTCTACTGGAAATACCTCACCTGATGCACCCTCAGACCACATTAGCTTTTTTTCATGGCCACATCATATTGATGGATCACAGTCATCTTGGCTATGTCTACACTTGTAATGTTAAGTCGATTCTGTTCAGTTGCCTTAACAAGGTTGACTTTAAATTGACTTAAAGTCGACCTTATTAAGTTGACTTAACAGAGTGGCTACACTTTAAGTTGACTTAAATCAACCTTGTTAAGTCGACTTAACCATAGAAATAGCTGTCCAGACTGGCTTGAAGTTGACTTAAGAAATTGACTTAATGCTTAAGTCAACCTTCAGAGGTGGTGTTATTAAGTCGACTTAAGCTGTTATTAAGTCGACCTAAGGAAGTGCTTAAGTCGACTTAATAAAAACACAGTGTGGACGCGGCTTTGTGTAGGTCGAATTAAGTGTCCTTAAGTTGACCTAAGTTGCCAGTGTAGACGCACCCCTTGTGATCAACCAGTACACCCAGGTCCTTTTCTGTCACTCCCGACTGATGCATCACAAGTTTATAGCAAAATTTTTTGTTATTAGTCCCTAAATACATAACCTTGCACTTCCACTATTCAATTTCATCCTATTTCTATTACTCCAGTTTACAAGGTAATCCAGACCTCTTATATGATATCCCAGTCTTTCTCTGTATTAGCTGTGCCTCCCAACTTTGTGTCATCCGCAAACTTTATTAGCAATATCCCACTTTTTTTGCCAAGGGTGGTCAAAATACTGCCTGTGGGCCATATGTGGCCCGCCTGAGATTTCTGTCTGGCCCACCCCCCGGGCCAGCTCTTCCCCCCTTCTCCCTGCCGACTCTTCACCACTCCCCCAACCCAGGGCCAGCTCTGCGCCACCACCCAGTCTCCACACACACCCCAACCCTGGGGCTGGCTCTCTCCCACCCCTTTGGCCCACCTGTGAATATTATTGCCGATGCCTGTTTTATGCCAAGGTCAGTAATATAAAGGTTAAATAAGATTGGTCTCAAAACCAATCCCTGAAGAACACCACTAGAAACTTCCCTTCACCCTGACAGTGCTTATATCTGAATTTTAAAAAATCTTCTGTGGTTAGAAGCAAACCTAAAATCAAGTCATTTATTTTCTTTAATTTATTTTGTGTACCTTTGACAGCACTTTACAGGTGGTCCATGTCAATGTTTGCCTTGTATTGCTTCTCTTTTTGATTCTGTCTTTCACAGCAATGGAGGTTTGGGGGAGGGTGTGAGAAACAGGTACAGAAACCCCATAAAACTTGGCTGGAGGACTCAGGGATAGGTGTAGTACCTGAAACTGCTATTATCTCATTTCCAGCACTGAACTTCTTTTCTGCAGACTAAATAAATCTAATTCCCTCAGCTTCTCCTCAAAAGTCATGTGCCCCAGCTCCCAGTCATTTTTGTTGCCCTCCCTGGACTCTTTCTAGTTTGTCCACATTCTTTCTGTAGTGGTGGGCCCGAAACTGGACACAGTACTCCAGATGTGGCCTCACTAGTGCCAAATAGAGGAGAATAATCACTTCCCTTGATCTGCTGGCAATGTGCCTATTGATGCAGCCTAATATGCTATTAGCCTTCTTAGCAATAAAGGCTGTTGACTCATATCCAGCTTCTTGTCCAGTGTAACACCTTGGTTCTTTACTGGAGAACTGGTGCCTAGCCAGGACTCTGCACTTACCCTTGTTAAATCTCATCAATTTTTTTTTCGCTCAATCCTCCAATTTGTCTGTCACTCTGTAGCCTATCTTATTCTCCAGCGTATCTACCACTCCCCCATTTTAGTGTCATCTGCAAACTTGCTGAGAATGCAAATTACCCTATCCTTCAGATCATTGATGAAGATGCTGAACAAAATGGGCCTCAGCACCTACTCTTGAGACACTCCGCCTGTTACCTGCCGCCATCGGTTATGTCTACACTTGTTAATTTAGGTCGACTTTAGCTAAGTCGACTTTGTTAAATTGACTTAGCATGTCCACACTATAAAATTAAGTCGACTTAGGGGGGACTTACAAAGTCGACCTAGAGCGTCCACACTGGACACCTAGGTTGACTTCTAGGGGCTAGGTGGACCTGGGAGAGGTCCATGGTGGCAGGGGGGGCACCCCTTGCCAACTGCCAGGAGGCTCAGCCTTTGCCTCATTGTACCTGGGTACAATGGGGCAAAGGGGGACAGGGACCCTGGCAGAGCATAGGGGCAGGGTTGGCAGGGCTCTGCCTCTGGGGGGGCATGCCAGGCTCCCCCTGTGCCACCCCCCCTGGCAGGGAGGGCAGTGGGGGAGTCCTGGAGAGCCCTAAGTCGACTCCATGTCTACACTGGCTTAAGTTGACTTTAGGAAGTTGACTTAAGCCTAAAGTTAACTTTAAACCAGGTTTAGTAAAGTCGACTTAATTTTCCTTATGCTTTTGAAATATGCTTATTCAATCATAAGTTTTATGCTTATGAATCTGCTTGCAGCTTTTTCTCAAGATAATGCCAGATCACCTTTCCCCTCTCATTAAATATTTCTTTTCTACTTGCAGTCTTATTGCTTGTAAGAGGGGAAGTATTATCTCAAGAGGTGCATAAGGAGTGGTGCATAATTGCCCCAGGTTACTGGGTGGGGGTCGACCTGGTTTTGTGTTGTATTATTGAAAAGGAACCCCTAGCTATTGAACCCAGCCCTTGTTGCTTCTGACTCAACTGGCAGAAGGGCAACATGGGGGAGTCAATTATTTAAAAAAACCTCAAAACAGGAAATTCTTATCAGCTCAGCAGGAAGTTCTATTGCTTTCTGGAAGTGTTATTTCAGGGTCATTGCTACTTTAAGGAACTGTTTCTGAGTAATTTATGGTCTGAGATAGGCGTCAGACCTTCCATGAAGAGGAGGAAAGACCATTAGGCTGGGATGGGTAGCAGCAGATGGTTGGAGGAAGGGAAAATAACTTATATTATCTTACAATGTACATTTGCATTGATAAGAATTTCATTGTCCTCCATGGTATTTATTATCTTGTTTTTGTTCCATATTGAGATCCAGGAAGCACTGAACCTGTGTCTTTTAAAAAATACTCAGTCTTAACCTTTTTTAAACTTTGTTACTCTGTAGAAATTTGTATGTATAAAATGAAAGCTATGGAGGGATTCAGGAAGATACAAAATTCTTGGAAGAGTAGCTGCTAAACTCACACCATATAAAATAACGTGTGTTCACATGCTCCCGACACAAGTAATGTGTGTGTGTGTGTGTGTGTGTGTGTATGTATATATATATATACTGTTTCTCTCTCTCTCTCTCTCTCTCTCTCTCTCTCTCTCTCTCTCTGTGTGTGTGTAATGGCTAAAATTTTCATAAAGGACTGACTTGGAATGAAATGTCCAACATGAGACCAATAAAAGGGGGCTGATTTTAGACGCTGAGTACTATGTATTCTTTGGGTTTGGAATCACTACACAATACCTGATACCTTTTGTTATAGTTGTTTGTCTATTTTGGATTATTCTCATCGCTGTGGTCAAGTCTATTATGGATATCTTTACAATGGAATCATTTATCATATGTAAATTGTACTGTGCTTGCATAACTCAGAGAAGAAAACCTATTGATCAAACCCAGTTTGTCAGTTATCACTTTCAAAGCTCTGAGTGGAGATCAAAGTATTGTTCATTCATCTCATATTTTCATTAGGCCTGAGAAATCTGTTTGTGTTAAAAAAAGAGATGAACCTTTTCTGAGGTTTTAAAGATGTGGTTAAGTTGTTTGGGTTGTTTAGGATTTTTATTCAATGAGTCCAAAGTAGCATTTCTCATCCCATTCCGCACACTTCCGCACTGTTAGAAAGCAAATGTTCAGAACCACCTTCCCCTCCCCAGCTCCACGAGAACTCAGCTCAGTTGGGGCCCTAACCCATTCACTTTATGTAGCATATCTAGATGATAATATAATAAAGACTTACCTTATCATTACTCTCTGTGATCTTTGGCATTTGCCCATTCGGAATAAACTCTGTCTAGTGCTCCCCATATCCCTCTGGCATCCCATCCCACCTCTGCTCTGTCCTCCCAAGCTCCTGAGCTCACAGCTTAGAGGGAACATGGTATGCAAGGTACGTAAAATACCTTGTGCATCTCCCTTTGATTCATCCTTTGCCACCCATCCCTGCTACACTTCCTTGCCAGGGTACTGAGAAGTGGTTGCAAATGCCTACCTAGGCTGCGGCCTGCACATGCATGAAGGGGGCCCGTACAATACAGGAGGGGGGCCCAGAGATTAGGAGGGTTCTGGCCTCTGGGGCCCATCAAGTTATATCCTGGCAGGGGAGTGTAGCAGGGATGGGTGGCAAAGAGGAATGGCTGAGGAGCTTGGGAGGACAGGGCAGAGGTGGGATGGGATGCCAGAGGGGTATGGGGAGCATTGGCACTAGGTGGCAGGTGGTGCCACATGGCAGATCCCCTCATTGGGCCTCCCTGGTGTTGTCCCGCAAAGGGCCCTCTGCTGCCCCCCCAAAGGGGATCTTTGCTGCCTCCAATTGGTCCCCCACCCCCAAGCCTTCTGGGCCCCTTCCCCTCCAGCTCCTCTATCCTCTCTTATTCCGCGACCCTGGGCCCGCTCCCCGATACTCTCACCCACCCCGCACTTGCCAGCTCCCCAACTCCCCTTCCCCGATCCTGTAAGCATGCTCAGGGTGGGAGATTTGAAACTCCCCCAGCCCGGCCGCTGCTCCCAGCGTCTTGCGGGTCGGATTCCGGGCGGCCCACAGACTGCGCCCGCAGGTTGGATAAGCGGAACACTTGCCACCCAAATTTGTGGGCCCCGGCCAGAACTCCCCAGAACGGGGCATTCCAGTTATTTTTGTGCACACTATGTTTTTCTGTGTGCACTGGGTTCATAAGCTGTGTGCGCACGCACACGCTCACAGCTTAGAGGGAACATGGTATGCAAGGTACATAAAATACCTTGTGCATCTCCCTTTGATTTAGTAACTCCCACTTACCTCCCTGTCCACACTGTGCTAAGTCAATTGGAAATACCATCCATTCAACTTAGTGCCACTCTTCTCATGAGTCTGGAGTTATTGCGTCAAACTCCAGATTGATTGAGCGCATCTTGACAGACCGCTCAGTTGAACCCAGAAAAGTGAACTGACGGTGGCAAATTTGCCATTGTCAGTGTAGACAAGGCCTCTCAGTGGCTACATTACAGATCATACAATAGTGCAGCTGCATTAGTGGAACTGTGCAGCTGTAAATTTGCTATTGTAGCTGTGCCCTTAGGTCTGGTCTACACTATGGGGCTATGCTGGTGGAAGATACAAGATCTGCGTGCTGCAGAATGCATCACCATCAACTTAGGTACTTTCACTTACCACTGGGTCTTCACTTGGCTGCATTGACTTGAAGGGCTCTCCCGTCGATGCAGCATTACTTCACCTCGAGGGGTGGAGTTACTACATTGATGGGAAATTCCAAAGGGGTAGCCGTGTTAATCTATTGGGTCTACACAGTATTTTCAATATGGAGAAGGACTTAGTCTCTGTCATCATCTTAACTGGGGATTCTTAGCTGAGTTTTCCAGGTGAGCAGTAAAATTTACTTCCTACGACCTCAATAGTACAATTTACTTGGAGAAAATGTCTTGAGCAGAAATTATTTAGTTCAAGAGTTCTCAAACTTTGTCACAGTGAGGAACACATTTTGATAGAGACAGTGTCTTATCAATATCTCTCTCATTCACAACTGTGCAGACCACCTCGCTTCTAACTGGTGATTTAATATCATCCCTGGGGATTCAACACTTTTCAGTGCAGGCCATCTATATAGATGTCTAAATATGATTTTAAGAGCCTAACTTTAGGTTGTATAGAATCTTGGCCTATGTGATTTTAAACAGGTTGATAATACAGAAAGATCTGTAGAATCAGAATTGTCATTTTTGTATGTGCCTTGTTGGTTTTTATCTACATACCTCTATATTAGGCTGTTCAAAGAAATTATCTCAGACTTAGTAAACACTGCTAATGGCTTTTTTGTTCTTGGCTTAGATAAAATGTTTCCAGCTGTACTTATCTAGGAAGTAAATAGTTTTTTGCTAGGTCTGTAAAATCACTCTTCCCCTCCATGTGGCTCAGGGCTTTCTCCTCTGTCAAGTCTCAAGTGCCAAGTGCTACATTCTGGGAAAACAACTGAATAGGAATGACTCAAAGGGTGTAACCTTTCAGGTAGCAGCTCTCCAGATATAAACATGCAAAAACCAGGTTATGATGCTATATCTATGTGAGAAATGGCCTTTCTCCCAATGACATACTACCACAGTTGTGGTCTGCATTGCTAGATGAGTTGGTGCCATACTGGTATGAGAGGGATGCCTAGCAAGCCACTCTCTAGTAGGGCTCCAGACCTCCAGAAATTACCTCCCCTGGTCCATAATAGCTTGAGTATGTTAGTCTTCAAGAAGCACAGCTGGAGCCAGCTCCTCTTCCTTGTCCTAGAGTTGTAAGGATGTGGGGCTGGGTGCAGTAGAGGTTGTCTGTGGCAGCAGATTCAGATGTCTACGATGTAAGCATGGTGTCTTGAACAGTTCCTTGCAAGACGTCTTCCTTTGACAAAAGTCAGCAAGGGAGGATTTAGGCTTCTTAAATCCCTCAGAATGGCAACTTCTGACTTTGTTCATGGTTGGCCTTATGCTATGCTTCCTTCATTTTCAGCTCTAAGCACCTTCTGAGAAAGTGTACCTTCACCACTGCAGTCATGTTATCCTTGACTGGGGCAAGACTGCAACTTACCAAGATCTTCTACAGGTGTCGTCTGTGACAAAATCAAACCAGCAGGTGCTAAGAATAGACTGTAACTTTTGACATGGAAACTGTTTAGTTTCCTGTCCTCCGCTGTTTTTAACAGACGTGTTTCTGCTCCACGTGACAGGTTGTCCTCTCTATCTCTCTGAATCTTAGTTGTCAAACAGACATCCCGCCACCCAAACAGAAGTCTTTGCACACTCTGAAATGCCATTGAAGCAAGACTAAACTGACGTGTGCGTTCTTCAATTATAGAACCTTCTGCTGTCAATCAATTACCCAGACAGATAAAACTATTCATGAATTCAATGCCATTGCCATCGCCATCGACATGCAGCATTGGCAAGTCATTCCTTTCTGTTTAATAGGACCTGTTTGCTTTTATCACTAGTGATAAACTTTGATTGTTGGGTTGTTCCTGCTTTGAGCAGGGGGTTGAACCAGATGACCTCCTGCCATCCCTTCCAACCTTAATCTTCAATGATTCTATGATCGATAAGTCCCATAGATTCTGCAGTTTTTTGCAGCTTTTCCAGCATTAGCTGTAGTTACTCAGCAGTCTTTACAAATAAGGCAACGTCATCCACATACTCATGGATCCTCTAAAAATGAATCTTAAATTTCACACCTCCTTCTGTAGCCTTATTCACCTTTGTCATCAGCAAGTCTACCAGAACATTAAATAATGTAGATGAGAGGATGCATTACAGGTGTACTGCTGATTCTACTAAACACCAGTCTGTAAGACAATCATTGTCCTTCACACACCAAATGTACCACCACAAACAATTCCTCCACTAGGTTTGCAAAGTCCTCAGGTGCTTCAGACTGGAATAGTGGTATCCACTGTGCAGATCCACGTGGTGAGTCAAAAGTATGCGCAGAGACTATACATGCAACGTTAACTTTCTTTCGTTGCTCTAGTCATTTTTCAATAACATTCCATAGGTTATATGTAGAATGGGTTGCAGATCGATCTGTACAGAAACTACACTGGTTGTCTCTCCTTTTAGGGCTGATACAGTATTTCAGTTGGTTCAGTAGTATGGTCATAAACAGCTTCCTGGGAACTGATGCAGTGCAATTCCCCTATAACTGTAGCAAGCTGCCTGTGCTCCTTTTTTGAAAAAAGGGATGATGCAGCTTCTTTTCCAGGCTGCTAGAGTGTGAGCAGTCTCCAGACTTTTAAGACAACATTATGAAGCAACCAAACCAAGTCTGAACCTCCACTTTTCAGCAGTTCTGATGAAATAATGTCACTCCCAGAGGCTTTACTATTTTAGATAACTATCCAGGATGCTCTGATCACTGGAAGGGCAGGCTGTCATTACAGAGTGGTATCATCCCACATGAATGATTACAGATTTAAGAACTGACTGTGGACATGAGAGCTCAGTTTGAACAACCCCACAACTGAGGCATGTCCAAATCTGAATGCCCTTGTCTCTGCCTTCTCTGTAATGAGTGAAACCAAATGGATGGGCTCTTAATGCATTTGGATACAGACCTGAATTCTAAGGTTCGTACTTATCTTTAGTGATAATCTAATAAATCAGCTACATTGCTGCTGGATGGGACCTGAATGTGTTTTGCAGACTCTGTGCAGAGTGCTTGCTTCCCTCCCTGTGGGCTATAATACAACAATCAAAATGTGGAGGGGAGAAATATCTTAGGTTTTATTCTTAATGCATTAAAAGGAGGCAGTGAAAAAAACACTGTCTCTTTTCATTCTAACAGTAAGTGCTGTAGAAACACAGCTAGAAGTATACATACTATTAAAGGAGCTACGGGGTTATGGCAGTTACAGCTAAGATAGCTAGGAATCCTAACTGCCATGTTGGGTGATTCTCTTCCCATACTCTAAACCCAATTACCTTCTTACTTCTGAGGATGGCTCATCCTTCTCTCTTGACAAGATGCAGTCACTCACTAACCCTGGGAGAGACTCCTTAGGCCTGTGTGAAATGCCTGAGTCTGCATGAGTGGTTCACTGATGAACTGTGCCTCAGCCAAGTTTCAGGGGTTCACTAGCCACCACTCCATACTCCACTAGCTGCCTTTGACATCTTCACTGGACCTCTCTAAGTTTTGGGCAGAGCAGCCACCTGCACAACATCCTGGACCCTAAACTGGAGGGTAGGGATAGGATACAGAGTGACCTAGACAAATTGGAGGACTGAGTCAAAAAAATGTGATGAGATTCAAAAAAGGCAAGTGCTGAGTCCTGTACTTTGGATGGAAGAATCCCTTGCACTGCTACAGACTGGGGACTGACTGGGTAGGCAAAGAAAAGGACCTGGGAGTTACAGCAGACAAAAAATTGACTATGAGTTAAGAGTGTGCCCTTATTGCCAAGAAGGATAACAGCATATTGAGCTGCATTAGTAGGAGCATTGCCAGCAGATTGAGGGAAGTGACTATTCCCCTTTATTCGGCACTGGTGAGGCCTCATTTGGGGTATTGTGTACATTCCCACTACAGGAAGGATGTGGACACATTAGAAAGAGTCCAGAGGAGGGCAACAAAAATGATTAGGGGGCTAGAGCACATGACTTATGTAAAGAGGCTGAGGAAACTCATTTAGTTCGCAGAAAAGAAGAATGGGGGTTGGAAGGGGGATTTGATAGCAGCCTTCAATTACCTGAAAGGGGGTTCTAGGGAGGATGGAGCTAGGCTGTTCTCCATGGTAGTAGATGGTGGAACAAGGAGCAAAGTTCTCAAGTTGCAGTGAGGGAGGTCTAGATTGGATATTAGGAAAATCTTTTTCACTGGGAAGGTGGGGAAGCACTGGAATGGGTTACCTAGGGAGGTGGTGGAATCTCCATCCCTAGAGGTTTTTAAGGTGAGGCATGATAAAACCTTGGCTGGGATGACTTAGTTGGGGTTGGTCCTGATTTGAAAGGGGGTTGGACTAGATGACCTCCTCAGATCCCTTCCAACCCTAATATTCTATGATTCTATATGCAGAGTTAGTTCAAATTTTCCATGAGAATTATCAGGGCATATCCATTCCAGTGCTGGGAACCCAATCTTGCAATCCAAACTTTCCCTGGAAAAGCATGAACAGATTTGAGATAAAAAGGATCAGGTCTGATGGAGTCCTTGAGTGCATAAAAAGTAATTACTTGTGTCTTTAAAGTAACATTTTCTATTTTCTATGCACACTGGTATCTAGCTACATTAGCATAAGGCAATCAGCAGTTTACAACCATTCACAGGTATTTACTAGTTAAACGTCAAAAAGGAACAAAAACAAGAGTATTGTTATATGCAAGTTCCCTCTAAATGATAATATCTTCCTTTGATTTTTGACTAACAAAATTAGTGACAGACAAGTACTATTCGGTTACATCGATAACCACTACCTAGATTATAGGTAATTACAGGCATATATCTACTTCCAACTCCTAAGAATGCAAGATATAACCTTAAAGTCTTAGCTTCTTACAGTGATTGGCTCTAATTACCATTTTAATACCTTAAAACATGTTTTTACTGATTTTGGGTTATTTCAGCCTGTTCGGCTCAGAGTTTCCTGGTCTAGTGTCACAGCTATAGATAGATGTAAGCATAAAATGTGTGCTGAATATAACATTACTAGAGCATTTCAGGGTGTAAAATGAGAATGTATGACGGGAAGAAAAAAATTGTTTTGCACACTGAGAAAATATACTTAGCTATACAATCAAGGAATCCTGTGGCACTTTTAAAGACTAACACATTTATATATGGCATAATCTTTCATGGGAGAAATCTCAGTTTGTCATGTTTGAAAATGAAAAACTTACAGTATGGGAGAGAAAAATATATTCAGTGAAGTCTGAGTGACAGGATCAGGTCAGACTCTTTCAGCCAATCAAGCAAGTTGTTTTGATTCAAACAGTGTGGAAGAACATGTAAGAAGTTGGGGAGGTTGAGAGGTGAAAATTACTTTTGTAATGAGGAAGCCAACCCATATCTCTGTTCAAACCCAAGTTAATGGTGTAAAATTTGCATATGAATTCATATGCAATTTTATTTCTTTGCTGAATTAGATTAACACAGTTATCCCTCTGAAATTTATACCTAGCTATATGTGTCTTTTTTCACAATTATAGGTCAGTTACTTTCTGGCTTTTGAGAGCCTCACATATCTTTTCTATGTGATTTGGGAGTCCGCTGATGTAGTTAGGGTATAGAATAGAGATGGGCCCATGCTGCAAGACTGAGATGTAAATGTTGAGGATGTTTGTATCTGAATAATTCCCTCTACTGTGTTTGTGACTCTTTGAAATAACTGTGATGCAGGTGGAACTTGCTTTTATTCCCGTTTAGTATCTTATTTCCAAAGAATTTAAAAGAAATAATAAAGTGTCCATATCAGTGGAAAGCTAGTGAGATAAGCTTCATCCTGTTCCAAGTGACTGCAATTTCTTTTCTATATGTGCTATATTTCCAAGTGCCTATTTCATTCTCATTTTACTGCTGAAGACAGAATTTTGTAAGCCAAGTAGAGTGTACAAAGCTATATATAGAAAATCTCCATTTAGCATTAGTGCTGCAATCAATTTAGTGCTAAGGTTGAAGAGAGGCATTCCTCGCTCACACCCTATAGCTGATTGAATGCAGCCTTCACTGCACTGGGGGAAAGCGACAGACAAAAAACCCCAAACCCCACAACCACCCAGAACTATTCTTAAAAATATCTACCGTGGTTTGTGCCAATAAGGCCATTTAAAATACGCTACTGGAGCTTTTATTCACATTTGCTCACGTGATATATCACTATAGCGTTAGCTGGAAATCAGCCTGATATAAACCACTGGATAAGTTTTTGCAGTTGTTCTAAGGTCCATGCCATCCAAGGGACCAGTACAACATAACAAAGCCCAGAGCAGGCAGGTCACGTTCACGGGATTTCCTACCCCCTAGGCAGAGATTAGATGTTTTAGGTACATTGTGTCTCATTTTAAATATCAGATTCATTGTTCATTTGACCTGCCTGCATGAATAGGAAAATGACATTGCCCACACTAGCCTTGAACTTTCTCCATGTGTAGAATTCTCAAACTCAACATCCCCAGTTCAGCCTTGGGAAGGGAGGCAGGAGCTTGGACACATAAGGAAGGAAAGGGAAAGACAGATAACAAAAATAACAGATGCATGCTGTATTATGAAAGCTTCATAAAAAATTACTGGAATGGTTACTGTCTGGCTATTCCTGTGTAACAATTCGGCATCCTTCTCACCACAATACTTTCCAAACACAGGCACCCCCAACTTAATGAACTCAAGCAATCCTAAGGCAAGAGAACGGTTTTGCTGGGTCTGCAAAGTCCTGTCAATCTTCCAAAGCCCAGAAAATAGCCACACAATACCTCTTCTCACAGCTAGCCCCATAATAGGGAAAACCATGAAATAACAGCACTCTCCTAGATGAGTTCTGCAGACTCTCCATCAGGTATCCTCCACCACAGATATGCTGTGTTGCAGCTGTTACCGATCACGTAGGTCAGGTCACCCCATGGCTTTGACTGCCCTGAGGCAGAGGTATGAACAGGGGAAGGTGGGAGGAGGGTGTCATGTGGGGTTCCCATCCCCCCCCCCCCCTCCTGAATTCTGTCAGGGTTTATATGCCCTGCCCTGAACCGTGCTACATACCACCAAAAACTTTAACTTGTGCCTCTTGCACTATCAATACATAAATGGAGTCTCTGCTTTGAGCAAAGGCAACATATTTAGGCATAAAAAGGGGAGTTACAAGTAGGGTGACAAGATAACGAAAGTGGAAAATTGAGACGGGTGGAGGGTAATAGGCCCCTATATCAGGCAAGTTCCAAATATTAGGACTGTCCATATAAAATTGGGACATCTGGTCACCCTAGTCTGAGGGTCTGCCTGCAGACAAGAGGGCAATTCCCAGTCTTAATGTTGAATTGCCTAGGTCTAGCCAGTTTAAATCCTTTATTTCATGTGATGTAAAGCAGCTTCTGACTATCTGATTAAAAATCCCACTGCAGTATAGGATTGTTGACCTCACTTTCTTGGCTAAGCTCCAGATTGGATAAATAACTGCATTCTGCCAACCTAAATTCCCTCTTAAGTTTTAATGGAACAATTCAATTTATTTACAATATCTTACCCCAGAATGACTTCTTGTGTCATGGTGTAGGTATGGCATGGCTGTCTCATCCTAGAGTTAGCTGCATTTTAGAGTTGTTGCATGTACAGTACATTGGCCAGGTAGTTGCTGGTGAGATTTGTCCAGGGAGGAATAGAAGAAAACCTACCACAATGGCTGAAAAACCTGAGTCATCGGAGTTGAGCCAAATGGCATTTAATCATCCTGTTTTTGTGAGTCTGTAAATTCCTATATTTGTTTGGGACTCCTCAGATTTAGGAGGGCATTGCTGGTGGGGAGAGTGGATAACTGGCTGTTGAGACTTGCCCACTTGCTCAGGGTTTAACTGATCGCCATATTTGGGGTCTGGAAGGAATTTTCCCCCAGGGCTGATTGGCCTGGGCGCTGGGGGTTTTTCGCCTTCCTCTGTAGCACAGGGCATGGCTCACCTACCGGTGAATTCTCTGTATCTGTAAATAACTCAGTCATAGGTTGGTGGCCTATTGCAGGAGTGGGTGAGTGAGGTCTTGAGGCCTGCATTTTGCAGGAGGTCAGACTAGATGATCATACTGGTCCCTTCTGACCTTAAAGTCTATGAGTCTATGAGTGGCTGGGTATGTTTGTAGCAATTCTCCTCTGTTTGGCATCATGAACATCAATGAACATGAATGGTGATCTCTTTGCACAAATCCCTGGGGACTTCTTGCTCCACACTGACAAACATGTCTTGGAAAGAGGGAGTGGGGAGAGCTATAAAGAGGAAGTCAATGGTAGTATGACTTAGGCTGGAAAAGAATTTGCCAAGGAGACCTGGGGCTTGGGGAGTTGCATGAGTATCCTGAGATCCATGGAACTGTCTAGTGGATTTTGAGATAGTCGTGCCATGCTGCCAACTCAGTGGTACAGCTAGTCAAAAATATTTTGATAAAAACATTTGCAGAAGTTATTTTTGAAATATTTCTATAAGCCTTTTTCCTGGTTTCCATCCAACTTATGATTGGCCAAAATTTTTCAAATAGTCAACATTTCAACACATTTATTTATTTTTGACTGGTTCTGTATGTCAGAGAAGTTTGTGTATACTTTATGTATATGAAGGTATGGAGTTTAACTATCTTTTTACACTCCAAAGGGTTCACTGTCTCATACTTTGTAAAGCACTTTGGACCCGAGGAGGATGAAACACAACACGTAAATGTAATTTATTAGTATTCATACATGGATTTCTTTTTATTTGTAACTTTCCTGTTTGGTACCTTGACCTTTTATACCATCTCATTTTCACTGAGTGTTGAGGGTGCTTCACCTCTTCTGTATTGTTGCTAAACTGTAACGCTCACTAAACCAATCTCTAAACAACAAAACACTCCTGTCTGTTTAATTTTTCCTTTCCAGATGACCTGAAAAATTCCATTTGAACAAAGCAAAGTGGCTTTTGAATTACAACTACAAATCCTGCCAGCATTTTTAAGTGAGTGCCGATGAAGGCTACCAGATTAGTTATTATTGAGACTGCCATCCTCTGTGTATCCATAGAGATATAGCATGGGCAGCAGCAATACCACACGTAGCTCTGCTGATTTGGCTCTGTCCTCACATGTCCAGGAGTCATGGACAAAATCTATTTGTGCTGCCCATTCAATTCTTGGACTCTGTCTGAAATTGCGAAACTCAGGGTGCCAAATGTGGTCTGATAGTTATTGCAATGTGGACTGAATCCACTGATCTTCCTGTGAACAGCTAAGCAGTGGAAGCTTCTAATGATGTTTCAATCAGTACAAGGCTGGATGGAATTGATCCAGTATTTCTGGAGACCTCCAGCCCCTACTTGTGAATTTTATGGCAAACTTCAGTACCCCAGCCAATGGAACTTTACACTGGAAGAAAGATTGATAGACATTACACTTTTTAATGTTGGGAATTGGGATTTTTGCTGCTAAAAGCAGATGTGTCACAACTTCACCACAAGCCCTTCAGGATTAGAGATGCCTTCTAGGGCCAGTCCCCAGAACTCTATGGAGGTGGGAATGTCACTAAAAAGCAAGAGAAGGTGCTCTCCTCACTCTCCCAGACAGCCCAAGGCCCTGGTTAGACCTAAGAGAAACTCAGGGTTTGGAGTTAAGTGACTGCATCTTCCTTGGAAAAATCTAGGCTAAATGCAGCAAATGTAGGAATTGCAGTGCAAGTTAGTCGGAAAACAGGTGTTACGAGCAAAATAATGGACCCTAATAATGGAGTGGGAAAGCAGACACAGACTACTTTATCTTATAACCTTGTGTTCACTGCTATTCAGTCTAACTCCACAAAAGCTGCATCTATGCTACGAGCTAAGGGTGTGTTTCCCAGCTTGTATACTCTCCTTGCCTGGGCTCGATGAGAGCAAGCTTTGTCTAAATAGCCGTGCTGCAGCAGAGGCATGGCCTTGCTTTGTTGTGTATGTACCCATGGGGTTCAGGTGGGTTTGAACATCACATGGCGAAGCAAATGCCGTAGGAGCTGTCATTGAGCTAGTGCAACTCTATGAATGCAAGTTTGGAATTACCTTAGCTCATAGCATAGGCATAGCCTTAGATATACTCATCCTGCACGCTCCCTGAATGCTAGATATGGGCCGTGTTACCACTCACACCCACTTTCTACACCTCTGACCAGCAATACATCAGCATTCAGTTTGGCCCTCTCTGTGTTATCATCAGGGTAAAGGGTCACCAAAATGAAGTATCCCGTCTTCCAGTGGTCAGTTATTCCAAGCTCAGAGGTATTTGTGAGGGGGTTGGGACTCTGTGGTTTGGCTCATTTCAGGTCCCAGTGAATCTGTGGAGTTTTGGCAACTTCTCTTCCAGAAAGAAATTACTTGGAAACTTTGCTGCTCCTATTGACACTAGTGGCTGGCAAAACTTTCACTGATCTGAGCAGGAGCAGAAATGAGCTTTTTGTTTGGGTTTTACCCTTCCCACATATGGAACTGTGGGTATAATTTCACTGGCTTCAGTGAATCTACGTCAGTAGCCACAACTGGATTCCTAGAAAGTAGGAGGAAATTTTAAATGCAGATATTAACCAAGCATAAGCCAATATAAGCCCCATAAGATTGGTCTGTATACAGGCAGTTCAGATGGTACCTAGGATGGGTTGCTTATATTGTATCCCCTTGCAGGAACAGGCAGTGTCTTCTTTTATTCCACTATAAAAGGGAGAAGAGAAAGAAACAGTCCTGGCTTTTTTTATTTTATTTTTTTTAATAATGTTTTAGGATCAGGGTACAAAAAAATTAATGCATTTTTTTTAAAGATAAATGCACTGCAGTAAGCACATCCTACATACATAGAATATATTTCTCTATATAATATCAACACAGATATAAAATAAGTTTTACTTGTCTTGGTTTTTCATCACAGTAGGAGCTCAGCATATATAAAGTGACAAGAAGTGGAACCACGCCCTCTCCCAAATGAAAAAATTAAAAGGAGGGAGAGGGGGAAGACCAGGCTGAAACAGAGGGATTTTTACTAAAGTAATATCTCAGGAAAACAGAAATTTCATAGAGAATGAAAGGAAGAGTTAAACATTTCTTGGCTTAGGATGGAAGTTCTGGTTGGTATAAAGAGTAATTGTCTGTACCCATGCTATTGCTCACAAGGACACAGAAAATACAGCAAGTCCTTCCTACTGCTACATGGAGCCTCTGTGCTCTTGATAATGGATGATTTATCTGACAGCGTTGGATTTCTTTTTAAGATGAACTTGCAGTTTTCATTGTATGCACTTTTGTGAAAACACATAAACATATCACTTTCTAGGAAGAATAAAGACCATCCAATAAGCTTCCAGGAGAAACCACTGAGCTGTTCCATGTGACACATTCAGTGGATTCTTTGGGGCTGATGAAGCAAAGAAAATTCGTCCCCTCTAAACCTCTGTCTAAATCTCTGTCTCTAAACACTCAACACTTTCCATGCAGCAAATACTCTCATCCCCTCTTTCTCTCTGCTTTTCTGGGGTTCTGTTATCATTTGTTTGGCCATGCCTGTAGTGGGAATCTTCCACTGGAGTCAATGGGAGATGCAGGGGCTCAGTAGCTCTTTGGATCTGACCCACTGTGGTTTGAGGAATTCAAGTTGTCTAATTCAGATCCAGATTTCAAAAGCACTGAAGTTTGGGTGTGTCAGATCTGCTGTTTTGGTTGGGCCTGCCCTAACAACAAAGGCCACCTGGAAAATTCATAGCTAGATCTGTATCCAGATAGCAGACAGCTCCATAGATCGTGTCCATGAGTGCTTTCATCTAGGCTTGTGGGTTCATAACTAACTATGATGTGCTCTTTACCTTGATCTGAAGGTGTGGGACACTAGTGTTGCGTCTCCTTCCCCAAGAGGAATTTCACAACACTCAGGCTGTGTTTGAGCCCAATTAAACAGCATGAATGATATTCAGGAATGCCTCCGGTGATTATCCTCCAACCCCAGAAGACACAGCCCACTTGATTCTTCCCTTCACCCCTCCCTGTCAGCTTCTGCCACTGCCTCTAAACATTTCCTTTATCTTCATCTTTACAGACTACACACTAGGAAGTGAGAACATTACCTAGGAATAGTTAATTGAATGTTACTATGAGAAAGGGTGGGGCTTTTTTGTTTTGATTTAGGTTTTCCTTTGTACATTAAAATTGTTATAAATCCAAAAGTGACCTCACATCTATATGTATAATTTAAAGAAACATATCTCTGGGCCTTTTCTCTCTCCCTGTCCTCCCTCCTGCCCTGTCCCTCTCTGGTGATCTTTCTTTCACTCTGTCAGTTTCCTCTTGGATGGAGGGATGAGATGGGAAGGAAGTTCATTTGGGAGCTCGTGACCTTCCAACTTGACCTTAATGAGATGATTAGCCAAGGCAAATTCCTCATCATCCAGCATCCCATCCTTGTCGATGTCAGCCAGTTTCCATATCTTGCCCAGCACAGTGTTGGGCAGCTTGGATCTCACCATCTCCCTCTTGGCATTGGCACCAGTTATTTTACCATCGACGGGCGACAGCGTGTAAAAGATCTCGTCATACATGGGCTTGTCTCTGGCCACCACCCACTCTGCATCGTCAATGCCTTCTCCCGCTCCTTCACCATAGCCGTGTCCGAATGGACCATGCAGGGTGCCTTCAAAGGCACCTCCTTTCACCATCTGGATGGGCCTTTGGGATTCTTCCTGGCGTACGAGCACCATCAGCTGTGCAATGTCATTGGCCAGCATGTCTTCCACTGTCTCCAACAGTTTACCCTTCAGTGGCTGGAACTTGCTGAAATCTTGAGCCTGCAGCTGATCCTTAGAGCAAGAGAACAACAAACAGAGGATAAGCTACAAGCATTAGTGTGATTTAGCTATGCTGCCCTGGGCAGGAGGTAACCCAGGCAGCACTCAGTATGCCTCTCTTGTGCCACAGGTCTCAAAGCACTTTCATAAGGGGGGGGACTCATGTAAGGGGGACAAGAAGAAAGCACAGCTCCCCCTCCTCTGTCAGAAGCAAAGGGAGAGCTCTCTTCTCCCATTGGCTGGTGGTGCTGAAAGTGTAGTAGGGAGTGGAACCCTTCCTTCCCGGCTGACGTGACAAGAGCTCCCACTCTTGCTTCAATCAACTTTAACCCTTGGTAAAGATCATTATCCCTGCTTTATAGATGAGAAGAGACAAAGTGCAGGGAGGGTCAGAGACTTAGCCAAGATGTCGGAATAGAACCTTCTTTCCAAAACCAGGCACAAGAAGTACTAGTCAGGGTTCCCTCCGAACACATCAAGACTCCTTGAACTATTCTGCCCACCTCTGAATTCAGTCCATATCTTTTGTACCTCACAATACTTCAACATTGCTTGCTACACCTCATTGGTCCCCTGATGCTCTGCATGGCAGATATCCCACACCAGTGCTCCAGAGAAGAGGGAAGCCACAGCTGAGGCATAAGAACTTTTCATTTATATGGCTTTGATTTTTGCCATTATGAACCAGAATTTCAAGACACCGAAAAGATGCCAGTACATTATTGCATATAGTACAGATGGAGCAGTCCATCTGGATTATTGTGTGGAAACCTACAAAGATGCAGGACATTATGGCATATATTATGGGCAGAGCAGTCCATCCATATTCTTGTGTGGAAACCTACAAACCTAGTATTATATGGAAATGTACTACCCCAGATTACAATAAAAAGAGGCACAAGTCAATCTACATCAAATAGTTTTAGAAGCAACTGCGTCATGTCAGGAGTAAACCTTCCTTTTAAAAGCACCACTCTCCATTACCTTCTATAGCAAAGTGAGGGAGAGCTTGGAATGAGCTATAATTTTACTCTACCTCTTGTCTTCAGAATATAAACTTATTGTGCGTGAAAATAAGAAAGGCAGTTTTTCCTCCTCAGTGTACAAATGGCTGAATGCGTACTTGAGAAGGGGCTGTTGGCCTCCCCTAAAACATCAGATACTACTCCACATCTGAATGCTGGCTTGGAATTTACCAGAGGTGACAAACTGCTGTCCCTACTTTTCACAGCTAAGTAAAAGTATTACAGGTTCATCCTCTACTGAAAGAAACCAAGTGACCTAATTCAGGCCCATTGATAGCAATTCTGGGCCTCAGGGCAGAACTATCCCACATCTACCATCTCTGACACCGCCCACAGTCCTCCTCCACTTTACACGAGGCCCTGCCTGCTCGCCACTGCGTCCCTTCCCCTCTCCTGCTCAGTCCACATCCTCTCTTCCACACTTCCCCTTCCCCTAGTCAGGGAGGGGAGCTGAAAGGGGAAGGAATAGGATGCAATGAGCTGTGGCATGAGGGCAAGTGGGGAAGAAGAGAAGGACACAAGCAGTGAGTGATGATGGGGAGGCCGAGGCTGAGTGGGGAAGGGTGGGGTGGGGATGAGGACTGACAAAGTGGCGGGGCCCAGGGTGCAGTGTAGGCAAGGCCGCAGGTGAAAGAAGCTCTGTTAAATTATTGGGTCCCTGGGCAACTGCCTCTTTGCTGCCCACCCTCATCCCCATTGGCTGGCCTGATCTTTATCTTCAACCTCTACTTCTTTATTAAACAGCATCTATTTACTCCTTTCAGTGGTATAAAATTCACATCTTAACAACTAATGAACTAGATCCTCCAGCTGGCCTATTCAGAAATGTGCTCTCTAGGATTTAAGAATATTTTCCTCCTCTGTAAATGAACAGCAGATTCCACCTGCTCTATAAGAGGTGGTAATATTCACAGTGCAACTGCTGGAAACAGGCCGCTGCCTGGACTGAAGCCAGGCAATGGTTTGAACGTATCCGACATTGTCAGCATGTGTTATGAGATGCACTGTATGAGGTTCTGATCCAGCTCTTATTGAAGTCAGTGGAACAGCGCCCATTGACTGACATGGCTGTTGGCTCAGGCCCCAAACATGTAGCACAAAAAACATGCTTGTTCCTTTAAAAGCAGAGAAGCATATATTCATTTTCACATCATCTTTGTCTATAGGATTCTTTCTTTGCCAGAAACAAGCAAGCAAGGGACTAGAAGGAAAAAAAAAAGCCCTTATTTGAATACAGATTGCTGTAAATCAGTGTTTCCCAAACTGTGTCCCCTGAAACACTGGTGTTCTGTGTCATGTGAATACGTATTCCATTAAAAAAATTTGATGCTAGCAACATTTTTCCTTCTAACTCTTTTAAATCAACTTTGAGCAATATGTGTGGCAATTTTTTGGTATGAAAAGACCCACGCACCCACCCACCATGTACCAGCATGTATGTGTTCTGTCAATATATTACGAGCCCAAAAGTGTTCCGTGGCCAAATTCCCAAATTTGGGAAACACTGTTGTAAATATTACATTAGTAGCATCTGTGAGACCAGATAGTCCTGAGAGCTGTAAGCCCAAGGTGTGAAATAAAAAACAGGAGCTAAATAAGTTACTGTAAGAGTTCTTTGTATCATAGATTCAAGAAGTGAAGGAGTCTTCCCTCTCGTAAGTGCTGTGGCCTGCCATTGTTGAAATATCTATGCCAAATATAACCTTGGGCATAACGCAAGGTTCATTTCTGTATTACAAAAATCCTGACACACTAGTCGCACTATTCTCCCTTCCCCCCCAATACTCTTTTCTTCTTTGGTCAATGCTCCAACCTAGTCATTCCAGTGTTTACCTGCATCTTTCTCAGATTTGGGAAATCTCCTGGTGAGATCTGATGTTCCCGTTCGATCCGGCTATAAATCTCCCCCAAATTGTTCACAAGCTCTTTCTTCTTATTGTCTTTGCCAAACACTGATGGCATTTCCTTCTTCAGGGAGCTAATGATATAGGCATGGACCTGAAGGACATAAAAAGAGATGGGAAAGAACATTAATTAGAATTAAGAAGAACATCTGAACATTATCTCCAGCAGATGGCATTCATGCATCCAACCTTGGCAGTAAATCCCATCCTTTCTCCCTTCCCCTTCACTGAGCTATTTCTCACCGCATGCTCTTGCTAGTTTTCACTACTGCAGAAGACATGCCATTCTCAATTGAGCTTCCAGACTAGTCTGACATAAGTGACGAAGAACACTGAGTACACTGGGGGATGTGTTTGCAAGTCACCTATCAGGGATAATCATTTTGTTTCCTTTTACATCTCCCTTCAGGACAAAACATCCTTGCAACTAGCAATGTCAATTTGGTTAGCAGATACCATGCATCTACATATAGTTTAATCTTAAGACTAATACTTTCTGTGTGGCCTATTTTAATACGAATACATAAAATGAATATCCCACGTACAAGGCTTCTGCAGATCCAGGGTAACTAACTCCACTGATATCAACTTCTATTAATGTGACTAATGGCAGAATTAGTCCCAGTCTCTCAATTGCTGACCAACCTACAGTATTACAGAATCATAGAACTGTAGACTGGAAGGAACCATGGGAGGTCTTCTAGTTCAGTCCCATGCACTCAAGGGAGGACCAAGCATTATCTAGACCAGTGGTCCCCAACCAGTAGATCGCGATCTACTTCTGAAAGGCAGCATTGCGCCATCTGCTGGTGAAAGATTGGAGACCACTGATCTAGACTGTCCCTGACAGGTGACTGTACAGACTGCTCTTAAAAAACTTCAATTGATGGAGATTCCTCAACCTCCCTAAGCAACTAATTTCAGTGTTTAACTACTCTGACTGTTAGGAAGTATTTCCTAATGTCCAGCCTAAACTGCCCGTGTTACAATTTAAGTCTCAGAGGTTAATGAGATCAATTTTTCTCCTTCCTCCTTGTAACAGCCTTCTATGTATTTGAAAACTGCTATGTCCCACCTCAGTCTCCTCTACTTCAAAGTAAGCAAACTCAATTTTTTCAGTCTTCACTCACAGGTTTTCTAGACCTTTTATCATTTTTGTTGCTATTTTCTGAATTTTTTCCAATTTGTCCACATCATTCCTGCAATGTGGCACCCAGAACTGGACACAATACTTCAGCTGAGGCCTAATCAAAGTGAAGAAGAGTGGAAGAAATACTTCTTGTGTCTTGCTTACAACACTCCTGCTTATACATCCCAGAATGAAGTTTGCTGTTTTTGCAATGTGACATTGTTGATTCATATTTAGCTTGTCATTCTCTATGACCCCTAAGTTTTTCTTCCACAGAACCCCTTCCTAGGGCTATTTTCCCATTTTGTTTCCCAATTTATATGTATGTAACTGATTGTTCCTTCTTGGAGTACTTTGCATTTGTCTTTATTGAATTTCATCCTATTAACATCAAACCATTTCTCCAGTTTGTACAGATTATTTTGAATTTTAATTTTTAATCCTGCCCTCCAAATTACTTGCAACCCTTCCAATGGAATGCAGCAAACATGGCAGAGGAGTGGCAGGGGGGTAAGGGGAGAGGGACTTGTTACCATCTACAAACTTTAAGTGGACTCTCTATGCCATTATCTAAATCATTGATAAAGATATTGAAGAGAACCGGATCGAGATCTGATCCCAGCAGGACTCCACTCGATATGCCCTTCCAGCTTCTCTGTGAAACACTGGTAACTCATCTCTGGAAACCATTTTCCAACCAGTTATGCACTCTATCTAAGTTATATTTCCCTAGTTTGTTTACGAGAAAGTCTTGTGAGTCAGCATCAATAGTCTTACTAAAGCCAAGATATACCATGTCCACATCTTCCCCCCATCCACAAGGCTTGGTGTCCTGTCAGAAAAAGCTCTTAGGTTGATTTTACATGATTTGCTTTTGACAAATCCATGTTGACTGTTACTTATCACCTTATTATCTTCTAAGTGTCTGAAAATTAATTGCTTAATTATTTGCTCCATTATCTTTCTAGGTACTGAAATTAAGGTGACTGGCCTGCAGTATTAGGTGAGGCTGCCCTTTCATTTCCTCACATAATAGTATGGCATGTTATGTCCAGACAGCAAAACCTAAATTATGACCTGGTTCCTCTGTTTAGCCAATGCAGGACGTATCCTATGATGGCTTCATTCAGCCCACCCAGTTCAAATAGTTCCACTGATGGGCCTTCCACCACTTTCTTTGAGAGAGAGTTCCACAGGTTACTAATAAGCCCACAGTGTGATCTAGCAGTTTCAGTGAATTGCACTGTATCTCCTTTTCCAGTGTGCATCATTCATTCTTTGATCCAGATTGGCTCTGTTAAAAGTATTCTAGATTGGAAGCAAAAGGCCTAGAGCTGCCCGAGCCATGATGTGTGCATTATTAGGTTTGGTAATCTGAGCTTTCCTTTAAAGTTGCAACTTTAAAGCAAAGAGACTATAAGAGATGTTGTCCATGGTTGCTACTTCTCATGCTGACAGCCTCCTCAGTGGGACTGTTTTAGCTTCACTTTACTTCCCTACCCATTCTTATAACAGCACCTCTTTGTACAGACAGGCCCTGCTGGGACATCTGTTTTTTCATACAAACTGTGTTTATACACAGTGCTCCCCAACGAATCCCCCTATCCCCTGAGCACAACATGATGGACATTGAATATGACCCAGTGAGTTGAAAAAGGCAAGACCTCTCGTACATCCTCCCCATCTTAAACTCTACAAAACCAAAGATGAGTTTCCCTGGCAAGACATACTTTGGCCAGCCGTGCTCGTTTGATGAGATCGTTCAGCTTCCTCAGGGCTGCATTGCGGGGCAGACTCTGAATATCCCTGAACAGGTCCTGTTCCTCTGCCTCAAACAGCTTACGGTTGTCAGGAATGAGCAGCGGATGGGACCAGAAGGAGCCAATGTAGACCCTGATCACCTCAGGTGTGTTGACAATCTTTCCTAGGGACCACATGAGGGCGCCGTACACCCGCATCAGCTGCTGAGTCTCAATTTGGTCAGCCTTGTTGAGCACCACTCTCATCTTGTCCTCATGGTTCTTTAGTGCCTTGATGACCTCAGAGAACTCGTCCGAGATGTCCAGCTTGTGGGCATCGAAGAGCAGAATGATACGGTCGACCCGCTCTGCAAACCACTCCAAGACAGCTGCAAAGTCATAACCTGAGTAGGGAGGAGGAAGAACAGAGATACACATGGGAGACATGAGAGGCAATGCTGTGCTGTATTCATTCACATGCTGAAAAAAAGCAGGTAACTTGCAAAAGGTTGTGTACAGCTATGTGGGATTCAGGTAAGAGAGTCACTGGATTCATCACTCTTTCCTCCAGTATATCCCTGACCCCAACATGTGTGCTAGGAAGCAATTCTGCAGAAGAGGACCTTCGGATTACTGTGGACAAGAAGCAGGATATGAGTTAACAGTGTGTCCTGATTGCCAAGAAAGCTAATGGCATATTGGGCTGCATTAGTAGGAACATTGCCAGCAGATCGAAGAAAGTGATTATTCCTTTCTATTGGGCACAGGAGAGGCCACATTTGGAGTATTATATCCAGATCTGGGTCCACCACTACAGGAAAGATGTGGACAAATTGGAGAGTCAAGCATAGAGCAACAAAAATGATTAAGGGGCTGAAACACATGACTTATAAGGAAAGGGTGAGGGAAGAAATAATTAAGGAATCAATTAGCAAACATCTAGAAGAGAATAAGGTGTTAAGTGATAGCATGGATTTGTCAAGAACAAATCGTGTCAAACCAACCTGATAGCTTTCTATGACGAGGTAACAAGCCTCTTGGATAGAGGGGAAGTGGTAGATGTGGTATATCTAGACTTTAGTAAGGCTTTTGATATGGTCTTGCACCACGCTCTCATTAACAAACTAGAGAAGTACAACCTGGATGGAGCTACTATAAGATGGGTGCAAAACTGGTTGGATAACCACTCCCAGAGAGTAGTTATCAGCAGTTCACAGTCATGCTGGAAGGGTATAATGAACAGGGTACCACAGGGATCGGTTCTGGGTCCAGTTCTGTTCAATATTTTCATCAATAATTTAGATGATGGCATAAAGAGTACAATTATAAAGTTTGCCAATGATACCAAGATGGGAGGGGTTTCAAGTGCTTTGTAGGATAGGATCACAATTCAAAATGATTAGGACAAACTGGTAAAATGGTTTGAGGTAAATAGAATGAAATTCAATAAAGACAAATGCAAAGTACTCCACTTAGGAAAGAACAATCCATTGCACACATACAAAATGGGCAATGACAGACTAGGAAGGAGTACTGCGGAAAGAGATCTGGGTGTCAGAGTGGATCACAAGTGAAATATGAATCAACAGTGTAACACTGTTGCAAAAAAAGTAAACACCATCTGGGATGTATTAACAGGAGTATTGTAAGTAAGACACGAGAAGTAATTCTTTCACTCTACTCCACCCTGATTAGGCCTCAACTGGAGTATTGTGTCCAGTTCTCGGCACTTCATTTCATGAAAGATGTGGGCAAATTGGAGAAAGTCTAGAGAAGAGCAACATGAATGATTAAAGGTCTGGAACACTTGACTTATGAGGGAAGATTGAAAGAGCTGGGTTTGTTTAGCCTGAAAAAGAGGAGACTGAGTGGGGACATGATAACAGTTTTCAAGTACCTAAAAGGTTGTTATAAGGAGGAGGGAAAAAGATTGTTCTTCTTAACCGCCGATGATGGGACAAGAAACAATGAACTTAAATTACAGCAAGGGAAATTTAGGTTGGACATTAGGAAAAAATTTCTGTCAGGATGATTAACCACTGGAATACGTTGCCTAGGCAGGTTGTGGAATCTCTGTCATTGGAAGTTTTTAAGAGCAAGTTAGACAACCAACTGTCAGGGATGGTTTAAGAGGGTACTTGGTCCTCCCATGAGTGCAGGGGGCTGGACTTGGTGACCTCGCATGGCTACTTCCAGTTTCTATGATTCTATGAAGTGGACTTGTTTAAATCGACAGAAGAGAAGAGTGGGGATTTGTAGAGCCCTGCAGATCCATGGGTATCCACTTCTGATCCGTGGGTATTCGCATCCACGGATGTGGCTGCAGATATCTGCAGATCCACTGTTGTAGATTGGTGACTGGATGCAGATTAAATTTTTATTTGCTCAGGGTACGATCACTGCAGCTGCTGCCTCTGCCACAGCTGCAGAGAGCAGTGAGCAAGCAGGGAACAAAGGAAACTCTTCAGCTAATCCCAGCTCAGCTCTGTTTGCGGTCTGCCAGCCAATCAGAGACAGTTACTCATGGGAGCTCAGTTTACTTGCTAATCCCACCTCTGACTCTAGGAGTCCCAGCAACTCCCTCCTGCTCCACCCTCCCACAGCAGCCATACAGATGCTCTGCTTTTATAGTCAGAGCAGGAGCTGCTGCGAGGCGGGGGTGGGGTGGGGGGTGGATGGACATTAAACCCAGCATATGGATCCTGGATTGGATACAGGCTGAAACTGAATGGATGCAGATCAGATGCGGATCTACATTTTTGTATCCACGCAGGGCTCTAGGGATTTGATAGCGGCCTTCAATTACCTGAAGAATGGTTCCATTTCAATGGTGGCAGATGACAGAACAAGAAGCAATGGTCTCAAGTTACAGTGGGGGAGGTGTAGGCAAGGGCGGATTACTGCACGAGCCTATGGGGCCCGAGCCCAGGTGTTCCCATGATGTGGGGGCCCTCTGCCCTGCTGGCACTAAGGGGGAGTGGGGCCGCGCTGGGTCAGAGGCCAGGCTCTGCTCTCCCGCCCCACCCCTGAGCTGGCTGGTCCACCACCAGGAGTGGGGCAGGCTGGCGTGGCTGGTTGCTCCGCTCCAGGGGCAGGGCCGGCTGGTATGCAATATGATCACTGGCGTGTCCTTTGGGCCACACTGGAAGCTGCACCGCATATGCCAGTCGGCCCTGCTGCCCCGGCGAGCAGAGAGGCAGGGCTCTAGACTGAAGGGGTGGCCCACGACCCCATGAGGGGAGAGGCGGGGCTCCAGGCAGGGCAGTGGGGTCCCAGGTGGGGTGGGGGGGGCATTGGTAGTGGAGGCCCAGGGGCCCCCCAGGCCCCTAATCTGCCTCTGGTGTAGGTTGGATATTAGGAAAGCCTTTTTCAATAGGAGGATGGTGAAATACCAGAATGTGTTAGCAAGAGAGGTAGTGGAATCTCCATCCTTAGAGCATGACAAAGCCCTGGCTGGGATGATTTAATTGGAGATGTTCCTGCTTTGAGTAGTGGTTCGACTAGATGAGCTACTGGTGTCCTTCCAACCCTAATATTCTATTATTTTAATTCAAAAGAGCCTATACAAGAATTGCCATGTTCTGAACACAAACTGGTTGGTAAGTCCCAAAAGGGTAGCCGTGTTAGTCTAGTTCAGCAAAACAAACAAGGAGTCTGGTGGCATTTTTAAAGACTAACAAATTATCCCTGCATGGAGCTACATGATAGGAAAATCTAGCCTCTTCATTGCTTTTCATCAAGATAACCTACAAAGATTAGAGAATTCTGGATAATTATAACCTGTATCCAGGCCGTTGTGCGATACATTTCTTTCTCCTAATTAACAATATTTAGCCTTGACAGAATTCAATTTTTACTTTTTCTGATAATTTTGAGGGAGAATATGGACATTTACTTTTAAGCATTTTTTAAAGGTTTTAATTCGTTTTCACAGTCGAAAGAAATTATGGGGTGGGGTATCAGACAATAATTATTGAATGTCAGTAGAGATTAACAAGCTAAAGCTTTATAACCACTAAAACAAAACCTTCAGTACCACGTGCCAAAATATACAAAGCAAATATCCTTAAATCAAACTCTAAGAAGTTCTCAAGCATCATTTTTCTTATGTTGCCTAGCTGTAAATGTAAATTACTGTCAATAGGAATGTTTTTGGTCAGTTTGTGTGTGTACAGTGAAGTCAATGTTTATCGACATTAAATGCTAAAATTCTAATCATTTCAAGCCCAACAACAAGTCTATTTTCAGGTCTCATTTAGTTTTATGGGGATAAATTTGGTCTATTCCATTTAAAAAACTGATACAAACCATCTTTATAATATGAGAGAGCTCATTAAACCTTAAAATGATACAATTCACACTTTTCTTCACTTTGAAATAGTACTCCCTACTTTCTAATTTGTGTAAACTGGACTCTGAATGTCAGAACACCCCCCCCCCCCCCCACCCTCTCCCCCTGCTCTGTCCCTTTCCTCAGGCTCCACCCCCCATTCCTCTTCCCTCCCACCCACCACCACTTACTCTCTCCACCTCTCTCCCCCTGCCAGTTTAGCAAGGCTCTAGGGTAGGGGGGTAAGTGGGGTAGGGCAGGGGAGGGAAAGTCCCGCACTGTGGGTAAGTGACTGGGGCAGGACATTGAAGAGAGAGCTGTGGTTTGGAGGCAGGGGGAACTGAGTGGGGCAGGATGCAGGTGGGGGAGCCATGCTATGGGGGTAGAGCGATGACTGGGGGAGGAAGGCATATTCCGGAGCAATCCTCCAGACTCCAGCAGCAGTTGCTGCTCTTTCCACCCTCTGGTGGTGGTGTTCAGTTACTGCAGGCAACCAGACATTCAGTGTGACTGGACATGGCTAGGTCCTCCTTTCGACCAGACCTTCCAGTGAGAAACTGGACTCCTGGCACCCCCACTCTGAAAGGCAGCATTGTCAATAATCCCAGAGATAGACTTGAGCTGTGCACTTTGGATCAGCTCTTCAGGATGCACTAGAGTTCAGGACAGTCAGACCCACGGGTTAGGTTTCAGTCTGTCTTAAACTCATATTGTTTGTGAAATATGGAGATGGGAAACACAGATTTTTATTTTCCCCTCTGGCCATATGCAATTTCTGTTTTCTTTTAAATTTTGCTAAGTCAGCACACAACATCACAAGCCACAGTGTCCCATCCACATTGCCCGGTCATCACCTTTTGTGATACTCAGCATATCAGCTAGCTGAGGAACTCAGTTCTATATTCCTTTATCAAAGAGAGATGCTCTTCCCATCACTATCACATCATGCAGCTTCCTCTCTGTCTTGATCAAAGAGGCTAAGGCTCAGCATCTGCTATTTTCAGCCATATCATTTGGGTACAGAACCAAGACCAGCTGTGGAAATGATTTGAGTTTATGCTCCAGCCATTCCCTTCATTTGTGTCCTAACAAGGTCACATTAATTCTAAGGAAGGTGAGCCCTACTGAAGTGCTATTTCATCTAGCCAAGTGCATGGGGAAATCACTGACTAGAAAAGTGAGAATGACCACTTTCATTTTTTTTAAACATATAAAAGATTAACTCCCAAATACTTAAACACTACGATAGCAGAGTGATGGGCTTGATATGAAATCTAAGGCCACAATTTTAATAAATTCAATGCCAACAGATAGGATCCTAAATCTTTATTTAGATGCCTAAATAAAAAGCCTTATTTTCAAAGAACTTTTCAAAAGTACTGAGCACCCAGCAATTCCCACCGACTTCAACAGGAACTGGGGGTACTCAGCACTTAAACATCAGGCCCATTATTTTGGTGCCTTAAATACAGACTTATCACTCTAACTTTAAGCATGTTTATATAAAAAATATGTGCCTAGACAGATATATAGGATCTAATTGTGCTCTCATTTACCAATTTTACTCAAGTCTAACTCCCTCTATTTTGTAGTTACTCCTGAGTTACCCTGGTGTGAGCTCAGAGTTAGGTCTATTGAACCCTGTGTCCTGGGAAAACTTCAAGTAACTTTATTCTACCTACTCTGAAACTCCGCTTGCTGTTTCAATTGGATATATTACTTCTCTTCACCTGTTCTCCTAACATATTGTGGAGTGTTGCTGAGTGCTGTGAAAGTACTACCAGACACCACACCAGACTTGGCTGCATTTCAGTGGTGGGTGAAGTGATCCATGTGCAATACATATATGGTGCCTAAGTAAAATGTTATAAAGCATTTAGAAAACCACCTGGAAAGACTACATAAAAGTGATGTCATTACATTTTCAGTCTGATCTTTTCTTTAATAAAGTGGAGAATCCACCATTCAGTTATAGGTGGTGGTTTCTCTAGAATACACCTCTGTCCAAAATTCATCAGATATTTAAATGTACCCCCATCTATAAAAAGATCTGCTGATGAAAAGTGCTACATAAGAGCAAGGTAATATAACTGATGTGGCTTCTTCGACAATTGCTAGGTCAGACTGCGGCATTAATGGAAAATGAGTCCCAACAGTCCAGTATTAGGGGAAGCAGACAAGATAAACAGCATAACCATTTCCTTCCGTCATATGATTCTTCATGGGACAGGTTTCCTTTTGTTAGCTTGAGAGGCAGTCAACAGATTTATCACAGCTACAGAGCTGACAATTGTTCCAAGCCAGAAAGTCTGAGAGAGGATTTTTATAGGGCAGACTAAGTGTAAAGAGATACAAGTCCTCTTGTGAACACTTCCCTACCTATCCCCAGCTCCACACACTCTCTCTGTGGCACTTAGAGCTTAGTTACATGGAGAAATAAGATGGAGAAGATGAAAGAGACGCGCCATTTATTCACCCTTTCTTACCCTGCTAAATAGTGCAGCTTCCTGCACAGTTGGGCTCCATCCTTCAGCGGTTTGGTGACTTCCACCCCCAACCTCAGATTTTAGTGTTGCCCACAAATTTGAACCAGATCTCTGACTTCATATCAAAGGAAACCCTAAGGAAGGGAGACTGGATCTCCCACAGCTAGAGAGATTGGTTCTGAGTCAGTCAGAAAAGCTTTTAGATACTAAGGACATCCTACACTAGGGTACAAATCAGGGGAACATACTATTAGTTGAATACTAACAGGCTTCATTGCTCTAACAGTATCAGCTATTGGGAGCCCCCAGAATTGCTCTGTAGGGTAGTCATAACCACTGTCGAAGGCCCTTTTACACTCTGTACTAGCACTGCCCATGGTAAAACCAAATATGTTTCCACTGGGTGACTTAAGCGTGTTTCCATCACCCCACTGTGGAGTAAATCCCTTCACTGCATCCCCCTCAGCCTTATCAGATGTAGGAGGGATCAATGCTAAATAATAAAAATACCTTACACCTCTAAAACAAGGATCTCCATGCATTTCTAAACATTAGTGAATTGAGCCTCACAACACCCCAGGGAAGGAGGGAGGGAAAAACATTTTATTGTGCTCAGTTTACAGATGTGGCTACTGAGGCACAGAGAGGATAAGTGACTTGCCCAAGGCTGCACAGTTAGTCAGTTGCTGAGTCAGAAAGCAGCACATGAGCAATGTTGGAGGAAAGGAGCTGATGATCAAGAGAGAGATCAAAGACACTAAGGGATAAGAGGAGGAGATTAGTGAGAAGATTAAACTAATAGCCACTTGGTCAGAGAATCGATCTAGGTTTTGAAATCAAATTAGTGCTGTGCTGCAGGATCTATTGGATCAGACAGAACATACCTGGTAGCTGAAGTCACCAAAATTGATGGCAGGAAACTGTGGGACATGGAAGGAGAGGCAAAAGAGAAGTCTTGGAGAAGTGGCAGGGAGTCAGATGGATATAAGCGATGGTTACACAGAAGGGCAAACAGAGAAGAGTTGGATGGAGTCTTCTTTAGAGAAAAATGAATGAGAAGGGGGAAGAGGAAGGGCCTAGAAGTAGAAAGAGGAGGAGTTCTATGCCCTTGCCATGTTCATTTATGGATAAGTCAAGATAGGGAATGTAGAAACAATGGCTGCAGGGAGATGGGAGTCCAGGCTTTATTCAGAGCTAGGAGAGGGAGGTCAGAAGGGAGAGTTGCAGAGGTCATGGATGGTGGTGATCTTCTTTGAGGTGGTGTGGCTTTTTCAGATGGAATAAAGGGTGGAGGCATGGGGGTGAAGTTTGAAAGGGGGCAGATAAAGGGGTGAAGGAAAAGAGCATTGGAGGTAAGAAAGATGGAAGGAGGGCCAAGGTTTTGGCAGATGCCTCTTGAGGTGAGGATAACTGGATTTATGAGAAGATGTGTGAGGAATATAGATAGAACTAGGAGATGCAGCAGCTAAAGGAAGGCAAAAAAGAAGGGAACATGAAAACAGAAGGACACATGATGGATATTATATTCTTCATATCTTGTCTTAACCTATTGTTTTAAACAGCTGCTGTGTTCCTCCACAGAGGTGGCTGCATTTCAGTGGTGAGTAAAGAGGTTTCTCTCTCTCTCTCTCGCTCTCACTCTCGCTCTCTCTCTCCACACACACACATATACATTTGTACTTGTAAAGTACATAGGAACTCTTCAAGAGGAAAAGGCCTCTATGACTAACATGTCAATATCCAGGGCAGGTTTTATGATGATATTTCTGTCCTTGTCTGTGCTTAAAGAAATGATCCAGCACAGAGCTAACAATTTAAAGCACTAAGAGTACATGACAAATGGTGGGTGTGTGAGACTGAGAGAGACTGGCTCATGAAAATATATCTTGGATATGTAAATGTTTCCAAAGCAAAGATAGAAGTGACTGTACAGCACTGCAAGTTTCACTGCTTTCTCAGGCAGTAATGATGTGTTAATGTCAACTTTATAACACTAACATTTACTGACAAGTACTTGGAATGGAACAGAGCAAGCTCCTGCTTTCATGGAGTTTATTCTAGTCATTTCAGGACTAAGAAGAGACCAGGGGCCTGATTCTGTTCTCGCTTTTACCACGGTAAATTATAAGAATTATTTCAATAATGGTATTTGAGTCAACTGGGTGTAAAATTTGGAGGAGATGAGCCAGTTACCATGTTTCTAAACAGAACCCATATTCCTGGCAACAGGGTGCATATTTCTACATGAAACATAATTGCTTCTCTCTTTATGTGTTCTACCTCACAGTTTGTAACAGCCAGCTTGAACATTTGTTGGTACTTTGAGCCACATTCTGAAAAGAGACCAAAGTAAGATTTTTTAAGTTTCAGCACACACCTGGGGCCAGATTTTCTGAACAGCCAATTTCCTATTTAGGCACCTAAATAAGGTCCAAATTTTCAAAAATGCTCAGCATCCAGCAGGTCCTTTGGTGGTCCTTATGGCTGGGTTTTCAAGATAGCTCCCCTATTTTGGAGTCTATATGTTAGCTGAGAGCTTCTGAAAATCCAGTCTGAACTGTGGATAGTCATCTCTTTTGAAAATCTGACTTCATTTATGAATGCTGACTTCTAGAAATTTGGCCCCAATGGTGAGTGCTGAGTCCCTGGAAAATCTAGCCCTCAATGGCCATCTATATGCAGTAAGAAGTTTCAGTCTCTAGCCACAGCTACTGCCAACCTGGAAATGTCTTCACCATCAATCATTATTAAGTGCATTGAAAGTGATCCACATAAATAATGTGACTTGATTTAAAATCTGATTCATAAATATGGTAGAACATTCCCTGATTAATAAATGAGACACTTAGAAAACATTTGTAAGGCAGTAGGGTTATAAATATAAAATATCTTAAAGAAACTTATTAGGAATGAAAATGTTGAGTATTATTTCAGTGCAACTATATTTTATTTTTAAAATGCAACATTTGCTGCTCCACTGTTGGTAGAAATGCAAACATTGCATTTCCACCACTGAGGATTCAAAAATCACGAGTTTGGCTGCAAAAAAACATGAGACTGGCTTAAAAATAATGAGACATTAGAAAGAAATCTTGGGCTCTTTTTACTTGTTCTGATTTAATTTCTGAGCATTGGTGTTACACTCAGCTAATAATTTTAGGCTTTTCCCTGCAACCGAGAGGGTTACAAACTTGCTTTAAAAAAAACCCAAACAAACAAAAAAACCCAACCTTGAGGGTCTTATTATAATCATATGACTTCAGGAGCAGAGGCATTAGATAAAAACATCAAATACTGTGATAATATCACAAGAGCTGGAAATACTGTAACAGCATTGTGCTAAAGGATGAGAATGAGGAAGGTGAAATTGATCAATGTAGTTTCATCCTGCCAGTTGAGTGAAATGCAAAATGTAAGAAAACAGCATCTGTTGTGAAGACTAAGGTATAGGTTTAAAATTTTTCCCTTTCTAATAATTTTGCATAGCTCTGTATCACACTGTTCTTGACACTGGTAAAGAAGCTTTTTAGAATTAGTTTCATGTTAACAGTGTCCATTAACTTAATTTTTCATGTGGTACAGAATGTGAAAAGCTGTCCTTTCTGCTCCAAGCATGACCATACAGGAAGAACTTATTGGTGGGTTCTATGGGTTCTATAGTCACATAAGACTGCCATTGATTTCAGCTTCACACTGTACCATTAAAATACATAACTCTTGCTGACAGTCTTGCTTCAGTAAAGAGTAACTTCGCCCTGCATTTATCATCACTGCTACTCATTCTTCATCAGGGAGACATCTCGGCTAAACCACACGTTTCCTTGGCTGTTCAGATCCCTGGGCACCACTGGAGCCAGCAACAATGGAAGTGGATAAATGAAGAAGGCTGAAATAGCGCATGTGTTGGAAATGAAACCTAAAGCTGGTTTACCTTCATCCATTATCTCCAGGCTAGGATCTCACACTCCACTGCCAGGGGGAGAAGAAAAGCAGGCTGGCTTGAAGGATTTTCACTGCCGTTAAACTGGGCAGATTTAATTCAAACAAGCACTCAGATTTCTGGATGTCTATTCAAACCTTACCTCACTCAGGAGCCAAATATAGGCCAGCCAGAACATCACTGCTTTTAGTGGAATTCCACTTATTTAGCTGATGGCTAATTTCAGGCCTAGGCAAGTGTGAAGCAGTCAGTCAAGGGTTAGGAAGGTGTGCAATGTGTAGCAAGGATGAGTTCTTGTTATCAAAGGATTAGTGGTTTATTTAGGAGTGTGGTGCAGTCTGCTGCTCCATGCAGGGCACTGCTCAAAAGGAGCAGAGGCAGCGTGGCCGAGTGGTTTGCACATCAGGACAAGGAAGCAGAAGCCTCTGGCTCCTGGTCCCTGCTCTGCTACCGAGTCACTATGTGATACAGTAGAAGTTACACTCTCTCTTGTGTCACAGTTATTCCCATTTTACAGGTGGATACCAGACTCCGCTCCTCCCTCCCTCCCAGGATTGTAGTGAGGATTAGTTATGCAATATCTGAACAGTGCTTTGAAGATGGAAAGCATTCAGTATTATTGTCAGCTGATCAAAGTGGCCAAGACTCCACAAAGTGACCGCTGCTCTAGTACGAATACCTCCATATGGGCATCTACGCAGACTGCTGTATCCCTCCTCTTCAGCTAAAGGAAATAAAAGGTGAAGGACATGAAGTGAGAGATAGAGCTAGATAATGACAAATGCTTTAAACATGGACACTGACACCCATCTCAGCAAGGGAAAGAAAGATGAGAACAAATGAGCACCGTTCTCACGTTCAGGAGAGCCCAGAGCAGAGACAGGATGCTCTTCGCTGTGGCTTCCAGGAAACACTTTGTTCACGTACTTGAAGAAAAGCCTCCCTTTACCTCCCAGTGGGCTGTTCCACCTCTGCAGCACAGCAGTGTCGACCCCAAGGCAAAGGATGTGCTAAACTCCAAAAGCGGAACAGGACAGATCACTCTGGGCAGCTTAGCAAAGTTTTCTGCCTTTACTGATTGCGCAGCCATCTACTCCAGCTGTGGCATTTTCCTGGCACTCAGCCTGGTGGCTCTTCCCTGCTCTACTCAGCAGCATGAGGGATGGAATTCTTATTGCAAATGTAGATGCCATGGACCTTTGCACCGACCGACAGCATGGCCTTCTGCTCCTCAGTGTCCCGCACCTGACTGTTCAGATGTCCAGAAATTCAAGGTTCCTCAGGACTTTCTTCTGGGAGGGGGACCATTGGTAAATTTAGTGCCTAAGAAGAGCACTGGCTTGGAGCTTTCTGTTTCCCCACAGCACAGCTCCAGCATGGACTGTGACATTGCACTCCAGACCCCACTCCACCAACATGCGCCATCCTAGTTCAGAGGGATTGCCTCTAAGCATGCGCAAGATGTGCAGTCTCCAGGGTCTGCAGCTAGGGACCAATCAGTGCTCAACTTGTGTGCTGGTGTTCCAAGGGGTCACCTGTCTACAAATGAACTGTGAGCCCCCATTTGACAGTTGCTGTTCAGTAGCCTAGGAGACAGCAGCTGGTTTTGGGCAACGTGACCCTTCACTGGGTTCAAAATAGTGAGTGGTCCCATCCCTCACTCTCAGTCTCCTGAGCCATGCAGTCCCCAAAGTGAACGAGTGCCTGGAACCAATCTGTGCCTGCTGCACAGGCTCCCGGAAACCCCGAGGCAGGGATTACTATTACTGTTTCTTTTCTTTTCACTGGAACATGGAAAGGCCCTAAGAATTTAACCACTTCAACACAACAGGCAAAAGTCTCCTAGTCTAGCTCTTTACACCGTAATGCTCTCTGTGCATCAGGGGGATGTCCCTTTAGATATCCCAACCTGGAAGGAGAGATCCTAGCTTTCAGGATTTTTTAAAAAATAAAATGCTGTTTTTAGTTTATTCAAAGGAAAATAAATTGGCTACATCTGACATATTTCAGGTACATCATCCCTGTTCTCAGCCTTACTTTCCCCTTCAAATAGTTTTCAAATATTGAGATCCATGGCAGCTGCCCCTTCATGACACTACACTGCAGGTATGCTGGGGTGAGGAACACGAGTTGTCAGTCATTATAAGCAAGCTCCCTGAAAGCTAAGCATGTCTTCCCTACTCCTAGCTACTTCAAGATCTCCACTGGGGAACATCTTCCAGACATTTGCCTTAGTGAGGTGCCCAAGTGAAATCTCAGTGAGTTAGCAAGGTGTGTGGGAGGGGAAAGCCATGTCAGCAATTCCTAGCATTTTCCCATTCTCTTCTCAGAAATCTCACTGCTCCATACGCCTTTGACACCAGCTTGCTAATGAGAGCAACTGGCTAGGCAGCCTGGTGGGCTCAGCCTCCTCACCTCTTTGGGCTTCTTCTCCGTGGTACTTAGGAGTTAAAATTCACCTTTTCAAAGACAGCGTCCTTGAGAAGAAATATCGGGAGCTCTTCCCTCATGAATCACATAGCCACCATTTAGCTCCTCTCTGCACCGCGAAGCTAACTAATTTGAACTAATTTTAGTTAGTTCAAATTAGCTTAATTCGAACAAGCATGGCCACACTGGAATGTTAGTTCGAATTAAGCAAGCACTTGCTTAGTTCAAATTAGCGATCCCCATTCATTTCAATGGCCAGTTAATTCGAACTAAGAAATTAGTTCAAATTAACATGGCCACATTGGTTAATTCGAACTAGTTAGTTTGAATTAACCCCTTAGTTTGAATACTCTATTTGAATTTATTAGTTCGAATTAAGCAAGCCCTTAATTCTAACTAACTAAAGCCTAGTGTAGCCATGGCTTTAGTTAGTTCGAATTAAGCCTCCTTAATTCGAACTAACTTGCCAGTGTAGACAGAGCCATTGACTTCAACAGCATTACACTTACTGGGTCCATCTACACTTACAAATCAAGTTGACTTAAGGAGGCTTAAATCAACTTAAACTACTCTGTGTCCACACTGGACTTTCCTTAAGTCGACCTAAGGAAAAGTTAAGTTGACTTAATAACACCTCCTTGTAGGTCGACTTAACGCTTAAGTCAACCTTATTAAATCGACTTAAGCCAGTGTAGACGTGGAGTAGCCCTAAATCGACCTCCATGGCCTCCAGACCTCTCACCTTGACCTCCCTCCCAGAGTTCCTGGCAGAGGAAAACCCTGCCCTGGCCAACCACAGGGTAGGACTCACCCCTGACCACCCTGCTCCCCAGAGCTGGCCAGACCTGATGCCTGGGAGCAGGGCAGAGCAGAGCCACAACCGCAGGCCTGCCCCATCCTGGAGCCACCAGGAAATCCTGGACCTCCTGGCCATATGGGGGATGAGGCAGTCAGCTCTCAGTTGCGAGGCAGCCATTGCAACCAGAAGGCATATGGCTCCATCTCCCAGGCCCTGGCTGCCAAGGGCCACACCCGGGTCACCCAGCAGGTCTGGGTCAAGATCAAGGACCTCTGCGAGGGCTACCAAAAGACCTGGGAGGAGATGCTCTAGACAGGGGCAGCCCCCACCAGCTGCTGGAGGCAAGCGGTGCAGTGGCATGTCTGGAGTTGGTGGGGGGACCGTAGGCGGGAGCACCAAGGCCAGACAGCATGTGCCCGACCCCACTGGCACGTGGCCTCAGGAGAGACCCCCAAGGCAGGGCTGCCTGCAGTTCACCACCATGGGCACTGCACCCGACCTGGGCAGCACAGCACGCTGGTGTGGACCAAGGAGTCCCTGTCCCGAAGGACGAGGACTGGGAAGCAGGGGGATGGTCAGGGGACAGCAGCAGCTGTCAGGCTGCACACCGCACCAGCTAATGGGAGGGACTCTTTTTGTTGCTTCTCCCCAGCAGCCCCTGCGCCCTTGACATGTGGCACTTCGGGTGCCCCACCAGGCTTGATTATGAGGAGAAGGAGGGTGCGTCGCTCGTGGGACGAGCTCCTTAAAGACCTGGTTCACATCAGCAAGCAGACTGAGGCACGCCTGCCGGCGCAGCTGGAGCAGGAAGATGCCCACTGGAGGGTCGAGCAGGGGATGCGGAGGGGTGAGCAGAGACTACTCGAGCCCATGCTCGACCTCATGGAGTGGCAGACCCAGTTCCTGGAGCGCCTGTTCCCTCGGGGCCCTTGCCGGTGGGCCAGGACCTGGGGCAGACATCTGCAAGCCCGGGACCTGCCTTCCGAAGGCCACTAGTACCGGCCCCTCTCCTGACCCTCTTCACTCCCCCCAACTGCCCTGACCCTTTTCACTCCCCCCAACTGCCCTGACCCTCCTCGATCCCCCCGAACCTCTTCACTCTCCCAAAACCTCCCAACCCCTGCAGTTCCCAACCCTCATTTCCCCCTCTGAATAAAACCCCTGAACACTGTTATACAGTGTGTTGTGCTTTTTATTGGTGTGGTGACGGGGGGAGATGGGTGAGTGGGGGGGGGGCAGTCATGGACAGGTCGTGGAGGTGAGAAGACCTAGTAGCAGGCCCACCCCGCACTACTCCTCTCTGTTGAAGTGTGCCCTCAGTACATCCCGGATGAGCTGTGCTTGCCGCTGGCCCCGCTGAGTCTGGCCCCACTGAGTCGTCAGGCTGCTCGTACTGCACAGTGAGCCAATCAGCCTCAGCTTCCCAGATGTGGGGGACCTTTCTCCCTGCAGCTCGCAGAGGTTGTGCAGGCAACAGCATGAGCTGACAGCATCCGGGAGGTTGCTCTCACCAAGCTGCAGGCGGCTCAGGAGGGCCCTCCAGCGAGTATTCAGTTGTCCAAAGGCACGCTCGACGATGCTGCGGCACCGGTTGAGCCTCCGATTGAAGAGGTCCCTGCTGGCATCCATGCGGCCCGTGTATGGCTTCATCAGCCGGGGGAGCAAGGGGTAGGCAGCATCCCTGAGGATCAGAACTGGCACCTGCACACCCCCGATGGTGATGATGTGGTCGGGGAAGAAGGTGCCCACCTGCATGCGCCTGTACAGGGCAGAGTTGCGTAGGATCCATGCATTGTGCGCCTTCCCTGGCCAGCCCACATAGATGTTCTGGAAGACTCCACAGTGGTCCATGGGGGCCTGCCGGACCACAGAGTAGTACCCCTGGTGGTTGACATAGTCCCTGGTGTGGTGTTTCGGGGCTCAGATGGGGATGTGGGTGGTGTCCACAATGCCCCCACAGTTAGGGAAGCTGAGTCTGGCAAGGAGCTCATGCAGGTTGCCCAGGGTGACGAGGCAGGCTAGCAGACCTGGTTGACTGTCCTGCAGACCTGCATGACAGCGGTCCCCACGGTGGCCTTCCCAATGCCAAATTGCCAGGCCATGGAGCGGATGAAGTCTGTGGTTGCCAGCTTCCACACAGTGACAGCCACTCGCTTGCCTACAGGTAGGGCAGGTCAGAGTTGGGTGTCCATGCACTGCAGAACCAGGGTGAGCTTGTGGACAAGCTCGAGGAAGGTCCGCTTGCTCATTCTAAAGCTCTGCAGCTACAGGTCATCGTCCCAGGTGGTGAGGATGATCCGTTGCCACCAGTCGCTGTGGGCCTCACGTGCCCAGAAGCGACGAGGCACAGAGCGCAGTGCTGTGAGTGTGGCAGCTTGCTGAGGCAGCAAGGTGGGGGGCAGACTGTCATCTTCCTTCACGCTGGTGGGTTGCCAGACAGGCCTGCTCCACAGCCAAAGAAGCCTTACCTCTAGTTGGCAGGTGTCGTGCAGCTGCCTGGCAAAGCGCAGGAGAAGAGGCCGGTCTATGACCTGCTCAGGTTCCATGTTGCCAGGCACAATGGGAAGGGGCTGAGCTCACTTCCTCTTTTGAAGGAACGGCTGCAGGAGGGGAGACTTTCTCTGCTGCTGCGCTGACACACTTCCCACAACGCACCCCTCCAACCCCCCCAAGTTGACTTACGAGTCAATGTAGACTCTCTAAGTCAACTTAATAAGGTCGATTGAAAGTCAACTTAATAAAGTCAACTTAACTTTCTAAGTGTAGACATAGCCATTTACACCAGCAGGGGGTCTGGCTCTACAAACCTAATCAAGTCATTGTACAGCCTGCTGCAAGAAGAATGTAAACACAACTCAGCCATCTAACCACCATTTGGTTAAAGCCTCAGACTGCCCTGGATTTTAGTTCAGCCATGGGGACATTAGGTCTCATCTACACTGTAACCTTTACTTGTGTGGTGAACAGGGCAGGGGACAGTCGCTGCTTCCCTTCACCTGGTTAAAATTTTGGTGCAGAAGGGCTTTGGTGTGGGGGACAATTAGCTGCTCAAACAGCAGCAAATGGATATGCTCATCAGAATTTCTTCCTTATATGAACTGTGTGGCAGACAGTGATCCATGATCCAAGATGCAACAGGTGCAGTACCGTTGATTTTTTATTTCAGTTGCAGGCCTATTTCATCTCCATCTGGCTCCATTAGAGTCAATGGAGTTAAACCAAGGAAGAATTTGGTCCCCTGTGCTGAGTCAGTCCTCCAGTCCATAATCTGCAAACTAGTACTGTGTGAACAATTCACACAATGCTCCAAGCAGGAGAGCTCCTGTTATGCTGCCTGCCATAACCAAGGTGGGGAGCAGAACACAGGGCATGTCTACATGGCAAACAGAGGTGTGACCACAGCATGTGTAGCCAAACCCAGCCTACCCGTGATCTAGCTAACTCAGATATCCACTGGCAGTGCTTTTTTTGTAAAAGAAAAGGTGCTGGTACTCAGCCAGGGACCTGGGGTCGCCGGCAGTGGCAGCAGGAACCAGGGCCACATAGCTCTGAAAAAGAAAGTACCCCTGAGTACCATGACAGAAAAAGCCCTGTGCACTGGCCAGCTGCTCCAGTACATATGCAGGGCCCTAGTTGGGTGTTAAACAGTTGCCATGGTTTCACTGTTGTCATTATTTAAGCTAATTTGGGAATGTCTACAGATACAGTGGTCAGAGCTCTCACTGCAGTGCATCAGAGGCATATAGAAAGGCAGTGGGGAAATTTACAGCAGAGACTGCAGTAAACACAAGTCCATTTTGGTACTGGATATTGTCTGTATATCTTATGCCACTATTGGCTTTTTTAACTGTGAACTCACTATGGAATGTCAGCAAAATACATTAAACCTTGCTCCATGCCGAACCGGTTATTCAGTGACGAGAGAAAAGTGAAATGTACAAAAAGAGCACCATTTATGGGAGGAGAGGAGTGTAATTCTAGAATATACACATTAGAAACATTAGGGGAAAGATATGCATTAGGGTGAGGGAAAGGAATTAGCAAAGCGTGTGTTGAGATTTAATTGAGCAAGCATTAAACATAACTTACGTGAACATTTATTTTTTTCAAACCTATATTTGGGGTTGTCATTATCGCTGCTTAGGTTATTCATCCTAGCACCTGAATAGTGCTTTCTGTCAAGACACTGTACAGATATGAACTGCTGTGTTACTACAAGCTCAGGAAAAGCAAGTGCCACCAACCCCACTTTCCAGATGAAGAAACAGATTCAGAGATGTTACGGCTAAAAGTTTGAAAATATATCCTTTCATTTTGGGTGCCTATCCTGAGATGCTTGCGTGAGTCAAGCTGGGCTCTCCAAAATGGAGACACCCAAAAGGAGTGGACACTTGACATTTCTGTCCTTAAATGATGCCCCTGAGATCACATAGCAAGGGGTAGAGGTGAGAGCTAGGGTTAGCATATTGGTGTAGGATGGTGTAGGATATTGCAAACTAAGTCCAATATTAACTCAGCATTACCATGTATAACTCTGAAGAATCCCATTATGGTTACCTACCTCTTGAGTTTTACGGTTTGAAAAGAAACTTTGAATCCCAATCCCTATCTTTGTCTCCAAGCCAGAAGATGTCCTAGCTCTTACCTCGGCTAATTCTTTGCTTCTCTCCCGAAAGGATCCCTGGAGTATCGATAACACTGATGCTCTCTAGTACTGGGTTGGGCAGCTGGGCACATACAAATCTGTGTAAAAAGAAGGGGGGAGAAGTCTTGTGATAAGCTGATACCTCAGGATGTCTGGTTCAGATCTTGGTCTCATTAACCATACTATAACCCAGAGGTCTGTCAGCATCAATGGAGTTACTTTGGATTTACACAACTGTAAATGAAGCCAGAATCTAGTCTCTTATATGCTTCTTTGGCTCTTATGGAAAATTATGTTCACTCTGTTGGCATGCAGCACTTTTTCCATGGGGGCCCCAAATTTAGGCTGCTAGAGGAAAACAATGTGCAAATCCCAATGTGGAGAGAAATATTTTCATTTGTTGTTTAGATTTCACTTAGAAAGTGTTTTTGTTTTTCTTCCTCTAAATGTTCCCCAGTGGGGTTCTGAACTTAGCTGAACCGAAACAGCAACACACCTGAAAAAGCAACAGTATTGTGTTCATGCTGGAAAGCCCCACTGCAACACTGGCTATAAACAGAAAGGAAAACTGGACCTTCTAACCTCACTGAGAGCACCAAAAGGAGATCAAAAGCATAAGAGTTTATTTATCTTGTTGGCCCCTGGCAGCATTGCATGAGTGTCCTTTCTGCTCATGTCAGGAGGAAGGAAAGCTGTGTAGGGCGTGGCAGAAAGCAGTGGAAGCTGGCATGAAAAACAACCACCATGCATGGTCAAGGGAGGAAGCAGCAGCACCAGAAGTAAATCTGGCATATAGATTGTGTTACCCCATCCTGACTGCACCCAGCAGTCCTAACAGTGTGGTAGATGAAATCACTGTGGTATCAAGGCAAAATAGTGTTACTGCTAGAGATTATTTCCTCAGTACCTTTTCACTCCAAAGTTTGACAGCTGGTTTTTACAGGAATGAACCTAATCATCTGGCATTTTGAGTCCCACAGGACTCTGTTGTTTCTCTGCAATAGACTAAAACGGCTACCCCTTTGGAACTCCACTAGGACATGTAGCCCATCCTCTGCCAGGGCCAGATTGTTCCTGTAGTATATGCCGAGGACTTTGTCTGGGCTAGTTTTAAATGATCCATGCAATGGGACTGGAAGCTTTTTTCTTGGGGAAGTGGTTATCCGGTCCCAGGCCAGAATAAGGGGATTTAATAGAATGCCTCGTACACATAATCGCATCCTCATTGCACTTGCAATCCTGGTGTCGTTTCAAGTGGGGTAAGTTATTCCTCATTAAAACATAGAATCATAAAATATTAGGGCTGGAAGGGATCTCATGAGGTCATCTAGTCCAAGCCCCTGCTACAAGCAGGGCTATCCCTATTAAATCATCCAAGCCAGGGTTAACAGTTTCCAAAGATGCAGTTTCCACCACCTTCCTAGGTAACCCATTCCAACGCTTCACCTCCCGCCTAGTGAGAACGTTTTTCCTAATAGCCAACCTAGACTACCCCAGCTGCAACTTGAAACCATTGCTCCTGTTCTGTCCTTTCTCACTACTGAGAATAGCTCCCTCCTCTTTGGAGCACCCCTTCAAACAGTTAAGGGTTGCTATCAAATCCCCTCTCAGTCTTCTCTTCTGCAGACTAAATAAGCCTACTTCCTTCACTCTTTCCTCATAAGTCCCATGTGCCCCAGCCCCCCAATCATTTCCTCTGCCCTACACTGGACTCTTTCTAATTTGTCCACATCCTTTCTGTGGGGAAGCCCAAAACTGGACACAATAGTCCAGATGCGGCCTCACCAGTGCAGAATAGCAATGAATAATCACATCCCTCGATCTGCTGGCAACACTCTTACTGAAGCAGCCCAATATGACATTGGCCTTTTTGGCAACAAGGGCACACTGTTGGCTCATTTTCATCTTCCCGTCCACCATAACCCCCAGGTCCTTTTCTACAGAGCTGCTACTTAGCCGATCGGTCCCCAGCCTGTAGCAATACATGGGATTTTTCCACCCTAAGTGCAAGACTTTGCATTTATCTTTGTTGAACCTCATAAGATTTCTTTTGGCCCAATGCTCCAATTTGTCTAGGTCTCCCTGAATCCTATCTCTACTCTACAGCATATCTACCATTCCCCCCAACTTGGTGTCATCTTCAAATTTACTGAGTATGCAATCTATGTCATCATCCAGATAATTAATGAAGATGTTGAACAAAACTGGCCCCAGGACCAACCCCTGGGGCACTCCACTTGTTACTTGTTGCCAACTAAATACTGAGGCATTGATCCCTACCCGCTGAGCCCCATGATTTAGCCAGCTTTCAATCCACCTTACGGTCCATTCATCCAATCCATTACTTCCTTAACTTGCTGACAAGAATGCTGTTGGAAACTGTTTCAAAAGCTTAGCTAAAGGCAAGGTACATCACGTCAACGGCTATTCCCGCATCCAAAAACATTGTGTGGTGTTGCTGGAACAGAACTGCTAATGTGTTTAACGACAGAGGTGGTTGCATCTCAGTATTAGCTGAGAGGGAGGTGTTGAGCTGAATGCAATCTATTGACTAGTGCACTCACACCAGATACTGATTTCTCAAAAAAAAAAAAAAAAAAAAAGAAAAGAAAAACCCCAGCAGACCTGTCTCAAACATGAAGGGTTTTTTGTGACTCACAAGGCTGTAACCACGACACATTTTCCACAGTGTACTTACAAAAGATTCCTCTACTAAAGTAATCAGTGAAACAGAGTTTAAAATGTGGTTCTAGAAGGAAAAAGAACCACATACCAGTGACAACTTGTTATGCCACAGATTATGCTGGATTAGCT
>ML685763.1:17427794-17442887 GCA_007922175.1 Pelusios castaneus
GGCATTGCTGCTGTAGGCTGGGGCAGGGTGGGTCAGAGCAGACCAGCCAGCTCGCGGGCTGGGCAGGCAGGCTGAAGGCGAGCGGCAGCAGCTCAACCGATTCAGGCTGGCTGGGCCAGAGTTTTGGCTGGGGCCAGGGGCTGCAGCCCCTAAAGCCTCTGCCTTATTCTGGCTCTGCATGCCAGGGCTGCTGGGTCTGGAGGGAAGAGCTGGCACTTATTGCTTGCTCCGTGCTTGAGAGGAGGACCTGACAGCTGGGCCAGGCAGGGTGGAAAACAGCCCACAAAAGGGAAGCAATGGGGCTTGAGAGGGAGAGAGAGAAGTTTCTCCTCAGGCAACGGCTGTCATCGTCCTAGGTTCGAGGGAGAGTAACTGTGGAAACTCAGGCCTGCTGGGACCCAAGAGGATCATATTCTCATGACAAGATTGTTTCTGCAGTGAGGTGGGAGGCAGCTGCCCTGCAACTGTGTCACGCCTAGTGAGCTGGGGCTAGGGGAACGTAAGTCTGGGCTGTTTTCTCAGGACTGAGACTGGAATGTTTCTTTTGGTCACTTGCTGTTTCTCTGCTGGCAGGGGCGGAGTTTATCAAAGGCACAGGGGAGGCACTGCCTCCCCTGATTGGCTGCTCTCTGCCTCCCCCATCACCTCTCTTTTTCCTCGCTGAGGCAGGAGGCAGTGAGGGCAGCATCCGGCCCCGGCTGGGACCCGAGGCTGCCGCTGGGGACGAAACAGGCAAGATGCAAAAGGGACTGCAGTGCAATCCAAGAGGGGTGCTTGTCTCAGGCAACAGTCATCCCCCAAACTTCACTGAGCCCAGCTGGGACACAGAAAACACATCAGTCAAAGAGAGCAGCTGTGAGAATGGAAGGACAGTGTTGGGGGTTTTTTTTGGTTTTTTTTTAAACCTTGTAAATTTAGTTGCAGTTTTTTTTTCCACAAGCCCCCCTGCTCAGATCTATTCAGGGCATCGATTCCCTGAAATACAAAACACACATACGGTGTCATTTGAGGCCAGAGGAAGGGTGCATCCTCCCCCTTTAAGAGAAAATTCAATGCTCCACCACAAAAGCAAGTGGAAGTAACGGGTGCTGAAGAAGGCATATAGCTGCAGCTCTGGGTAATTACTAAGTTTAGGTAATTGGAATGAGGGAAACCATCTCATTGCTGGGTCCTGCTTTGGAAACAGCTCCTTGGCAAGGCAAAGGAAGCAAATGCAAACCAACCTTCAGCAAGGCAAAGATATATGGGCTCTTAATGACCCAGCACTCAGGAACTCCTAGGAAGATGACTTCACTGGACCCGAAGTATTCTAGTAAACTTCCCCAGGAATATGGCAATCTGTGGGCTGTGTCAATGTTTGCCCGTGTGTATACGGAAGGCTGTGAAGGCAGGTGGTTTATAGCTGCACCACCAGGGTGTTGTATTAAAACCACACACCCCGTGTATGAATAAAGAATTTCCAGTGACTGATCCCATCAATTCCAGAAAAAAAATATGCTTCAAGGGGATATTTCTGCCCATTCACTTGAATACAGGGATGGAACATTTTCATGCATGCAGTTAGGGGTGTGGGGGAGGAATGGGCCTTGCATTTCAGTCCCACCCAATTGCACTCATTTCTTTGACTCCCCTAAAAGCAGGATTTTGGAGCGAGGCAACAGTGGGGTAGGAGAAATGCTAGGTTAAATCATATTTGTAGCATACCTGTCTGTTCAGAAACCCCACATATTTCAGGTATGTCAGGGAATTTGATTGAACGGGAGAAGGGTAATAAAATGCAAATGCCTTCTTTGTAAGACAAGCAAACTGAACACCTGGACTCAAATCATTAAAAAGTGATCTTTTATTCACAGCCTTCCTTAACTTACACTTACAAAACCTCTGCTGCATTCTGGATTGGAGAAGGAAATGCATCCACCAATACCGGTATGAACATCCCCTGTCACCTACCCAAAGGAAAAAAAAAGAGGGAGTGGGGAAATCTACATTTCCCCACATAAAAGCCCGGGACAATTAAGTCTGTGACAGCTAAATTTAGGCTAACGTGATGTGATCATTACTACCACGATCTCTGGTCAGTCCATTTCCATGCAATGCAGTACGCTGGGGAAGGGGATGGGAACCTCCCTTTGCAAAAACCTGGGGGAAGGAGGCAGCTGGAAAAAAAGATCTCGCTTTACATTTCTCTCTGCCGCAGCGCACGGGAGTTAGGGCAGGAGGGGTAAGAACAAGCTCTGGTGTGCATGTCTGTGAGGGCATCAGGTGTTGCTCCCTGGCATGTGTGTGTAAAAAACATGCATCAGGAAACAGCCTGAGATCTGATGCAGAGAAACATCGGAGGCACCTCCTTCTCAGGCAGAGCGAGACATGCGCCCAGGGCATGGAACTGCAAAGGCAATGTTGATTTCAGATCTGTCTGTGCTCGGTATTTCAGCTGCCTATATTCAAACCAGGTTAGATTCTCATGGGTTGGCTGCAGTGGAAAGTGGTTGCACTGGATGCTATGCGTCCTTTCCATGGGAAAAGCAGAAGCCCAAGTCACTTTGAAGAAAACAACTAAGAGGTAGGGGGAAGGTGTGGGCGTGTCTGGTTTTTTTGGTTGTCCGGAAGAGATCTGGCATATAAACCACAAAATCTGAAGCTTGAATGTTCTTGTGTAATAAAGATGACACTGCAGAAGGAGACTCTAAAATCCGATGTTTGTTCACCTCCCCTGTCATCCTACACAGGATCCAGCCCTGGCGACAGGAGCCAGATCGGGCCCGGATGGTGAAGGGGTATGGCTGGGGGAGGCAGGAGGCTGGGGCAGCTGTGGAGCTGCCTTCCCCAAAACAAGCTCCTAAATCCGTCCCTATCTGCTGGTTCTGATCTGCCTTTAAGGGGGGAATAAGTGCAACTCCACCTGCTACCCTTCTCCATCCAGGATGTTGTAGACTGGAAGACTCCTCTGATGGTGCAGGAAGGAAGGAAGGAAAGGAGATCTCAATTCTGTTCTGGCCCATGCATTGTTGGCTAAACTCTAGCTGCAAGGCCAAACTCTGCTGAAGAAAGTGGGGACTGTGCAGTTGTATAAGAAAGGGGGGGCAGAGTCTCTGTGACTGCTGATAATACACAAAGAGACAGACCTCACTTGGCTTAGTGATCTGAAAAAATACTTTCACATCAGCTTTGCTCCATTGGCTGGTATACGGTAAGGGGACATATTTTTGGTCCTGCTCAAGCTATCCCTGGAGTGGGTACTGCTTGTACCCTACCTGCCGGGGATACTTCCAAGAGTCTGGAAGGCCCAGCCAACACAGAGTGTGTCTCTCCTTCATTTAAGCCCTGTCACAAGCAAGGATGGGAGGTCAAAGGAGTGGCCTGCAATGATATGGCCCCAGCAATCCCCAGTTGGGCCTGGAGTAGGGTCCTGCATCTAGTGCTGTGCAGAAATGGAGAGCAGTCGCTACCTGCTTACCCAGTCTCTGTGGCGCTTAGTGGAAGTTAAACACAGCAGAAAACCTGGCCCAATATAACAATAAAAATGATATCAGGCTGATGCCACTTTTCAGAGTAGAACTGCACTATAGAAGGTGAAATGGTACTGGGACCTTCATCTTTGGAAAAATTCTAAAGACTTTACACAGCTACCGCTCTGCAACTCAAGGAGAAAGGACAGGTAGTCTGGTCTTCATTGTGATTGGCTGGCAACTTATGATTGACTACCCAGATGACTCATTCAGTAGACATGCTATGTTATATTTGCTAACTCCTTTAATGGGGTGGTTAGACTCCCTTGCCACAGTTAAGAATTCCACTCACTGCAGACATGGTTTAATTATTTTAATTTGCTTAGGGAATGTTGGAATCTTTTTCATGGTATCAGTGAGCAAGAGTACTATATGCAGCTGATCACATGTGCCACAGTCAGGCTTAAAATAACTAGCCACAGTTAAATACAAATACAGGGAACTGCAAGGGATGCAATATAGAATTTGGTTCAACAATATAAATATGTACCGAACAGAATTGCATCTTTCCCTATCTTGACTGGGGCATTCACAATATAACTGCTAAATAATTTCCAAAGGGGTAGCCGTGTTAGCCTAGGTCAGCCAAACAAACAAGGAGTCCTGTGGCACTTTTAAAGACTAACAAATGTATTTATTGCATGAGCTTTCAAGGGAGAAAATCCCATAACAGCCATAAGTTGTAGCTACACACAGTCACTCCTAGCATGTTTTGGACTTGAACTAATGGAGACAAGAGGATCCATATTCTCATTCCATTCCTCTTAGATTTGACATACTGCACCAAGTTCACCTCGGCTGACAGAATTACACCAGGGTGGTATTTGTCTCTCTGTTCCCTAGCATGGCCTGGTAGTCAGAATTAAGTGTGTTTACTGGAATTTGGAAAAGCCAATGAGCTAAGCAGCACTTTCATTCTCTGGAATGAGCCACGAAACACAATGCAAAGGGATGGAGCAGTCAACCCTTCCCTGGGTGATGACAGCCCCATCTCCCCTGCATATGCCCTTCATCAAGACAGATATTGACTGGGGGAAGAGACACACCAAAAGCAGGAGATTCCCCTGCTGTGGTACTTGCCACGCTTGGAAAATAAGCTTCCTACTGCAGTGCTCCATCCTTGCCAGAGGACCAGATCCTCAGCTGCTGTATACGTATAGAACATCATTCACATCACTGGTTACATGGTGATTTTCACCACCTGAGCATCTGACCTACAGCTTCTTGCAGACAGAGCAGAAGAACAATTCTTTGGGTGCTTATTTTCTGAAGCAGTTGGGTGTTGCTTTATGGAGCTGTATGTGCTAGGCAAAATGCTCCTCCAATGCTGCCACATGTGCTGTACCAGACTTTTCCCTTTTGAAATCTCTATACTAGGCTGTTCAGAAAACACTGCCCCTTTCTACTTACTGCATAGATGATGACACAGAAGGGGTTAATCAGATTTCTTGGCTGCTACCTAAATTAACAACAGGAGCTGTGCTTCTGCCTCTTACTCACTGTTGCACGCTCTTAATCTCTGTTGCACGTAAGTGTCTCCACATGCCCTACCTGCCCACATCCACTTCCTCATCACAGGATGGCGACAGGACAACAGAGCTTGGTGTAATGCAGGTGTCGGCAACACCCAGCATGCAGGCCTAAGGTGGTACTCACACCTATTTTGAGCGGCACACAGGACTACCGGCCTGCGGTAGTGCTCAGAGCAATAGCTGCTCCCCCTTGCTGGCCCCCTCCCCTCAGTGGGGCCTGAGGCCGCAGGAGCTGCTGCATGTGCTTTCACCTGCTGGCAAGGCCATCCCCGGAGGAGCAAGCAGGGTGACCACTCCTGGCCCCACACTGCCCCCCGCCCTCGCTGTCCCTGGCAGCAAGCCGGTCCAGGGGAGGGGTGGGAGTGGGAGCATGGAGCCCAGCCCCTGGGCCAGCCTGCCCCACCAGCCTGGGCTGCCCAGTTTCAGGCTGCCACAGGCACCCCTGTCTTGCCAGTGGGTGGGCCAGAGTAGCAGAGGAACAGCCATGGCCACCTGCACTGGAAGGAGCTGTTGGGGGCCAGGGTAGGGCCAGAGGCCACCCTATGCTACTCCACAGCATTCTGGCCTGCCCCACCCTTCAGCTGGCATTGCACCAATGCAATGGGTGAGAAGCTTGCACAATGCCATGCCCCCATGACAGTCACTATTCTGTTCACCCACAAGTAGTTAGGACACTCTAGAGCAGCTCCACCTTAGTGTACAAGAACAACATACTAACCTGTTCAAAAAGGCATTGCCAAAAGCATTGAGCTTCCTAAAGGGTTTTTTCGGATCCACCACCAGTGCATTTCCAGGAATGATCCCCTCCACATCCCCCTGCATCACTGCAATGAAGGAGTCAGTCGTAGGCTCTGGGCCAATTCTCATCCCTGGGAAATCCTGCTCCAGTAGATACCTAGGAGAAAAAATAGGATATGATGCAGGAGATCTCAGAGGCTGATACCCTATCAGAATTGCTGATGGTAATTATCAGTTGTAATAATGAGGTGCACAGTGCAGCCCCGTGAGGCTACCTTTGGCATTGGAAGTCTGCAAATGCAATGATAGATTTTTACTTGGCATCTCAAGGTAATGGCTGTCTCAGCTTAATCAGAAGAAAAAAAATCAAGAGAATGTCAGATGCTATGAAGATATTCTCATCATTATTTGTCATTCTGTAAGTGTGTGTCACAATCTCTTTGAAATTTGGAACAGAGCTCTTTCTTTATCCAAGAAATGTGAAAATTGCCCCATGCGCTGCAAGTGGGGCTATCATCTCTGAAACCTAACATTTCATATTAACATTACTTCACTGCTCGTCATTGTAGCATTCAACTGCTGTAGCTAGCTTAAAATTCATAACCGTTTCCCAGATGCTGAAAGCCACAGCTTTCCCACATTCAGCTGTCAAGGTCTCCAGCTTCCCTTCCTCCATGACAGCTTTTGCAATACAGTTCTTTTTGCAACACAATACAATTCTGTAGCACACTGAACATTAAATGGGTAGGGTCAGTATTTTACTGTAACCTATGTAGAGGGGAGGCAAGTCAATTTACTTTCCAATTCTGTGCTACAGAACATGCCTCATCTAATACAACTCATTTTTTTTAAACTTAGCCAAAGCTGGAGTGCTGCAAAAATTAGCTGTCACTCACAGTACATGATGTATGGACTACAAGGCTGATGATGAATACAAGGCTGTACATACTGGCTGGGCATTGCCAAATTTGTGAGCATTTGAGGTTACATTACATTACATTTGAGGTTGAACATTACAGGTGGATTGTCTGAGTGCAGGACTGGGCACATAAAATACTGCACTTATCAAAGCTGGGTAGCTGGTACTTGATTTTGTCCATTGCTTAGAGCACACCCTTGAATCTTGTCATGGGGTGGATGAAATGCACAGAGAATTGTATGGACTCTGCAAGTCAATACAGGGAAAGAAAAATAGCCTACACTTTGAGATTATGGTCTTTAACAGCCAGTGGAGAGACAAGCGGGGGGTAGTGGGGGTGGTGAAGTAATACCTGCTAACAGCTAGTGTTATTTTTATATGGGATGAGTTTTATGAAGGAATTGAGATGGGGCAGGCTCCCCATAATCCATCCTCCATGTGAGGGTCTATGGGTCAGTCATTTTGGTGAATTCCCATCTTCTCATCACCTTCATCCACAGCAAAACTACGTAGGCCTATTAGGAACAACCACCCCCATGCTTAGCCAGCAATATTGTACTCCCAGGATCATGGCGAGAGCTGCATTTTCAACTCTCGCTCGGCAAGGAGAAACTACACTACAGAAAAGAATAAGATCAGAGAGCCAACCAAAAGGCTGTGTGCCAAGGAAGCAGACAAGATTGATGGCGACTGATCTTGTGACTGTATTTAACAAAAAGAGTGCGGCTGCAGCAGCACTGACTCTACCGGAGAGTCTCAGGATTCCAGTAGGAGCTGGTCTCGCCCTGCGTCTCCTGTCACAATCTCTTCTCCTGCATTTATATAATGTCTTTCATCCCAGTGCTTTGGAAGTTCTGTCCAGATTCGAATGATCTCACCTACTACTGGAATCCAAGGAGCTGTGGGGTGAAACACGGACACTGCTTACCAGTTCTTAGCCACACTAAATAATTTAAGGATAGGAGGAGAAGGAAATACAACAGACCAATGCTCCTAGACTAGGCTACCTGCATTCTGTCTACCTAAAACTCACTTGCAATTGGTTATTGTAGGGGTTCTCAGTCTGCTTCGGTAGATAGGCCACATCTTAACAGAGCCAAATTGCCTCAAGGGCTCAGCTCCCAGTTTCAACTCATTAATGTAGAAGTCACTTCCCCTCCTGATCATTATTACATAGGTTCTCTGCATCAGCTGCAACAAGTCCTTATGTGCGAGAGTATTAGGAAAGCACAGATGTATGTTTTCCTGTCTTTAATGTAATTTAGCACATGCCCAGCCAACTTGCCACCCTCAAGGGTGCCATAGACCATGTACAAGTGACCTGGATTCAATTTTTCAGGCCCATCTATCTTTCTGCATTGGGAAGGGCTAGTTTGCTTCCCGGGAAGCTCATTTTAGCATTAGCTGGTTCAGAAGCTCCATTGATGAATTCTGGAAACAGAGCATAGACTTCATGCATGGCGGTGCAGGACTCTAGCCCCAAGACCAATAGGCTTCTCTCTGATCTTTCTGTAATTTTTTTGTCTGAGACAGGGAACACAAAAGCATTCCACACACAGATATCGAGTGAATCCACAGAGCTAAACATTTTAGAATTCTCACTTTAAATGCTATAAAAATAGACACACCAGAGGAGATAAAAGCAAAGAGGAGTTAGGTGCCTCTGAAGATCTCCAGCCTGACTTTTAACTTCGTAATAAAAAATTATTTTATACTCATTCTGAGATACACAAGCAACATGATGTCAACAACTATTCTGAAAATAGAAAATAAAAAGAGAAAGTGGCTTTCACCTTTCAGTTATAGACCAACCATTAAGGAAGCGGAAGCAAAAGCCTGAAGTGAGATACCAACACCTCCCTGCTAGCCAGCCTGAATAGATGAATATTATCACATCCTCACCCTCTAGTAAACAATTTGGAGGAAAAAGTTGTGTGTTATAAAATACCTTTAAAACCTCAAGCACTCAGAGATACAAAAGAAGTTACACGTTAAAGCTAGCTGACTGATGGACAAGTGACATGCAATCAAAGAGATGAAGAAGATTCTAATATGCTGGACAGCTATGGAACAAGGATTCTACTGTGCTGTGGGCAAACACAAGGCCAAGTATGGCGGACATGAGTCTGATGGGCTGAAGGCAAAGTGGTTCATGCTGCCTCTGCTGAAAGGAGAAAACTAAAGCACACTTCTGAAAAAGCATCAATACACTCAAACAATGAATTTAATGGCTTGAAAAAGGGGCTGGATGACAGCACCAGGGTTCTCTACCTCTTCAGCCGGGGCAGCTGTAGTGCGAGCTTCCCCGAACCAGTGTACTTCAACCTTCGGCTGTTTGAACCACTGCTAGGGACAAAAGGGAAGACAAATCTCTACTCTCCGCATGGTCCATCAGGTTAGGACTTCTTGAAGCAGGCAAGTCAGTTAGTTGGGAAGTGGACATTTGTTCACCAGGAAGAGGGTTCACTACCACATTTAATCTAAACCCCTCAATAGCCATTAGATGGGAACATTGGACCACTCATCCTGGTTCAGGCCTAGTGGCTTTAGATCACTTTAACACTTCCCAAACAGCCCATGATCCAGGGACAGGTGCCAATTTATTGCAGACTCTCCACGGCACATCAGAAGAGCCAGCATTGCAAGAGCCTCAGTTCTAACCCCAAGACACTGCTGCCTCCTGCTAGAAAGGACAGAAGTGATGATCTTCATGCAAGGATGCTGCAGGGTGTGAATGTGAGAGGAGGGGAGGAGGGTTGTTTTAGAAATGAGTCATGCAGGAGTCAGACAGGATGCTGTGTAGAGGCAGAGACTATGTAGTGGTTGTAGAGGAGGTGCTGGGCGGGGCAGAGCAATGCCTTGGAGTAGCAGTTTGGAATGGGCCAGGGGAGCAGAGCATGAGACTATCTGGAGTGATGAGATGCATGCACCAAAAACAAACTGTGTGGAAAGACAGAAGGGCTTTAGCCACTTCTTTTCTATGTTGTTAACAGAGTGGCTGGAGCCAAACTAGAGCTATTTTTAGCAGAGACTAGACCACAAATTAATTAGCATAGTAACAGCCTGCCATGGCCTGCCATCCTCTCCCTAAGCAGGAAAGATAAAAAGGCAATAATGATGCAGAGCCAGACTCCAATGGGATCCTGCCATCACTAACATCAGACTGGGCTGCTAGTGGTTAAAGAAAGCTCTCTGAACTTCCCAGGTAAAGGTGGCAGCCCACACACTCTCCCTCTCAGCACATGTGCCCTTTCTGCAGACCTGGGAACTCTGGGACAGAATGGAAGAAGTGAGTGAGAGGATGGTGGAAATGAACAATTCAGTACATATTCCACCTGGCAAAATAAGGCTCTGCCCTGTGTGTCTCCGAAGGTGGGAGAGACAACAGCCTGGTCCACCAAAACCAAGGGGAATGCTTCTGTCTTGCTTCACCAACTTCCAAACACACAGCAAAACCTCCCGCCTACCTGGCCTCTAAAAATATTTCACAATTGACCCCTATTGTCTTGTTTTCACCCTTGCCTCCAGATTTGGCAGGAGTCTGACCATAGGATGCTGCTAATTAACCCTCAAGAGAGAGGCCGTGTAACAACTTCATCTGGATCAAAACATTGGTTATAGACATTCCCCTTCAACTTTCAGGGAGGAGGCCTGGGGTCCAAACCCAGAATTTGTAGCTCAGGCCCTGTTGTATCCCGTGGTGCTGGGAGCTGTTTAAATCAGCAGTCAGAGACTCACTAGTGAGGGACATGGCTGAGTTTTACTGAGCATATCTGCACTACATAACAGGACTGGGTAATCTCTCTAAGCCCCATCCTAAAGCACACATAGCTCAGTGTAAAGAAAGAATGGATTCTCTGGAGGCAGCCTGTCCTTCCATTATTCCAGAATCCCAGCCAAGAATCATAGAATAATAGGGATGGAAGGGACCTCATAAAGTCATCTAGTCCAACCCCCTGCTAAAAGCAGGACCACTCCCCCTAAATCATCCCAGCCAGGGTTTTGTCAATCTCGAGGGGAAAGTCCCCAGGTTGTGTCAGAGCCAATGCTATCATCACTTAATGACAAGGCAGATGAAGAGCATTTTCCCCCTCTGTTGCTGTGTTTAGCTTCCATTATGCTCCCTTTATAAATGTGGTTGCTATTCTGATGATTTTATCCAGAGTATCTGAACCCACAAGGTCTGCAAACTCAGGCTGGACACCTCACCCCAATTGACTCTTACAAACATCCTGGCAATTCCTACTTCCGGCAAGCTGGAAATACCAGGAGACCAGCTTCTCACTTCATCTTAATGCTACCATATCCAGGCCTAATAGTGTACCAGAGCAGTGGTTCTCAACCTTTCCTATCTTACATCCCACCAATCACTATCAAAGAACCTGGGTCCCACCATGATAAAAACAAAAGGCCCCCCTTTTTCCTCCGAGATGGACATTTATATGTTTACAGGCATTCTGTTATTATATTTATCATTTACAGTAAGTTTTAAGGACATAAAACATTGCTGTAGTATTACTCGGAGTAAATTTTATTGCTATGGTTTTAAAACAAAACAAAAAAAAAATCCCATTAGTAGTTGAAAATTGTAATAATACTGTTGAGTATAAATGTTACTGCTATGGTTCATATATAATTATCCTGGTCAGGTGGGCAGGGCAGATCAGTGGGAAGGAGAGTGAATTCTTAGTAATTGTTATGAAAACCCTGCATCACATCTAGACTACTTCTGCATCCCATCAGTGGTACATGTACCACTGCAGAGAACCACTGCACTAGAGCACTCCTATACCTCCCCAAATCAGACCCAACACCCACTGACACCTCCAGAAGGCCAGAGACACTTTGAAAGGCCCACTCATCCATCATGGTGGGGCTGCTCCCAGGCCTCTTCTGCTCTGTCTGGGACTCCCATGTGACTTCATTGCATCTGTGTCCACAGCAGGAGCAGAAAGCAGAGCAGCCAGGAATGGGGTAAATAATGAGAAGTAGCTGCTTCAGGAGAGACAGCTCAATTATCAAACAAGTGCATGGATCCAAGAGATGAAGGCATGATGCTTCCCATGCCACTAATTACTTCACCGTGGTTGTGGAATCACATGTCACCTGGGTGTGCTTTCCTGGTGGGCAGCTCTCAGACCTGGAGAGAAGGGGAGGGCTTGATGGGAGAGTGTATCTTGGAGGAAAGGCAGGCAGGTGGTGGTGAGTCTCATGCTGGTGGGGTTAGTGATGGAAGCAGGGGAGAACACAGAGGCCAGTGGTGCTGTAGAGATCAGGAAGGTAGCAATGGGTACACATGGGGCTGAGCGGCAAAAAGATGATATGGATGTGCAAGCAGCGAGCATAGAGGAGGTGAAGAATTAATGACTTCTCAGATCGGGAGTCAGCTCCACCCTGAAGTGTAGAGGAAAATAAAGAGGGATCCAAAATGTCTTCCAACAAGCTTGAAGCAGTGTTAGAACAAAGACTGCGGTATGTAGGGGAGTTATCCAAACCAACTTAGCAAGCCTTGCTTCACTTTGTGCAAGGCAATTTCCTCCCCTCCCTGCCCCCTACCCTTCTTTAAAAATAACTTCCTGAGACCAATCAATACGCTGTTCTGTCTGCTTTCTAGCATGTAGGGGTTTATGCTTCATTTGCCAGCCACGTGCCTGGCTAGACATTGCAAATTCATTCTGCATCTAACTCCTGCTTATAGTATTAGGCTGCAGGAATATTAGAGCAGGTAAAAAATGCCTGCATTCCACAAGATCATTCAGGCTCAGCCAGTTTTATTGGCCTTCTACTATTCTCACCATATGCCTTTCTTTCGCTATACAGCCATGAAATGCTGGTACAAAAGTAAAGCGTCTTTCTAGGTAGGTAAGGGACCTGCCTCACCGCTGCCTCAGTGTAGTTTTATGCTAGTGTAACTCCTCTGATTTCACTACAGCTACCCCAGCATCAAATTAGAGGAAACTCAGCGGTGAGTCCAGTTCAAGACATTAATTTTGTGAATCCAAAGAGGAAACAGAGAAGGTGCAGCCCAAGTAAGATCGGAGAAGAAAGGGTACTGGGAGCTGACCTAGGTTTAGCAACACTGTCAAGGTATTTAAGTGATGCATCTGAACTGAAATGCAACTGAGACCAGCTCATCCTGAGATTGTGAATAAGTTTAATCCTCTCTCTGCTGGTCTCCTATTGGCCATTAATCTTCCACTGATTTTAGTTGACATTTAGGACACTGGTGTTGCGAGGGTATCTGGCGCGCACTGATGCCTTGGGGCCAAGCCCACATTTGTGCTCCCCCAACCGCCCCATGCCACTTCACACCTTGCAACCCACCCCTGCCCAGCACCCCCCTGCAGCTGGGCACCCAGAGGCTTGGCCCCCCACCGTCGCTATGCCACTGTCACAGTAGAAACATAGGAGATAGCGAGATCTGAAACATCTATGCTGCTTTTAGATCCTAGCAGTTCTTTTTCATACCCACCCACCACCCTCCATCGGAAGGCCTCAGGGCACTGTACAAAGGGAAAAAAACCCCTACAAACCTCAAATAACTTTAAAATATATAAATCCAAGATGCCACAATAAGTTTCACCTAGCACTTGTCATTTGTGGAATCAACAAATTGCTAGAGAGAAACATGCCCAGAATCAGACAATTCCATTGTCTTCAAAAGCCATGGGGATATTGCACAGTATGGGCAAATTAAGGGTCACTTTGACCTTGCAACCACAGAGGCACCAAACTGTGTGTGTTTGGCATACCTAGCAGTGCGACTTATTTCTTAGTGGCTCTGCCCTAACTTTTCAGCACACTCACTGTGGGCCATTTGGTCCTGGAGTGAGTTAATTTTCTGCCATGTTAGAATTTTACTTACTCATCATTTTTAAGAAATATATCTGAGAATTTCCCATAAAGCAGCCTTTTTGTAAGTAATTGATGGCTGGCACCACAGGAGATGGAGGGAAGAGAACCAGGGCTGCCCCCTCCCTTAAGTAAACATGTGAGCAAAAGAATGCAATAGACCAAAACCCATGCAACCCCTAATAATGGTGATGGAAATTGTGTGTGTGTATCAGAGGGCAAAATTGGCTTCTTCCAACACACACAACCCCCCGCAAGTAGATAGGCCAAGTTATTACCTGATAAAGGTGGTCTTCCCAGTGGAATACTGCCCCACCAGCAGCACCATTGGCTTGTTATCAAAGTCAGCATCCTCCAAGGCTGGTGAATGAAACTCATGGAATTTGTAGTATTCTTCCAAAGGGAGCAGCTTGGTTTTGTAGAGCTTTTTAAGCCCCTCGCTCACAGTCTGAAACACTTCAGGGTCCTTCCTTCTCCTGTCATCAGAACCCAGCCAGCTGAACATGTTGGAATGGGTGTGGAGGTAACTGCCTTGCAATGCTCTTGCCTTTTCAGTGAAGCTTGGTCTTCCAACACAGAGCAGAAGAGATTTATGGCTCAACTGGAGTGCTTTCTGAGGAGGGTTCTAGGCAGTAATTCCTAAATTTAAGTCACTCTCTATTTGTTTATGTTAACCAGACAGTTGCTGCTTTATCTCTGGGCGTTGTTGGTTATCCTCTGGGAAAGAACATTCTCTGTAATGCAGAGCAAGAAGCTTGGGCAGGATGTAGGGGAGGGAGAATGAAATGTCCTTTATCTGGCATCAATGGAAGATGAGATGACGCTCTCCTTAATTTCCTCCAGGATCTCTTGTTATCCACAACTGGAGCTTTGATTGTTTTAATTTAAAACAAACAGTCTGTAATAGGTAGGCTTTTTTAAGCATTTGCATAAACATTCATCGTTCATTGCAATTAAAATATAAAATGAAAAGGCCTCCCCGTCCGGTTTGCGATGCAATTAAACGCTGAGGTTCATTCACTTTGTCTTTTTAGATCACAGAGGAGGAACCGATAGGCTGATTTGCTCCCGGAGGGTGGATTTTGCGCTGGACAAGAGGTGGGTGAATCACAACAGCATCCTGTCCCGGTGCCGCAGCTGGTGTTTAAATGCCAACCTTGCAGGAAATTGACGGGGAACGGAAGTCATCAGCTACTGGCAAGATCTGGCCGTTGTCACGGGCAGGGTGAGGCTGAGCAGGGACGCACCATGTTTGGAGGAGGAGCTGGCTCTGCTCTTGCTCAAGGGCTGGGAACGGTGAGACTGCAAGCCGGAATCCAGGACAAAGTCATCTCTGGGATGGGAGAGATCAGCGCACAGCGCCCTCTAGAGGGTGACGCAGGGATATCGAGTAACAGATTATACACACACAAAATACTGGTTTTTCGTTTTTAATTTTAGTGACCGTTCTTATGTGTATAATACTTCATTTCATCCCAAAGAAACTAGAATGACAGATCTATCTATCTATCTATCTATCTATCTATCTATCTATCTATCTATC
>ML685763.1:17442897-17584131 GCA_007922175.1 Pelusios castaneus
CTATCTATCTATCTATCTATCTATCTATCTATCTATCTATCTATCTAATGTGTGAGAATTAGAAAATAGGGTTTCTAATGTAAGTGGCATCATACTAAGAGCAGCCCTGTGAATCACTGTGATCTGATACTGCCCCCCAAAATGTATTTCAGTTCTGATGTAGGAATGACCTGTCTGTGGGGGGGATGGATCATGGAGAGAGTCTCCTATTCCGGCTCTGGTGACTCCACAGAGCATGCCAGCAAGCAAGATTATATTGTGGTTGATTTTATTTTTATTTGTGTCAGGAACCACCAGGATGGTGCTCCCTGGTCTGTTTTATGTTTGCATTGGCACCACACCTGCCAAGTGAATAGTATAGTTTACTGGCATTTTAGCACTTCTGTTAGCAAACCTATTATTTTTCTTTAATTTTGTGTAGTATAACAGTAAGTATATAAAACAGAGCAATTAAAATATGTGCCTGTTTACCATATACTATACATGTGTGTTGCATGGTACAAGAAATCCAGAGCAATAGTTTTCAAACTAGGGTACTAATGCTGGAGGAACCAACTAGGGGCCTTGCTCCTCTTGATCTGCTGCTCACAAACAGAGAAGAATTGATCGGGGAAGTAGAAGTGAATGGCAACCTGGGCAGCAGCGACCATGAGATGGTAGAGTTCAGGATCGTGATCAAAGGAAGAAAGGAAAGAAGCGGAACACAGACCCTGGACTGCAGAAAAGCAGACTTTGGCTCCCTCAGGGAACTGATGAGCAGGATCCACTGGGAGGCTAATCTGAAGGGGAAAGGAGTCCAAGAGAGCTGGCTGTATTTTAAAGAAACCCTACTAAGGGCACAGGAAAATACCATTCCAGTGTGCAGAAAGAATAGCAAAGGCACCCAGCGTGGCTTAGCAGAGATCTCTGCAGTGAGCTAAAACACAAAAGGGAAGCGTAAAAGAAGTGGAAGCTTGGACAGATGACTATGGAGCAGTATAGAGATATTGCTCGGGCCTGCAGGGATAAAATCAGGAAGGCCTGAAGGCAACTGGAGTTGCAGCTAGCAAGGAATGTGAAGGGTAATAGGAAGGAGTTCTACAAGTATGTCAGTAACAAGAAGAGAGTCGGGGAGAAGGAGAGCAGCCCTCGGTGACAGAAGGTCAGGTTAGGGACTACTTAGAAAAGTTGGACATGCACAAGTCTATGGGGTCGGATGAACTGCATCTGAGGGTGCTGAGGGAGCTGGCCATGGTGATTGCAGAGCCACTGGCTATTATCTTTGAAAATTCATGGCGATTGGGGGAGGTCCCAGATGATTGGAAAAAGGCAAATATAATACCTATCTTTCAAAAAGGGGAAAAGGAGGATACAGGGAACTACAAACCAATCAACTGCACCTCAATCCCTGGAAAAATAACGGAGCAGGTCCTCAAAGAATCCATTCTGAAACACCTGGAGGAAAAGAGGATGATCAGGAACAGTCAGCATGGATTCACCAAGGGCAAATCATGCCGGATCAACCTGATTTCCTTCTTTAATGAGATGACTGGCTTTGTGGATGCGGGAATAGCTGTTGACGTGATATACCTCAACTTTAGCTAAGCTTTTGATATGGTTTCCCACAGCATTCTTATCAGCAAGTTAAGGAAGTATGGGTTAGTTGAATGGATCATAAGGTGGATAGAAAGCTGGCTAGATCATCGGGCTCAGCGAGTAGAGATCAATAGCTCAATGTCTAGTTGGTAACCAGTAACAAGTGGAGTGCCCCAGGGGTCGGCCCTGTGGCTGGTTTTGTTCAACATCTTCAGGGCTGGCCTTAGCGGTAGGCAAGCTAGGCAGCTGCCTAGGGCTGCCGATTGTAGGGCGCCGTCTAATTTTGCCAATGCCGCAGCTGGTGGGGCCATTTTAAATTTCCTGCCCTGCTCCACTCCCAGGCACATAGCCTAGGCTGCGTCTACACTGGTAAATTAAGTCAAGCAAGCTTAAGGCGACTTCATTTACCCTGCGTCTACACTACAGTTTTCTTAAGTCGACTTAAGCAAGCTGCTTAAGTCGACTTAAGGAAAATAAAGTTGACCTAATTAAAATTAAGTCGACTTTATTAAACCTCCTTTCCACTAGACCTAAGGCTTAAGTCGACTCCCTAGAGTCGACTTAAGCCAGTGTAGCCGTGGGGTAGCCCTAAGTTGACTTAGGGCTACCCCAGGGCTACACCAATGCCCTTCCTGCCGGGGGGGGGCACAGGGGGAGCCTGGCATGCCCCCCCACAGGGCAGGGCAGAGTCCTGCCCACCCTGCCCCTATGCCCTGCCAGGGTCCCTGACCCCCATTGTACCTAGGTACAATGGGGCAAAGGCTGAGCCCCCTGGCATTGGGCAAGGGGTGCCCCCCCTGCCACCATGGACCTGCCCTAGGTCCCCCTAGCCCCACAAAGTCGACCTAGAGCGTCCAGTGTGGACGCTCTAGGTCGACTTTGTAAGTTCCCCTTTAAGTCGACTTTAATTTTCAGTGTGGACACACTAAGTCGACTTAAATTACCCAGTGTAGACATAGCCCTAGGGTGGAGCAGGGTGGGAAATATGCACAGCTGCTGCCTTCCCCTGTCTCCAGCTCAAGTCCCCGAGGCCCGACTACACAGCAAGGTAAGTGCTGTGAGGGAGAGCCTTGTGGGTTGGGCAGGAGGGGTGGGGGACTGTGGCAGGGATTGGTGCCAGGTTTGGGACCGGCTCGGGGTGGCCGAGCTTGGGGTGCCCCTGGCTTGGGGCAGCCCAGCTTGGGCTTGGGGTGGCCTGGCCGGGCTCCAGTGTGTCCGGGCCTCCAGGTGGGGTTCGAGGAGGAAAGGAGCGGGGAAGAGGGTGGGGGGGGGTGAGAGAGGATAGGGGAGCCAGCGGGGAAGGGGTCTGGAGGGTTTGGTGGTGGGGGACCAATGGGGGGGCAGTAGAGAGGGCCCCTTTGGGGGCCGCCAAGAATAAATTTGCCTAGGGCCGCCAGTGCCAGTGGCCCTGAACATCTTCATCCATGATTTGGATGATGGGATAGATTGTATGATCAGTAAGTTTGTGGTTGACACTAAGCTGGGGGGAATGGTAGATACGCTGGAGGGTAAGGATAGAATTCAGGGAGACCTAGACAAATTGGAGCATTGGGCCAAAAGAAATCTCATGAGGTTCAGCAAGGACAAGTATAGAGTTCTGCACTTAGGACAGAAAAATCCCATGTACTGCTACAGGCTGGGAACCAATGGGCTAAGTAGCAGTTCTGTAGAAAAGAACCTGGGAGTTATGGTGGACAGGAAGCTGGATATGAGCCAACAGTGTGCCCTTGTTGCCAAAAAAGGTCAACATCATATTGGGCTGCATCAGTCGGAGCGTTGCCAGCAGATCGAGGGATGTGATTATTTCCCTCTATTTGGCACTGATGAGGCCACATCTGGAATATTGTGTCCAGTTTTGGGCTCCCCACTACAAAAAGGATGTGGACAAATTAGAAAGAGTCCAGCAGAGGGCAATGAAAATGATTAGGGGGCTGGGGCACATGACTTACGAGGAGATAGTGAAGGAACTAAGCTTATTTAGTCTGCAGAAGAGAAGACTAAGCAGGGATTTGATAGCAACCTTCAACTACTTGAAAGGTGCTCCAAAGAGGAGGGAGCTATTCTCAGTGGTGAGAGAGGATAGAACAAGGAGCAATGGTTTCAAGTTTCAGCTTGGGAAGTCTAGGCTGGCCTTTAGGAAAACCTTTCTCACTAGGAGGGTGGCAAAGCACTGAACAGGTTACCTAGGGATGTTGTGGAATCTCCATCTTTGGAAACTTTTAAGGCCTGGTTAGACAAAACCCTGGCTGGGATGATTTAGGCGGAATAGTCCTGCTTTTAGTAGGGGATTGGACTAGATGACCTCATGAGATCCAGCCTTAATATGCTCAGATTCTAGGGTTCTTAGAGATAGGTACCTAGCATCACATTGGGCACATTAAAAAGGAGAGCCTCATTTCCAGAGGTGCCAAGCAACCCTTCTCCCATTGAAGTCACTTAGAAGCATTACAGGTCCTCAAGCACCTTCTGAAAAGCAGGTCCTTTTATTTAATTTAGACTGAGGTGCCAGATTTGAATATTTTAATATATAGTCTTACAGGAATAACTAAATGCTATTTAACAGGACACTTAATTTTGATTGGTCCATAATCTGAATAACTTTTCCTCTTTAAATTTTCTTAATGCAAAACAACCTGCAATAAAACCTCAGTGCGAGCATCCCAGGACAGCAAAGGCACCTGTCTGTGCCCATGCTATGAACAGCACTACAATACCAAACCAATGTGCACCTCTGATAAAGGGAAGAAAAATGATGGGGCAACTGCCAGACATCAGCAGAAAAGAGTTAACACAGTCCTGAAGAAGCTGCATGGAAAGCAGCCAACAGGAGAGGGACTGCTAGTGACAGTCTATCAGGGCTCAGCAGGCCCATATAAGAATAGCTTTAGCACGCAGAGCAGACAGACAAGGCTTGGAGCCTTAGAAGAAATGGCTGTATCGCCTGCAGGCTTAATGGTCTGTATCACCTGAGGCAGAGCTACTGTCAGCGGAGCCAGAGGAGCTCCTGAGGGGCTGCTGAGAGCAGGTAGTGCCTGCTCTGAGGATAGATGAAGAAGGCACTAGGGTTTGGAAGAAGTGGCCCAGGGAGTCAGCTGCAGTAAGAGGAACTTGGATCCAAGGGATCCCTGGGCTGGAACCTGAAGCAGTAGGTGGGCCTGGGTTCCCCCATCTCTTGCCACTGGGAAGCATTAGGACAAGTGACTGCAGGCATCACTGAGTGAGCTGCAGAATGAGAGATTGCAGTTGTCACTGGGAAAGTGGCTGGATGTAGCAGTGTGGTGGCACTGCTATGGCCCCTAAGGGGTTGAAAAGGGCCCTGCCTGGCTGGCAGCACCCCTGGAGAACTCACAGCGTGGCCACTGTGAGCTGACCTGACCAGGAAGACAGCCAGAAAGGGTAGAGACTCCGGAGCAGTGGTCCAGAGGCAAGGAGGCCTGAAGGGACAGCAACTGAGCTCCAGGCGGTGAGGAGGCAGTGTGTGACTGGAGGCTGTGGGAAAGTGGCCCAGGGATTTGACGCCCAGTGAAGTGTAGAGACTGGTGGGAGGTGGAGCCTCAGAGGAGGTGTTTAGGGTCCCGGGGCTGGGGCCTGGTGTCGAGGGTGGGCCCAGGTCCCTCCCCACTCCCTCAGCATGCCAGGAGTGGCGTGGGTAGCAGGAGAGGTACAAGCTTGCTGGCCCCTAGACTCTTGTATATTGTGAGCTGGAGAAAGGGTGAGCTGGATTAGACCGCAGGATGGCAGTGAATGGACTGGGCCTGGCCACTGCCACAAAGTGGGCCAGAGTACCCAGCTGTGCCCCGGAAGGGGTGGGCTTCGGACTCGGCCGGAGGGCTGAGGTCATCTAGAAGAGGACTTGGGGCGGAGTCCGGTGTATGGAGAGCAGAGCACAGACTGCCAGCAGGGGGACCACCTGAGCCGATTCCCCAACAACATCACCAGGAGGCACCATGCTGGCGAGTTCTGTGCAGGAGACTGCTACACTGGACTACTGAGGAGCTAAACCTCTCCTGAGCAGGGGTCACAGATTGTGACTCAGTTATAGGGCTGAGTCAGGAAGAGGATGCTGTGGTTCCTGGCAGCTGTGAGAAGAGCTATAGGCCAACTGTGGTGAGAGAATGATAGGGTGCAGACTGCAGATATGGGCATTGGCCTGGACCAAATCTCCTGACAACTAGCAGGAGTTGCCAGTCCTGTGATGAGTAGAGTGCACATTATGTGTGGTGAAGGCAAGGGGATGGTGCACAGGACTGAGCAATGGCTGGAGAACTGTATAGGACAGTTGACTCTGAGGAAAGGAGACTAGAAGAGACTATAGAGAACAGTCACCTCTGACACAAGGGAAGAGTGTGGCACCATGCAGGACAGATACCCCTGAGCTTACATACAGAAAAGGGAGTTTGTTTGGAGGAGTTCTCACAGAGTTTTCATCTTTCAGGCTTCTGTGAACAGTAAATGCAATATTTGAAGAGGCTCTTAGAAGGAAGACAATATGGATGGTGAGTGATCAGCTGTTGTGTCTGGCACAGGATGTACCCTGTTTGTCTTTCTCCCAGAGGACGGAAGCAACTTCATCTGTATGAAGTGAAAGCTGTTCTCCCTATTGGAAGAGAAGGTTAAAGGATTAGAGACCCAAGTACCAATTCTGTCCTTCATCTGAGAAAATGAAGACTTTCTGCATAGAAGTCAGGATTTTGGTACTGCAGGCAGAACATGCTAAAGAATCAGAGGGCAGTGAAGTTTGGGGTGAAGGGGTCTGAAAAATAGGGAACAAAATTGGTGACATGTGACCTCCAAAAAAAGAAAAAGGTATCTCTATATATAAAAGGTGTGTGTGCATCAATATATATATATATATCTCCCATGCATGGGTACTATGGTTTGGAAGTGTCAACCTAGGGAAGAGATCAGAAGGAGACTCCATCGATCAGAAGGCATGGGATTCATTGCCCTATAGATGTGGGTATCAGCCACCACCCTCAAGATGAGGAGCCAGGTGGTGATGGTCAGGAACTCTGTCCTAAGGGAGACAGAGTCATCCATGTACCATCCAGCTAGGAAACTCAAACTCTGTTTGCTTGCCTGAAACTAGAATTCAGGATGTGGCTGAGAGTCTGCTGAGACTCTTCAAGCTCTCAGACCACGACCTCTTCCTACTTCTCCACATGGGCATCAGTGACACTGCCAAGACTGACCTTGCGCAGATCACTGCATGCTGTGTGGCTCTGGGAAGAAGGATAAAGGAATTTGAGGCACAACAGGTGTTCTCGTACATCCTTCCTGTTGAAGGAAGAGGCCCAGATAGGGACCATTGAATTGGAGAGGTCAACGTGTGGTTATGCAGGTCGTGTCTGAGAGAGGGCTTGGGATTCTTTGACCATGGAATGTTGTTCAATGGAGGATTGCTAGGAAAAGATGGGATCCACCTAACAAAGAGAAAAGAGCATATTTTTGCAGACAGGTTTGCTAACCTAGGCTATGTGTACACTAGAGGCTCTGTTAAGTCGACTTAACAAGGTCAACTTTAAGTTGACTTAAAGTCAACCTTGTTAAGTTGACTTAGAGCATCCACACTGAAAACTCCAGTCACCTTCCTGCATCCACACTGGCAGGTTCTAGGTTGACTGAGGAGTGGCCAGCAACTCTGGGAGGGGGCCAATGTTCCCTCTAAGTTGATGCTGCAGCTGAGCAAGATATCGTACTTGTTGAGCGGCAATTTGTGAGGCATGGTGCCTCATGGGCTACAGTTTTTTGGCGCTGGAAGCATCAGCAAACCTAAGTACCTTAAGTCAAAAGAAATGCATAAATGTTGTCTTTTCGTTTGAACTTTAATAAAAACATTAAAATGAAATATTGTAGTTTTATTACTTTACTATGGGTCAGGCTGGAGAGAAGAAAAAGAGCTGCGGCAATCAGGCTGGGGAGAGCCATGGCCAGGGCAATCGAGCTGAGGAAAGCCGCAGCTGTGGAGATCGGTTTCGAGAGAAGGGGAGAGCCGCGGCTGGGGAGATCAGGCTGGCCTAGCCTGATCTCCCCAGCCTCAGTTCTCCCCTTCTCCCCAGCCGCAGCTCTCCCCTTCTTCCCAGCAGCGACTCTCTCCTTCTCCCCCGCCTGATGGCCACACCTCTTTTTCTTCTCTCCAGCCCAACCCACAGTAAATTAATTAATTAGCAAATTAATATTGGAGGCCAATTAGGACGACTTAAGGGCTATTCCCCATCTAAACTGGCTTAAGTAGACTTAATAAGGTTGACTTAAGCTTTAAATCGACCTTCAGAGGTAGTGTTATTAAGTCAACTTAAGGAAGCACTTAAGTCGACTTAATAAAAGCCCAGTATGGACGCAGGGTTCTTTAGGTCAACTTAACCCTCCTTAAGTTGACCTAAAGCTCCAGTGTAGACGTACCCCTAGTGAGGAAGACTTTAAACTGGGTTCACTAAGATATGGAGACCTAAGCCTGGAGACAAGTGGAGAAGGGGGATACTGGGAGGAAGCAAAAGAAGGAGGGTGCAATAGGCCTGATTCATACTGAAAAAAGTTTGGCAATCTGCTAGTAATCTTAAGGTCCTGTACATGAATGCAAGAAGTCTGCGAAACAAGCAGGAGGAATTGGAAGTTGTGGCACAGGTAAGGAACTATGATGTGATTGGAGTAACAGAGACTTGGTGGCATAACTCACATGACTGGATCACTGTCATGCAGGGGAGAAAAGGTGGAAAAGTATGAGACTGGAGAAAAGCCTGTTGAGAGTTTCTAGATTAAGTTTAGAGGTGAAAGCAACAAGAGAGATTCAATTATTTACTGCACAAAATCACATTTGTGTGTCCACCAGTTGTAACCTGGACATTTGATTAGAAAAGACAAATTCAGCTAGATTTTGAGCAGCCTGATTCTCCTTTCATGTAAGTCAGTGTAAATCCAAAGTTGCTCCATGGAAGTATTGGAGTCGCACTGGATTTCACACCCATGTAAGTGAGAATAAAATCAGGCTGACGGGACAGAAATTAGAAATATCAAGAGGTTCTGCTGTTTGCTCCAGTGTTTAGGCAGTTTGCTATCAGATGGACAAAATTTTTCTCTATCCCTGCAAAACACCAAGTTTCAATAATATTTAGTACTAATCCACTAGAAGTCAGAGCTAGTTTTTCAGTCATTTAAAACACTGAACATTTCTGGGGAGCCTGAATTATTGTTTATTTCTGTAATGGTTGTGCTAAAATAACGCAAACATGAAACGAGACGATCACTGCCCTGACATTCACAATCTAAGTACACAAGACAAACAAATTAGCAGTCATCTGCATTTGTTTCTGTAAGAAGTAGGATGTCATAGCAAGCAAGAAAAGATGCTGACAATTCTTGGCCCAAACCTGCCTCCATTGCACAAGCTTTTCCAAATTGCCCCACCACTGTGGCTAACTGTTGAGCTGAAGAGACCTGCTTCTAGGGGGAGGACGGTGTTTCTGTGTCCATGATCATTCTGGCCAAAGCTTCTCTGCTGTAACTCCATCAGCCACACTTGATAATGGTTGTGCTGTTGGGGCAAAACATAGTGATTTCTAGGACACCCTCTCCCCAAATGCCTTCTGATAGGTTTGTACTTAGGTGAGTTCCTTCACTGTCTTTTGCCAAGAAAGATGCCAGGAGGTAGTTTTGGAAAAGCTTCCAAGTCAGAGGCTGTGACACCTTCCCAGCAGGTATCGGGTCATCCATATAACGCACTCTTTACAGTGATAAGAATCCCTCAGCCAAATTAAAGCTAAATTCAAGAATCCATTCACCAAATTTGTTTAGCAAAAACAAATCTAACTCTACATGAAAGCCAAATGATTTCTCTGTTGATGCCAGAGCTGCATTTGTCCCTCTGTGTCTGCTATAGTCTCTTTGTATTTGAATAAGAATGAACAAGTTAGGGATAATAAGCTCTTCTGACTCTGAGTGGTTTTTCTTTTCTAGTAATCTCCAGTGAAGAGGCACCTTTGAATGTTAAAAGCAGTGTCTGAACCCCAGTGCTAGTGTTTACCCCTACCACACAAAGTAAAAGAGATTTCATAGAGGCAACTTCTTGTGAACGTGGGGTCATTTTAAAGATCAGGGTGAAATTCTGCCACAGTGAAGTCAATGAACCAAGATTACACTGATATTATTCACTTTTTTCTGTTATATCTATTTTTTGTGCTTCCTCTTAATTGCCTGTCTGAGATGTTTACTCATCCAGCTTAGTTTACAACCCTTGCCTATACATTTTTCCCCCTTCTTTGGCTTCAGATAGTTCCTGCAACTTTGACTTGAAGTGGTTCCAAGCATCCTCAATGTTCACATCCATGAGTTCTTTGGTCCAGTCCACTTCCCTAGCTAATTCCCTTAATTTTTTGAAATCGGCCCTTTTGAAGTCAAAGACTCTGGTCACAGATTTATTTTTGTTTATCTTTCCATTCAGTTTGAACTGGATTAGCTCGCGGTCACTAGAACCTAGGTTGTCCCCTACAACCAATTCCTCTATGAGGTCCTCACTACTGACCAATACCAAATCTAAGATTGCATTTCCTCTCATTGGTTCAGAAACTGTTTGATGGAGAAATTTGTCCGCTGTCACATCCAAGAAAATCTGGGCCCTTTTATTGCTACTGGCACATGTCCTCCAGTCTATATCTGGGAAGTTAAAATCTCCCATAATCACACAGTTCCCAGTTGTGTTGCTTCTATTCTATAATAGATCAGATAGTTCAGAATCCAAGTGGTGATTTATCTGTTCTGTAAGTATATCCATTTAGTCAGAAACATATCTTGCTGTTTTGTAGTTCCTGCAGAAAGTCAAGCTTCTTCACTAGTTATTAGAGATAATCCAAAAGAAAAATTAAAACAAGGAAATTTAAAGCACTTCCAGATCAAATGAACATTTTTGAAAAGCCATGTTGATTTGTTCAGAATTTTCCATTTTTAAAAATATTTTTCCATTTTTATTTTTCTTGAAAAATTTTTTGAAAATAGATAATTCTGAAAAAATCAACATAGCTTTGCAAAACTTTCCTGTTCTGTTAAAAAAGTCCAATTTCATTTCCTGATTGTCTCTACTAGTCAAGAAATGTATACTCGCAAAGCCAGTCTATTATCTCTCCAGCTAGTTTTGAGTGGCTGGACTTTACAGTCTTTACAGTCTTCTTTTGTGATTTCCTTACTTTATACTAGCTAAGTCAAGGTCAGATGGATCATCCTAGAATGGGAAACAACCAATGAAAACCTAGATTCAGAGATTATAAAGAAGAAAGGGACCACTGTGGTCATCTATTCCGACCTCCTTCGTAGCACAAACCATAGGACTTTGCTGAATTAATTCCTATTTAAACTCAAACATATATTTCAGAAAAATATCCAATCTTTATTTAAAAATTCCCAGTGACGATGAACCCAACCACCGGTAAATTGATTCAATGGTTAATTACCCTTACTGTTAAAATTGATCTTATTTTCTATCTGAATTTGGCTAGCTTCATCTTCCAGACATTGATAGTTTTGCTAGATTGAAGAGACTATTTCCATTTTTTTTGTTCCCTATTTACAAACATATCAAGGTGATCAATCTGTTCGTTAAACTGGATGATGTAGAAAGTGGCGCTGGTGATCAGAAGTACTGAATCTATTCCCCATGATGATTGTGCTATGTGACACATTGCTTCTTGGGAATACTTTCTTTCTAATGATGTAAAACTAAGGTCATAGAATCATAGACTATTAGGGTGAGAAGGTACCTAAGAAAGTCACCTAGTTCAATACGCTGCTCAAAACAGAACCAAGCTCAACTAATCATCCCAGTCAGGACTTTGTCAAGCCAGACCATAAACACCACTAAGAATGGAGATTCTACCACTTCTACGTAACACATTAGAGTGCTTCACTCCGCCTCCCCCCCCACACACACACACACAGAAAAAGGTTTCTCTAATATCTACCTTAGACCTCTCCTATTTCAACTCAAGACCATTGCACCGAGTTCTGTCATCTACTACCACTGAGAACAGTCTAGCTCCATCCTCTGTGGAATCCCCATTCAGATGTTTAAAGGCTGCTATCAGATCTCCCCTTGTTCTTCTTTTCTGCAGATTAATCAAGCCTAGTTCCCTCAGCCAATCATCATAAGTTATGTTCTCCAACCCACTGATCATTTTTGTTGCCCTCTGCTGGACTCTCTCCAATTTGTACACATCCTTTCTATAGTGGGGGCTGTGAAGGCATGTACTAACCCCTCCCTCCAGAGAGAAAGCCCTCAGCTTCCTCAACAGCCAAAAAGGCCCCTCCTCACCTGTCACAGGGTACGCATCTGTGCACCCCTAGGGTATGATCTGTGATGTAATTGTGTGATTTGATGCCAAATATGCCATACCAGGTTCCTTTGTGAATGCTCATAACATATTCTACATAATTAGCATGGTGCCATGTTTCCTACAGCAACATGTATGTACAGATGTGAAGTGTGTTACAGGGTTGAGACATCAGGGCTGCATCCCAGAGGTGGGAGAGTTCCATAACAAAGGCAATGTAAATTGACCTCCCTGACTTAGGTAGGAGGAGGGAGGGCCAAGTGGGATAGGAAACAAAGAGAGACACTTGAGGAAGATGCAGGTTTTTGCCTGGGAGACTCCATCTTGCAACTTTCTCAAGCAAGATCTGAGCCCTCCCTTGTAATAGGCTGAGAATGGCTGTAAAACACCGAACAGCTAAACACCTTGTGCATAATCAGGGCCGGCCTTAGAGGATTGGTGGGCCTAGGCAAATTTATTTTTGGCAGCCCCCAAGGGGGCCCCCTCTACTGGCCCCCGCCACCAAACCCTCCGGACCCCTTCCCTGCCGGCTTCCCTATCCTCTCTCACCCCCTCCCGCCCTCTTCCCCGCTCCTCTCCCGCTCCCCCCTGCCCCCATGACCCGTTCCCCACCCGCCCATCTCCCCAACTGCTCTGACCCCTTCCTCGATACTCCCGACCCCAAGCCCTCCCCCCCACCCCCCTGTGGCAAACCCAGCTGCTCCGGCCGCCCCGGAGCCCAGCTGCCCTGAGCCAGACCGCCCCAAACCCAGCCGCGCCAGGTGGCTCAGAGCCGGGCTGCCCCAAGCCAGGCTACCCCAAGCTGAGCCCCAATCCCTGCCACTGTCCCCCACCCCTCTGCCCAACCCCCAAGGCTCCCCCCCACAGAACTTACCATGCTGTGGAGCTGGGCCTTGGGGACTGGAGCTGGAGACAGGGGAAGGCAGCAGCTGTGTATATTTTCCACCCTGCTCACCCTAGGCTATGTGCCTGGGAGTGGAGCAGGGCAGGAAATTTAAAATGGCCCCACCAACTGCAGCATTGGGGAAATTAGGCGCCCCCCTGCAATTAGCGGCCCTAGGCAGCTGCCTAGTTTGCCTACCCCTAAGGCCGGCCCTGTGCATAATCTTGGACTATGAGGTCAGTTTAGGCAGAAATATTAAATTAGTATGTGGTTTATACCTTTTATTTGATAGTGGTCACCTCTGACTCCTTGATATTATGATTCTGCCTTGATTGGCCATTTTCTCACTTGAAATCGTACTCTGATCAATAAACTAGCATGTGTTTTATCTAAAACTATGTGGTCTTTAGAGGGTGTGAATGTGGAAGGCTGGGCATTATCCATTTCTTTGTTAAATGGATGGACTTGTGTCTATGTTGATTGGGACTGGGTCCCAGTCCCTGTAAGACAGGGCTCCTGGGCCTATGTCTACACTTGTGAATTTAAGTCGACTTCAACTAAGTTGACTTAACTAAATCAACTTAAAGTCGACTTAGTTAAGTCAACTTAGTGTGTCCACACTTAAAAATAAAGTTGACCTAGAGCGTCCACACTGGATAATAAAGGGAACTTAGAAAGACGACCTAGAGCATCCACACTGGATGTCTAGGTTGACTTTGTGGGGCTAGGGGGACCTAGGGCAGGTCCACGGGGGAAGGGGGGGCACCCCTTGCCCAATGCCAGGGGGCTCAGCCTTTGCCCCATTGTACCTAGGTACAATGGGGCAAAGGGGGTCAGGGACCCTGGCAGGGCATAGGGGCAGGGTGGGAAGGGCTCTGCCCTGGCAGGTGGGGGGGCATGCCAGGGTCCCCCTGTGCCCCCCCTCCCCTGGCAGGGAGGGCATTGGTGTAGCCCTGGGGTAGCCCTAATCGACTTAGGGCTACTCCACGGCTACACTGGCTTAAGTTTAGGTAGTCGACTTAAGCCTTAGGTCTACTAGAAAGCAGGTTTAATAAAGTCGACTTAATTTTCATTAAGTTGACTTTATTTTCCTTAAGTCGACTTAAGCAAGCTGCTTAAATCGACTTAAGGAAACTGTAGTGTAGACGCAGGGTAAATTAAGTCGACTTAAGCAAGCTTAAGTCGACTTAATTTACCAGTGTAGACACAGCCCTGGAGTGGTAACTGGGGCTGGGGGTGCTCGTTTGGGGACTGTCCCATAGGTGCTTAGTGGATGCACCCACACTGCCTGGGACTGATCACATGCAGGAGGCTGCTGTGGGCTGACTCAGGAGTGAGTGGTCTCCTGGCAAGGTGGGGTGAATTGGGGTTCAGGAGTGGAGTTTTGGAAATTACAGTGGCACACCAGACCAGATCTAGGGAGCTGCCTTTCACACCACCACACAGGCGGCACGTTCCCTGGCAGGAAGCAGGAGTTAAAAGCCCAACAGAGGCCTCAGCAGAGGGTGGGACAACAGGGGAGAGAGATTCGCTCTGATATCCCACCAGGAGAAGCATAGTACGGGAAGGTATCGCTGTTTAGTAGGAGATAATGAGCCCGGGGTTGGGTGGGTTTGGGACTACAGGACTGCTCTGCAGTGAACCCTGTGATGTTCAGGCAGGCCCAGAAGGGCTTCAAGACTGTACTACAGCTCAGCATTGCTGCTAGGGGCCCCTGCTGTGCCTAGAGGGGCTATACAGGGCCGTCCCCAAGGGGGGGCGGGGCCCAGGGCCAGTCGGCCTGTGCAGAGCCCCTGGCACCCTACTCCCCAGCACTGCAGTGGGTGGGGCGGCCGGACCAGAGGCTGGGCCCTGCACACCCCCACCTCCCCTGGGCTAGCTGATCTGCCCTGGGGACAGGGGAGACTGGCTCAGAGGCCAGGCTTCGCGCTCTGTCCCACCCTGCTTCCTTCGGCTTCCCCAAAGGCAGCGGGGAGTGGGTGGGCCGAAGCATGGCACTGGGGGGACATCGGCGTGGGCCCCACACTGCCCTGCTGGGAGCAGGACAGCGCTGGGCCCATGTAACCACGGGCTTGGGGCTACAGGACTGTGCTGCAGCCAACGTTGCTGTTTGAGGAGCTCTGTCCCACCCAGGGGACTTCTGAACTGTGTGACAGGTCAGCATCTCTGCTTGGGGAGGCTGGCCATGCCCAGGGGGGCTTTAGGACTTCACTGCGGCCCATTGTTGCTTCAAGTTGAGCCCTGCTACATTTAGCCAGGCTCCTGGGATTGTGTTGCTGCCCAGAGTGGCGTTTCAGGGTCCACACAGCACAGCAGGGGACCAGAACACCCATTTTTGGGGAGAGCCCCAGGCACAAACTATCACAGGGGCCCAAAACTGGACACAGTCCTCCAAATATGGCCTCACTGGTACTGAACAGAGGTGAATAATCACTTCCCTCCATCTGCTGGTAATGCTCTTATTAAAGCAGCCCACCATGCTGTTAGCCTTCTTGGCAATCAAGGCACACTGTTGACTAATAGCCAGCACCTTCTCCATTGTAACTCCCAGGTCCTTTTCTGCAAAACTGCTGCCTAGCCAGTTAGTCCCCAGAATGTAACGGTGCATGGGATGCCTCCATCCTAAGTGCAGGCCTCTGCACTTCTTTGTTGATCTGTCCTCATCAGATATTTTTTGGCCCAATCCTCCAATTTGTCTAGGTCACTCTGTATTCCATCATTACCCTCCAGTGTTATCTACCTCTCCCCCCAGCTCAGTGTCATCTGCATACTTACTGGGGATGCAATCTACCCCATCCTTCAGATTATTAATGAAGATGTTGAACAAATCTGGACCCAGCAACAGGTCTTCTCCACCAGTAATGTTACAGAACTGTTGTGTGACATGCTGTACCTTGCCCCCCTGCACACCTTTGTAATGGGATCTGTGTATCTTTCCTATTCACTCTTACAATATGACCATGTATGGTCTAAGGCAAAGTATGTCACTTTAGGTGAATGCTCATTGCATGCTCTATATTACTGTTATGATAGCATATGTCCTGTATATCACATATGTACAGATAGGAAATATGTCTTCAAATGTATCTCACATGGCTTGAATAGAGGCAGACAAACAGAGCTGGGTTCACACATCCAGTAAAGGCATGCCTAAAAAAATATTAAAATCTGTTTTCTTTCCCTCTTTCTGGGCAGTGGAGGGGCTTGAAGAAATACTGCTTGTCCAAACAATTTAGTTTAGGTTAATCTAAAATTGCCCAGCTGCTTTATAAACCAAATCATCTCATCAATGATGATACAAATCTTTGTGAAGAATCTGTAACTCTAATTGCTCCTGCTCTTTATAGTGCATTTCATGTTGTACAGTCATGCTATGTTAATAGTGCAGCATTTTTAAGGATATATGCCTATCAGGCTTCTATAACACACACTAAAGAAGTGACTAGGAAGTGGCTGAAGCTAAAGTTAATATATACAAATGGCAAAAAATGCTAAAATTGTTGGTATTAACAGGGTTATTATAACTAAGTGGCTCCAAAATAGGCCTGGAAAGTAACTGGAATTTCCATTTTCCAGGATATTCATTGATTTCAACATTTGTTTTTTGTTCTGAATTGGAACAAACAGAAAGAATTCAGAAAACTCCCCAGAAACACTTTTTAAAAAAAAAAATATTTTGAGTCTTTTGAAATGTTTCATCTATATAAAATCCAAAATGTTTTACTTTTATTTTGATTTTTGCTTTTAAAAATGCATTTTATAATGCAAAATGAAAAACCCTTAAAAATGTTTTACACACAAAATCAAAGGCTTATCTCTACACTAGAAAAAGTTAGGTCAACTTTGTTAAGTCGACTTAATAAGGTCAACTTTAAGTTGACTTAAAGCCGAGCTTATTAAGTCGACTTAACAAAGTGGATTGAGTCGACTTAATAAAGTCGATTTAAGGATTACTCCATGTCCACACCGTCCTTACGTCAACTTAAGGAATCGACTTAAGCTTAAATTGATCTAATGAGTGGTTCTTATTAAGTCAACTTAAGCTTTCATTAAGTTGACTTAAGGAATTTCTTAAGTCGACTTAATGAAAGTCTGGTATAGAAAGGGAGTAATTTAGGTTGACTTAGCCAAAATGTTAAATGAAAACATTGACATGAAAAATAAAAATTTCATAATTTTATTTTCAAAAACAAAATTTCATTGACACATTCCAATGAAAAAAAATCAGTTTTAACAAAACAGCATTATCCTGTGGAAAAACAATCTGTTGAAAAGTTTTCAGTGAGCTCTACCTCCAAGCTTTGTTATTCCGCTCTGTAAAACACAGTTTGCCTCTAACAGTGGTTAAAGTAAGTAGGAAAGCCAGGGAACATCATTTTCGGGTCCTACAAATTTCATTCCTATGGATTCCTATGGGAAGGGGACCCAGAAATTAGGAAGATTCTGGGGCCCATTCTGGGGCCCATCAAATTATACTTTAACCACTGACCTCTAATGAGCAATATATCTTCAAATGTACATTGTCCCCAATATCCGTGGTGCTGATGAAAGCAATGCTGTTGAGGGAAATTCAATAATTAATATCAGAAAAAGAGTGTTAATGCAGAGTACAGAGATGATTAGTATAAATTGATCAATACAATGGAGCCAGGATTTGCTCTGTTACAGAGATATAAATCCAGCATAACTACATTGAAGTCAGTAGTCTTTAACAGAATTACACTGGCTTTACAATAATTGAACACACATATATTAATGGTGCACTAATACAGTAACAGTACACATCTAATAACACACATAGATGAATTGGATTCACATTTATTTGTGTGTTTTTATTTATTGCATCAATGCTAACTTGTAACAATTACTATAGGTGATCAGAACATTTCCATCTAAATAGTTAAAAAATGGAAAACTAGAAAACAGCTTCATTAAGTTATGTATGTTCATTTTCTTCCTAGCCCTACCTAATCAAAATAGAAAGTCTAATTAGAAATGCATGAAAAACAAATAAAAATGACTAGTCTTTGAAATATAATGTTATGTTCTTATTTATAGAACCTTGAGATATAGTGGCGCTCAGAGTTTAACTTACTTCACTAGCATCTGGAACTGTAGTCAAGACATGAATTATGTCTTCTGCAGTTCATGTCTGTAAAAGGTATGACAATCTTCCAAATGAGGAGAACATTAACATGTCATATGCTATTATTAGAAAAGTCATTGTAGAAGACTTGGTTGAGTTATGCTTATTGGATACTGAACTACATTTCCAGTTGTGCCACTCTCAGTATCTCTGTACCATGAATTGCAGGATAGGGATCTAAGGCTATGTCTACACTTACTAAAATTAGTTCTAATTAGTTAGTTCAAACTAGCATGGCCACACTGGAATGTTAGTTCGAACTAAGCAAGCACTTGGAATACAAGGAATACAATTTTAAAAACTGATAAGTTTCCTAAAAAAAACTCCCCAATGTTTTTTTCATGAAAATATCAATGTTGAGAACAGAGCAGTTTTCAATAAAATGGTTTGACCAGTGCTAATGGAAAGGTTACCATTTCTATATTCTCCTTAGTCGTACAAGGGGCCTACTTCCTGTCAAACTCGTCAAACTGTCCCCCCAACACAAATGTCACCAGAAGTCCTGCCCACCTGTCACCAGATGTCCTGCCCCAGCCAGTCACCTAACATCCAGTCCTGCCCCCGCCCCTGGGGTATGACTTCCAGGTCAAGATGGCAACCTGATCGGAAGTGGATGATGTGACCCCTCCAATAACGCCGCCCTCTGCTTCTCACCAATAAAGGCAGGTTTTGCCTCTTGCTGGACCCCCCCAAAAGTGGGATTGGACCAAGAAGGGCACATGGCAGAGCAACTTGCCCCAGAGGAGGGCTGCGTGACCCCTCCACTAATACCAATGGGGTTTCAGGCTGCCCCAACAGGGCAAGGGGAACCAATTGGAACAGGCCGGAATGCCCACCCCGATCTCTGGGCCTCGACGGCTGGTCGAGCGGCAGCGCTGTCCCCTGGAAGTCTCAGGTTTTTTAAAGCAGAAGACACCGCCTCGTTTTTTAAACCGTGTGGTTCACAGCTCCTGGAAAACACTGAAAGAGGAAAACATGGACTCCTTTGTCATCCCTATAAGGCCATCAGAATTTGTTTTGGCTCCTAAGGCCTTGGCCCCATGGTGTAGAAAGCGCTACATCAGCGACAGTTTGGAGGAGGAGGGAGCAATCAACGAGAGCCCTTTGGCTCAGCCTTTGTTTGACGCCCTGGAACCTGAAACCCAAGAGATTGTGAGGCAGCCTGACAAGCAGCCTGACAGACTCTCACTAGCACCCATGGACCAGGCCCAAGGAGAAGAAGTGGCTCAGGTAAAGGAATGATAAGTGACGGTTGAGGGGGTTAGGTACAAACCAAGCAGCTTTGGGGACTTACAGCTGTTTCCTTTTTTCTGAAAATCTCTCTCTCTGTCTTGTCTTTCAGGAGCCCACGGACAGCGTTGCATCAGACAATATTGATGAATCGGGCCCATCTTGTTTTTGTTCAACGCCAATGCATGTCGAAAAGGGTGAGACCATGGATGACGCCTATATGAAGTTTAAGAGAAACCTTGGCCTGGAACAGGTTGTGCTGGTGCCGCTTCATAAGCGTAAAAAAGTCATACGGTCTATTGTGTGCATTGCTGTTTATGCTACCCTTAATTACTGTCTTAAGGAAAAGCTTTTCAAAGATTGTGAAGGCTGTATCATAGATGCTCCAGGTCAGTGGAGCCATGACTGTGTGACTTGGACTTCAGAGGATATAAACTGCAATCTCCGGGACCTGTGCGCTGAACTGTGCTTTGAAAGCTTGTTAAATGCTGTTATTGCCAAAAGTTATGTTATGGGATGTCTGTGCTTAACTAAATAATATTTAGACCTAGGTATATGCTGTGAAATTCAATCCAGGCCCTAGCAGTGTTCTAAAGAAGATGACCAATCCAGATGCCTGTTTGGAGTGTTTGGACCAGCTGATCTGCACAAAATCTTACAGAACTACTGTAAGCAGACTATGTGTAAGAAATTCAAAAGGATTAAGTTAGAGAATGGCGAGGAGTCACACACGAGATACAAACGATCTTGCTAGCTATAAATAAATGTATCTCTTGAAAAGTTTGTGGCATCTCTTTAAGTTTAAAGAGAATCCTCAATCATCATTTATCATTCCTTTACCTGCGCCATGTACCCTCCTTTGGTCTTCTCTGCCTGCAACTCCTGTGAGCAGCGCTCGCTTTCCTCCATGGGGATGGACAACATGAGGCCATCAGGCCCATTGGGCTTCCTCATGATCTCGTGGGTTTTGGGATCCAGCGTATCCGTTGACATCTTGGCTTCCTCCTCCTCCTCCAAATTATCCCAGCATTTTCTCCAATGACTGTTAAAGGTTGGAGCCAAAACAAATTCTGAAGGCCTCATGGGGGTGGTGAAGGCGTCCATGTTCTCCTTTTGGTGTTTTCAATGAATTCTGAACCACGCGGTCTCAACACAAGACAGGGTCTTCCGTTTTAAAGGCCCAAGACTTCCGGGGGCAGTTGCCTGCCAGCCAACTGTCAAGGCCCAGAGACAGGGTGGGGGTTCCCCCCATTCTGATTGGTGCACCTTGCCCTGTTGGGGCAGCCTAAACCCCATTCCTATTGGCAGAGGGGTCATGCGGTCCCTCTTCTGGGGTGGGTTGCTACATCATGTGCCCTTCTTGGTCCAACCCTGCTCTCAGAATGGTCCGGTGGGAGGCAAAATCCATTCCTATTGGTGGGAAGCAGTGGGTGGCATTCTCGGAGGGATCACATCACCCACTTCTGGTTAGGTCGCCATCTTGACCTGGAAGTCATACTCTGGGAGTGGGGGCAGAACTGGATGTCAGGTGACTGGCTGGGGTGGAACATCTGGTGACAGATGGGCAGGACTTCCAGTGACATATGTGTATGTGGGGGGCAGTTTTTTGAATTTGACAGGAAGTAGGCCCCATGTACTACTCCCCTTTTTCCCCACTGTGCCTTGCCAGAAGCTAGTGTAACCCACTAGTCAGTCCACATGGTGTTCCTGGTACAGAGAGGATATCAATCTATTACAGAGGCCAGCTACTGAGGCTGGCTTTTCAATTCAAGCTATAGCAGCTCATGTTTTTAGCTTTGGAGGTCCACAGATCATTCTTTTCTGTCAGTCAAGATGGTGGCCATCACATAAATGGAGCAGCCATTTAGGTTTCCTAGTAAGGTACTATTTGGTGTCAAGAAGGGTGGTTGAATCAGAGCCTTGGTTTTCTTAATCTTATAATACCCACATTCTGTAAAATAGGTGCGTCTTTGGGTTTAAATACAACACTGTAGAAATTCAGCTTATTTCATCTAAGGGCATGTCACTACATGGTATCAATGATACACTGATTTGACGTTTTGTTTTTGCCCATTTCCCTGTTGTATTGGAAGGTGTGTCATCTTGCTGATGTCATCTGGGGTCATGGTAAAGTAAGCAGGGCACTTTGCCTTAAAAACAACTGACTCAGTTAGTCCCATAAGCTCATGGCAATTTGTTTCTTTTCTAGGAGGTTTGAGGGAGGAATGTATTCTGACAAAACCCAGTTCCCATCAGCATAGCCACTGAGGCATCGATGCCTATTCTTTACTAAGCATTAGTGCCTGATGAAAAGTGTCAAAGGCTATGTCTGCACTTAAAAATTTAAGTCGACTCTGTTAAGTTGACTTAACAAGGTCAACTTAAAGTCAACCTTGTTAAGTCAACAAGTCGACTTAACTTTTCAAGTGTACACAGAGCCTTGGCTCCCTGCTGAGAAGAGATCCACAGCTCCTTTCTCTCCGGGACCTTTGCGGGTCCCGAAGAAGGGAGTGCAGGCTCGGGCTCTCTTCTTGCCGGGACCTGCATGGGTCTGGGCAAGAAGGGAACTGCTGGGGCTCCCCCTTGGAGGTTCCCCTGTCCGCAGAGTGCCGGTGGCTGTCTTCTCCGCTGCTCTACGGACAGGGGATCCCAGGAGATTCTTCTGTTTGCGGAGTGCTGGCAACTGTCTTCTCCAGTGCCCTGTGGTCAGGGGATCCCCAGAGGTTCCCCTGTCTGCAGAGTGTTAGAGAAGACAGCCGCCGGCGCTCCAAGGACAGGGGATCCCTGGAGGAACCCCAGTCTGGAGAGCACTGGGGAAGACAGCTGCCGGTGGCTCCCGGGACAGGGGAGCCCCAGGGAAGAGAGCCGCCAGCTGGGGCTCCCTTGTCCCCGAGCCGCGGCTCCCTTCCCCCAGCCCTAGGTCGACTTAAGGAATTAAATCAACCTAGGGTGTCCACACTGGTGTTAGATCGACTTAATAAGGTCGATTTAGACTTTAAGTCGAACTAACAGGCGGTAGTTATTAAGTTGACTTAAGGACGCCTTTAAGTCGACTTCATGAAAGTCCGGTATGGACGTGGAGTAGTTTAGGTCAATTTAAGCATTCTTAAGTCGACCTAATTTGCTAGTGTAGACATAGGCAAAGAGTTTATGTACCATGGATTCAGAATGAACAGAGGTTAGGCGGGATAGGATGGGAAATAAGCTTCCCCAATGTTAAACCTACTGCTTTTGCTGTACCTACTTTTTCTTCACATCCTGGAAGCCAAGATGTCTCTAAAGCACCAAGGAAACCCTGAACAATTTTTTTTTCTCTTGAAAAGATTGTCTTCACTGGCTAGGAATTAATACTCATTTGATTGTATATTCATATTATAAATAACTCAATTACAAATCTTTTAAAAAAGCAGAGCAACAAAAAGACTGGTCAGATAGGTGGTTTAATACTTTTAAAGAGACAACTTGTCAGTGTGATAATCTCAGTCCAGCTTCTACCGGATTGGTTTGCAGGAAATTTCTACTGGAGCAGCTATCTAGGCTACCAGTAGGAACATTGGTTACCTTAATATGCTGGCTAGATGCACTGCAGCATGTGGATGGGTAACTCTGTTAACTGGAAAAGTCAAGGATGTGTAGTTGGCAAACAAAGCTAGATGGCTTCTTCCTGCTTCTTAATATCTTAGTATTATTTGTATTATGGTGGAACTTGAAAACGCCATTTAAGACTGAGGGCCCGTTGTGCTAGGCACTATGCATACACAAGTGCGAGACTGTCCCTGCCCAGGGAGCTTACAATCTAAATACAGACAGTGAGATACTATTAACCCCATTCTACATATGGGAGACTGAGGCATAATGACGTTGAGTTCTTTGCCAAAGGTCATACAGGGAGTTTGTAAGAGAGTCAAATCTCCTCAGCTACACTCTGTAACAGTCACCCTTTTAGCCACAAGATCATCTTTGCTGTCTATGAAGCTGACAGGGTTTGACCATAACTATTGAATAATTTTGATTATTTATATGGTGGTAGCAGAAGTTCATGTTCCTGGAATTTCCATTTCTTCAGAACTTGCACCTGTCTTAATCATCGATGTGACAATTCAAAACACCATACAGGCTCAATCCAGCCTGAGCCGGATTCCCTTCCTGAAAACAGAAATCCAATTTATATATATATATATTTGGATGGAATCAAATAAATCCATTCATCGTGCATTATCAGTGGTGTGTGAACAGTGTCACCAGTTTCATCTTTGTGATTTGAATAGAAAGACAACTATGCAAACAAGGAAGCTGCCTTCCATTTTAAACAATGAATGTTTCAGTTTCTGGTAAAGGTAATGGACTGACGTGTCCTTTCATATCCTTCAGTGGACCAGGATGTCAGCTCCTGGGCAGTTCTCCAGAAAATGCCTAACATTGCTCAATAACATGAAACCTGTTTTCTTTCCCCCCTCTCTCTCTTATGCTTGATAGGTGGAAACTAAGTGTCAGATTTGCATACAGGATATACCACATGCATATATATGCAGCATGTATAAAAACAGGGTCCATTAGAGCATTATTACCAATGGAACACTATTGTTTCTTGTGAGGAAGTAAAACTACTTGGAAGAAGGTAGGACATTCAAATTGTAAGTGATACGGTGATTTGGTGCTGAAGTTCCTAGGTTGTCTAGTACATGCATTTGTAGTTGAGGATTGGGATTTTCCAAGTGAGGAGAGGAGTGCAGCTGTGCTGCTGCTGTTACTTTTCATTTATTATGCTTGGATGAAATTCTTTTATCAGTTCAAAAGGGTGTCTTTGCAACATGTCGCAACTAGCTGGACTGAATACTGAACTTCTGCCGTTATTTGCTCTTTAACAGTTGATGGGAAAGGAAGAAGTCAGGGTATTTTCATAGCAGTTCATTTCAAACAGGAGGAGAACAGGGGCAAACAATGGTAGATTAACAACAAGATTGACTGGATCAAATGATCTGTTGTCCACACATCAAGGGCTCCTGCCCACCAAATTCCTAGGAATAGGGATGGGTTGACCGATCTAGACTTGTGCATATTACCATTCCAAGGTAGAGTGCTATGCATTTTTGGGACAATTTAGGCAACCTGTGGTCATAATCTATGCTGGAGCGACCTGTGGACTAGATTGGAATTATATGTGATCGGCACCTCTGATCAGGACTGCTGTTAAGGTGCTTAACTGTGGATTTAGGTGTTTAACTTTAAGCATTAAAGGCCAGATCTTCTGCAAGTGTAAATTTTTCTTATTTTCGTGGATTTCAATAGGACTCAGGTGGCACCTGAGAATCTGAATGGTAATTTGAAAATTTCAGCCAACTTGCTTAAAAGTGGCTGTCTGGATCTCTGTATGTAGACTTGATGGGGTGAGATTTTCAGAACTGTGCAGGCAATTCACCCATGCATTTTTTTTTTTAAGATCAATGGAAGCTGTATGGCCAAATCCCTGAAAATCTTGACATCGACAGATGGAGCTCTTAACCCTTTAGGACAATTGATTAAGCATAGAGGATTTGTAGTAAGGTCTTTAACCTTGAAGTGCTGGAGTTCACTCAACCAAACAATATTCAGTGATTCTTTTCTGAATAACTTTTTGCTAAAATTATTTAAAAATAATGGGAGCCAGCATTGGAGATTTGGTACCAAAATACCCATGCACTTGTTATATATATATAACTCAGTTGCATTATGAGATTTTCAGATTGACTAAATGATGTTAGTTTCAACAACGAACTTTCTGCTTTGACGAATGACCAGTTCTGAAATATAGGATATCTATTGTGCTGTCCACTAAATTCACCTTTTAGCACAGAGACATCTTATCTACACTACGCAGTTTTGTCAACAGAGGCAGCTTTTATTTGTTGACAAAACAGTGGAGATGTGCACACTGCTATGCTTATCCCACCAACAAAACTCTCCTGCTGTGCCAGTAAAATATAACCAACTCAAGAAGTGGCTTATACCTTTTTGTGGGAAAGTTAAGCATCAGTGTAGACGCTGTGTTCCTTATGTCACCATAACTGGCCTTCAGGAGATCCTACCATGCCCACGGTGACTGTTTTGGATGCACTGCCCTGCATCCAGCTACACAGGCATGCACCCCTCTCCTTTCAAAGCCCCAGGAATTTCTGAAATTTTTCAGCCTGGAAAGCTGACATATGGCCCAGTTGCGCACGCCAGCTCCCGCAGCAAACTCACTCTCCTTGGGTTTTGATTTTCTTGAACTGGTTAATTATTCAACATAATCTGCATAATCTTTTAGTGAGTGATTTTTGGGAGGCAGTTTGTTCACAAATTTTCAAAGTGTGAAATCTACAAGATGTGTCACACTGGCCACTGAAAGAAGTGAGACAACATTATTTCCACATCCTGATTGGATCACTCGTGCCGCTGACTAGGACTGAGCATGATGTACAGTTTTGACCCTCCAATTCAAATTCTCAGGCAGCTTGAGGACTGGGGCATAGGGAGAAATCATGGTCAGCTCAGCTGGGAGCAGCCTGAAGCCAATTCTCCCCCTGTAGCTGGGGTGTGTCTGGGAGGCTACACTACTTGGAGCAGGGGGTGAGAAGATCTCTCCTACATTCTCTCCAAGCAGTGCCTGGCTGGGAGCAGGAACAGCCATGCCAGGGCTGGATTTTTGCAGGTCCCCCCTTAGCCTGGGGCCCTGGGCTTCAGCCCCTAAAGCCCATGCGTTAAGTTGGCCCCGGTCAGATGACCAACTGCTTTCAGTAGTAAACACAGGGAGATGTTTAAAGAGAATGGGATCAGATCTACCCAGACTTTTCATTCACAGCTTCCAGTTAAAGCACTCACCCTATTCATAGCTTCAAGTTAAAGCAATTACGCACAGCTGCTTTTCCTTAGAAATTGCACTTATTGGAAAGGAAGACACATACCAAACTCCGCCCTCAGTACAGAAGGTGGCATAAGTACTGTATGCTCAGACCCAAGTTCAGTAACATTACTGATGGATATACACACAAGCTTCCAGATATACTGTACCAAGCAAGTCTACAGCCCTTTCCACCCAAGGCTCTGAATCTGTCGGGGAAAAAAGAGGATTAAAACATAGCCATTTGAGTAATAATTGCACATGACATAAGTAATTAGCTGTTGCATTACTTTGAATGTATATGCCATCTGTCATCCAAAGATCTCAAAGCAATTTGACAAAGATTTTCAAAATTTGATGCTTGCAATTGGACTCTTAGGGGAACATATTCAAAGGTACCTAATGTATTTAGGAACACAAGCGTCAGTGAGTCCTGCTGGAGTCAATAGGAGCTGCTAGCTCATCATGTTTGAAAACATGCAGGTCATTTATTTAGACCCCTAAACTGGATTTAGGGGTCTAATTTTAAGCAGCCCTTTTTGGATGCCGTAGTTTTTATAAACTTAAACACATGCTGGTAAAGTGGCAAATTTTACAAATTTGATGAATTGGTAAACTGAGGAACAGAGAAGTGAAGGGGTAAAAATGACAATCTGATATTATGGGTGCTTTGAACACTTGAAAATCATACCCTGTGTGACCTCAGCTGGCATAAATTAGCATAGCTCTACTGAAGTCAATGGCTGGTAAACATGACACAGGAAAAACCCCATAATAGTTGAACACAGAGGACTCTCTTCTTTTATCATAACCCCGTTTGCCTTAGCCAAACAAACTGCAGCCTCTAGGTCACATTCTCCCCCATCCTTTGTTTTAAAACTCCTGACTATGCTAGTGGGAACCCTGCATGTGGAATGAAGTTAAAAAACGCTACTTTGCTTGGCTTCTGAATTTTTAGGCACTATCCATGGTGAAAGCAGCTGAACTGGAGTTCTTTGACAAATGAGACATTTAAGCCTGAAACCTTTGGCTATGTCTACACTGGAAAAGTTGTCAACTTTGTTAAGTCGACTTTAATAAGGTCGACTTTAAGACTTAAAGTCGACCTTATTAAAGTCAATTTAACAAAGTGGACTAAGTTGACTTAGCTTTAAGTTGACTTTAAGTCGACTTAGTCCACTTTGTTAAGTCGACTTAACCACCCTTAATTTGACTTAATAAAGTCTACTTCGGGGTTACTCCATGTCCACACTGTCCTTAAGTCGACGTAAGGAGTCGACTTAAGGTTTAAGTCGACGTAAGGAGTGGTAGTAACTAAGTCGACTTAAGCTTTCATTAAGGCGACTTAAGGAATTTCTTAAGTCACCTTAATGAAAGACTAATGTGGACGTAGCTTAATTTAAGCCTCCTTAAGTCGACTTAAATTGCCAGTGTAGAAGTAGCCTTTGATGCCAAGTGTGTACAGTTTCTGACATTACCGTGACACAATGAAATTTAGTTTTACAGAGTTTGTGCTGCAGGAAAGCCTCTCTAATATTTATCTTTGCATTAATACCTGTAAGTGCCTTTTGTTCTTTCAAAACTAATTAATGTTTCAGTCTACAATGTAATAATATAAGCAGGGCCCAGTACAAATGTCCTGGTTATGTGTAGAAATTCACAATCACAGCAGTGATAGACCTCAGGTCCTTTTACTTCATGCACAGGGGTTATTCCATGTCTGCTAAAGGAAATCAGATAAGCATGTGGAACAAAATATAGATACAAGATCATTTTTAACATTTGTGATGTGGGTTGCAGCACATAAAAGCAGGAATTCCTGTCTTGTCTTGAATGTACACAGAAGAGAAATCTCAATGTGATCTCAATAGCGGATGTGTGGCATTTAGCAAGGTGTAATGGATATTGGATTAAGAGGATTTACCATCCAACGAAACACAGTTAGAAAGGGGAAAAAACACAGCAGGGGAAATCCAAAAGCAGATTATGAGTAATGGCTTTCTGATTTCTCCATCTGTTGTTACTCTTTGGTTAGTTGTCGTACCGTGAATGGTTCTTGTGTAAGGGGACATTTAAGACTGATAGTCAGCAATGTTATATGATAGCATAGAACAACCTACTCTTAGGTCTTCATTCAGTTATGCCACCAGCGATGGGCATTTTGGGTGTGTCTACACTAGTAAATTAAGTCGATTTAAACAGGCTTAAATGGACTTAATTTACTCTGCGTCTACACTGCAGTTTCCTTAAGTCGACTTAAGCAGCAGCTTAAATCGATTTAGGGAAATTTTAAGTCGACTTAATAAGACCTGGTTTTAGGTCAACTTACTGGTTAAGTCGACTTTATTAAGTCGACTTAAGCCAGTGTAGACGCAGATTAGCTCTAAATCAACCTAAAGGGTCCCCAGGGCTCCACCACTGACCTCCCTCCCAGGATGCCTGGCACAGCCAGAGCCTGGCATGCCCACCCACAGGATAGGACACAGCCCTGCCCACCCTGCTCCTGTACCCTGCCCCTGTCCCTGTCCTGCTCAGTCCCCATGTACCCTAGTACTATGGGGAAGATGCTGGGCTCCCTGGCACTTTTAAAGGGGTACCCGAGGAAGGGGGGCTCCTCTTGGATGCCCCCCTTCCCACCATGCACCACTCCCAGGTCCACCTAGCCCCTGCAAGTCGACTTAGGCGTCCAGTGTGGATGCTCTAAGTTGATTTGGCAAGGTCGACTTTAAGTCGACCTAAATTTACAGTGTAGACATGCTAAATCGACTTAACAAGGTTGACTTAAAGTTGACTTTGTTATGTGGATTTAGCAAAGTCGATTTATTTGAACGAGTGTAGACATAGCCTTTGTTAGTAATGTCTGTGTGACTTTACAATGAAGATATCACTAAGGCTATGTCTACACTTGCTAAAATTAGTTCGAATTAGTTAGTTCGAACTAACTAATTCGAACTAATTTTAGTTAGTTCGAATTAGTTTAATTTGAACTAGCATGGCCACACTGGAATGTTAGTTCGAACTAAGCAAGCACTTGCTTAGTTTGAACTAGCAATCCCCATTCATTTCAATGGCCGGTTAATTCGAACTAAGAAATTAGTTTGAATTAACATGGCCACATTGGTTAATTCGAACTAGTTAGTTCGAATTAACGCCTTAGTTTGCATACCCTATTTGAATTTATTCATTCGAATTAAGCAAGCCCTTAATCCGAACTAACTAAAGCCTAGTGTAGCCATGGCTTTAGTTATTTCAAATTAAGCCTCCTTAATTCCAACTAACTTGCCAGTGTAGACATTGCCTAAGATTGCAGTTTGATAGGGAAAGGACATAGAAGGGATTTAGAATAGTCTACCGTGCCAGAGAGGTGGTATGGGGAAAGACTGAGAATATCTTCATGAGTTGCTTAAAATGAGTTATCCAGGTCTTGCATGGAAGACCCAATTCAATGTCCGTTGAAGTCAAGGAAAGTCCTTCCTTTGTCTTCATTATGTGTTGGATCAGGTTTCAGAGTTGGAACCTCAAATATAATAGTGATGGGTGCTATGTTCAAATCTATGATAGACAGATGGTAAGACACCCACTCTGCTTTTGAGATTCATCCCATCCTACTGGTTATTCTTGAAAAATGAAAAAACAGTTATGACTAAACTTACTTGTTACAATTACTTTAACAGCCAGGAACACTACTGAAGGAGACACTTTTCCACACAAGGAAGGTTGAGAGTGTCCTCCAGCATTGTACAGGGACAAGAACCCCAAAATATTAATTGGGATTTTTTCCTACCACCACTATGCCGCTGTTCCCATTCCTGAGACAACGGAAATCAAAGCCACAGGTGCCTTTGCAAAGGGGAGCCTTTCAAAAGCCCAGCAAAATTCTTCATCAGAACTATGAGATCTTGTTGCAGATGTGCTTGAAGAATAAATGCCTGTTCAAGGATGAGAACTTCCCAGCTGACTTTAGTTCTATTGGAAGGGGATCACTGCTACAGAAACTGCCCCCAAAGCTACAGTGGAAGAGGCCACACGTAAGTGATGTTCAGTGAATGGTTCTTACATGAGGAATTGTTTAAGATGCATAGCCATTAATGTTCTATGTTAGCATGGAACAACCACCTAATAGGCCTTTGCTACAAGGTGGCTTGCACTTGGGCTGGAGAGTCTGGGGCCAAGCCAAGCCTGGTTACAGAATGAGTCCCACCTGAGGGGAATCTGGCAATTTTCTATAAAGAGAAAAGAAAGTGGCTACAGTAAAGTGAAAGCCCAGGAGACTGTAGTGAGACTGCTGAGAGCCTCCTGCTGGGAAGACCCTGCAATAAAGAGAATTGCTTCAGCTAGGAAGAGATAAGATATGAAGGACTTTGACTCAACCAGTTAAGTTTGGGCTATGCCCTGCTGAAATCTGGAACGAAGACTGTTTAGGTATGAACACCCAGTTTAAATCAGAGGGGCTGGTGTGATTTTACTGGGCTCTGAGACCCTCCAACTTTGCAGGGTTCTAGTGCCCAGTCATCAGCTCAAGCCCAAACATCTACACTGCAATTAAGCAGCCCACAGCCTGAGCCCACGTCAGCTGGTATAGCCAGCTCTGGGTTTATAAATGCAATGTAGCCAAGCCCTGTGACTGCTAGCCTAAGTACAGGCCAACCGGTTTCTTCTGGGGTTAAAGGTTAGTATCTAATTAGTGTAACTGTCTTCTGAGTACCTGGCATTTTTCTGCCACCCCTGACAGGGAAGGCGACAGTGTGAAAATTAATTGAACAATTTGTGGATCATAATAGTGAAAAAGAAATTTGACATTTACTTGATTAAATTGACCCCAGAGGCATTTGAGAATAATATGTCTTCTTTCTGCACTATTAGTTGTTATGGTCACAGAAAGTTCTTCAGCAGCCATTAGTTATTTTTTTCTCATAGCAGTTGAAGACTTGACAGGAGGCATTCTCTGTTGTGAATAATATCATTGGAATCCTTGAGTTACCTTAAAACGCAGTACTAAGAGTGAAAGAATGAGCAGTTTTATAGAATTTCAAGAGAAGAAATTATGTTAAAGTTAAAGATTAATATATGTATCACTAACCCAAGAGTGAAAACCCTTCTAATTATTCCAAAACAGGCATTTCAAATTCAGAAAATACAAAGTAAGGGCTACACCTAAAAGAATCCAAACATGTTAAAGTAATAAACGCATAATTATGGTACTGAAACAAACTCAACTCTGCTGTATTTATGCCATGAGGGGAACAAAGGGGAAAAAAGTCCCTACTGTATCTTTAAAGATCAGTTTACTCTGGAACCACAAACAATGCCTCAGTGATAATCATATAATCATTTCATGGCATCAGTACAGGATCTAATACATGACCTAGTGAGTAACAGGAGTATTCCTGTCAGGAATAGAGAAGGATAAAATTTTTCAGCCAAAATTATTTTTTTGGTGCCAAATACAGATTTGGCAATACTGAAATGTTTTCTGAATTTTGTGTCAGTTTCACCAAATTTCAGAGATAGTTCAATGCAACATTTTGAAGATGAAGCATTTTGGTTTTTCGGTTTGAAATGATTTCTGGTTTCACTGTTTCCACTCATTTTATTTTTTAAAAAAATTCAGAAACATTTACAAATCATTTAAAGTGAGACAAAGCATTCTGATCAACCCAGAATGATTTTTTTTCTGACTTTTAAAAATTGCCACAAAAGCGAAAAATCCATAATTTGCCCAGGTCTAGTCAGGAAGGAGTAAGGTGACTTCCCTATACCATCTGCTAGAAATATAGTGACCTCCAGAAGCAATGAGGTTGAACGTCAAATAGACCTTGGACTCCTCACAAATTCACTTCATTCGCTCTGGGTTTTGTAGGACCACTACAATGATTTGACATTCTCTCTCTTTCTTGGTCTTGCACCTTCCAGGAGCTGCATAAAACTCCAATATTTTATACTGCAAACACAAAACGGCTCGATCTCTGTCAAGGATTGGTAGGTAAGGCTGCTTTCTCTTTTGTATACACACAGGTACACAGAATAATTTGAACTGTATAAGACTACATAAAAAGGGTGTTGACTTCAATATCATTCCAGCTCTGGATAATATGGATTAGGTAACTGTTTAATACGCTCAACAAACAAGCTAGTGTCATAGGCTAAGATGTGATCCAAAGAGATAAGAAGTATCCCAACTAAATTGAAAGCTCCACTGTATGCCATAAACATGACTTTTGTGAATGATGGTGCTGGAATGTGAAGTGATCTTGTCTTCAAGCATGTACCATACATACTACACAAATGATAACAACAGAAGCTTCATCACTGTGCCCAGTCACTAGAGTATGAAATGTATTTCTCATCACATAGGCAGCAGAAGAACTTGTGACTAATGCAATATGTGTATGTAGGCACAAAGCAGGAAGTGTCAGCCTTGCCTTGCATCTGTTATGAAGTGGGAGAAAGAAAAGTGGGTGAAGTAATGAAGGGGTATGAAGAATTATCCTCTTCTAAATGTGAGTGTAGTCTAGTGGTTAGAGCAGAACTGCCAAGTTCTATTCTCAGCTCCACCACTGACTTACTGGTGGACAAATCACATTTGTGCATCACTTGACCTAAATTAAAAAGGTAGCGGATGTTCTTAGGCTTAATTGCATTTATAAAGTGCTTTGAGATCCTCAGACACAAGGTATAATAAGCACAGAGCATAATTGTTAGAGCTGCTCATTTTTTTCCCTATGAAAACTACCAAGTTCTCATAGAAACCCCCTTAAGTTATGGGGTTTTGGCAAGTCTGGTTGCTGAAAGAAAAAATGGTGGTTGTTTTTTTTTCAAAGACAACCTAAATATCTTCACTGAAAACATTTTTTTTTGTAAAACTTCAAATGAATGTGTACTCTATTTCAAATTAAAAGAAATAAAATTAAAATAAAAAATTAAAGCAATAAACCTGTTTTGACATAAAAAACCACAAATTTAGCTCATACCAATTTTTTGTATAGTTATAACTTAAAAACATCCAATCCGCTGCCTCCTCCAAAAATATTTTTCAATGACAGCAATAATTCTGTCTTGATTCCACCCAAGCATGTTTACTCATTCTTTTGGCACAGAAAACTGTTGGTTCCTGGCTGCCTTGGAAGCGCTGACATTCCACCGAGACATCTTGGCTGTTGTTGTGCCACAAAACCAAACCTTTGATAGGAAGTATGCTGGCATTTTCCATTTCCGGGTGAGTGTTCTTCCCTCTAGCCCTGGAGGTCCTCAAAAACCATGTATTGTACTTGATGGTGCCATGACAAAGATCATGTTCTTGGATATTCCACGTGCAATTCCTATAGCCTTCAAGAAGAGCTGTGAATAGTATCTCAAGTCACTTATGCGATAAATGTGTTAGCCTTTAAAAGTGCCACAGGACTTCTTGTTTGTTTGTTTTTATATCAAGCCACTAAGTGGGTGTCCTTCCAAGCCCTCTTTAAATGAAGTGACATGCTCACATCTTATCCTCAAGCCTTGGTTACTTTACTCCACCCAGCCAAAATCTTCTCCAGTTCTACACCCTGCTCATGTTGGCCTTCTTGAGTATCCATCTCTTCTAGACCTTTACACATTTAGTCTCTTGGCCTGAAAGCCAGTCCTTTGTCTCTTATACCCAGCTGGGGTCAAGATCTAGCTGCATTCATGAGTCAGCAAACTGAATTCAATAGAATCAGCATCACCCACTAACAGGCTACACGTTACTCTGACACCCTCGTATAGCCCTTAGCTCATATATGGGTTCTTTTCTATCGTTGAAGGGAAGGTTACTTCCTAGTGAAATATTTACGCATTCCTTTGCTCTTACAGTTTTGGCATTTTGGCGAATGGGTTGATGTGGTGGTAGATGACCGACTGCCAGTCAACGAGGCTGGTGAGCTGGTTTTTCTCTCTTCTGTTTGTAAGAATCTCTTCTGGGGAGCCCTTTTAGAGAAAGCATATGCCAAGTAAGTGAATCATCATGCTTTATATTCTCTGTCTACAATTTGTTGCCTACTTCTTTCTCTAACAAATAGGTCCTGCAGAATTTGTCATATATGGAATATTGTGTATCAGTTGGATCTCTATACTTTAACAATTAAAAGCTACCACCATGAAAACTAGCTCCATAGGGGTAGCTGTGTTAGTCTAATTCAGCAAAACAAACAAGGAGTGCTGTGGCGCATCTAAAGACTAACAAATTTATTTATCTCATGAGCTTTTGTGGGAGAAAATCCTACTTTGTCAGATGCCTTGAAACAAACACTAGGGAACAGCATATAAAAATGCCACAGGACTCCTTGCTTGTTTTGCTCTATATGAGGTTCCCCAGTGTTTAAATCTTAACAACTGCTTTGATTTGCTGTTACAATCTGACCTGATCCTATGACTTACACTTCCCTGCATTTATTTTCCTCCCCTTCTGTAAGATCCCTACCTTCAAAGCATCTGACAAAGTTGGATTTTTCTCCCACAAAAGCTCATGCAATAAATAAATGTGTTAGTCTTTAGAAGTGCCACAGGACTCCTTGCTTGTTTCACCATGATAACTAGCACCCTTGTGGAGTCAAAGAATGAATGGCCATGGAGACAGAAATACCCTCTCACCTGGGAGAAGGTTCTTCTACAACAGGGCTGAAACCACTGGTGGGGTGGGGAAGTTTGTATTACCATTGCAAACACTGTAGTTATTCTATGACTCAGTGTAGGACTTTAGTCCAAGATTTGTAAAAATGATTGGTGATTTGGGGTGCCTCGATTTTTGGCTATCAAAGTTGAAACACCTTACAGAGGCCTCTTTTTTTTTTTTAGACGGGGCTAAGTAGCCACCTTCTAAAATTTAGACCCTTTCAAGATGTCTCCAGTTGAGCATCCAAAAATTGAAGGATTCAACACATTACATTTTAACCACTCAACAAAGTTACATTTGAATTCTTCAGTTCCACTCTCCAGAGCTGTTAATCCAGCTCCATTCATCAACATTAAGGAAGACACAGCACTGAGGCTATGTCTACACTTAGAAAGATAGGTCGACTTTATTAAGTCGACTTTAAGTCGACCTTATTAAGTCGACCTAGAGAGTCTACACTAGACTCTCTAAGTTGACTGGTTAGGTCCAGGAGGAGCCGAGGCTCCTTTGGAGCCTCAGCTCCCCAAGCTAGGGGGAGCTCATCCTGTGGAGAGCCAGCCGTGCATGGGCTGGCTCTCCCCGGGACAAGCTGTGAGCGGATTCCCGGGGAGAAGGGAGCCTCCAGGGCTCTCCAGCCAGGGTTCCAGTGGGGGATTCCCTCTGGCTGGAGCCCTGGCTGGGAGTCCTTTTCCCCAGGACCACAGCTCCTCTTGCAGGGAAGCTGCGGGTCTGCGAAGAAGGGAGCAGGGGCTCCCCAGGGGACAAGGGAGCCACAGTGGCTCCCTTGTCCCCCCGCCCTAGGTCGATTTTTAGAGGAAGTCGACTTAGGGCATCCACACTGGCTTAAGTTGACTTATGAAGTCAACTTAAGTGCTAGTTCGAATTAAAATGAGGTGTTATTAATTCAGACTAACTTTTCCTTAACTCAACTTAAGGAGCAGTTTAAGTCAAATTAAGAAAAGCCCAGTGTAGACACATAGTAAATTCAGTTGACTTAAGCGTCCTTAAGTTGACTTAATTTCTAAGTGTAGACACACCCTGAGAGAGCAACTTTGGTGATACATGGCAAGGAGATACTGAAGGAACTTAATGACTGCAAAAAATAGGAAAGAATTCTAAATAAATATTAGAAAGAAGACAATATGAAAGAGGGAAAATCACTTAATCCCATTTGATACTGGCCTTGAGTCACTGAGGGTATGTCTATACCTGAAAAGCTAAGTCAACTCTGTTAAGTCGACTTAATAAGGTTGACTTAAGTCGACTTAAAGTCGAGCTGGTTAAGTCAACTTAGAGAGTCTACATTAGAACTTACATTGACTGCCTGTGTCCACACACACAGGTGCTAGATCAATGAGGAGCCGCAGCTCCGGGAGCTGTGCTCCTCGGCAAAAGGGAGCTGCGGCTCCCTTCTCGGCGGGGAGCCGCGGCTCCCTTCTCCCCAGCCCATCCCCCTTAGGTCGACTTAGGGAATTACGTTGACCACACCAGCTTTAGGTCAACTTAACAGGTTGACTTAAGCGTTAAGTTGACCTAAAGAGTGGAAGTTATTAAATCGACTTAAGGAAGTGGTTAAGTGAACTTAATGAAAGCCGTGTGTGGATAAGGTGTTCTAGTAGTGTAAACATACCCTGAGAGATTAGTTAAAGCTAATGTAGACATATCCTGAGAGACTAGTTAAAATCTGAGAGGATTTCATTTTGCTTTGCTATTTTGAAATTGCACATGTTAATGTTATGTATGTTAAGTGTGAGGAAAATCAGACAGTAGACTAAGGTCTTAAGGAAGGTGCAATAGATATTCAGAAGAAACTAGTTAAGATATGGTTAAGAAAGGAATAGTGTAAGAGATCTTCCCAGTGAAGGAGCTTAGACTAGAACTGAATGAAACCAGAAGTCCCTTTCAAACCTGGAATCAACCATCTCTGTTCCACTTCTCTTGAATGTTGAGGAGTCATATAATATTAAACATGGATTTCATTCTTTATTTTGGTTTTGCAAGCCCATCCTGGGATTTATCCCTCTCTATATCACTCCATCCCTGTAATTTACAAAAAATAAATAGTACCTAAATTGATGTCTTTCTTGCTAGGCTCTATGGGTCTTATGAAGATCTGCAGATTGGACACGTGTCGGAAGCGCTGGTGGACTTTACAGGCGGAGTTAATACAACTATAAAGCTGGCAGAGGCTCCTCCTGATCTGTGGGATATACTGACAAGAGCAACCTACAGCAGATCTCTCATGGGTTGTCAGACGCATTTAGGGGTGAGGCCCAGTCTGATGTCAAATGGATGGATAGGCCTTCACCAGAACATCTTCCCTGGGAATATTTCCCTCCACCAAGCTGAACAGTAGTTTGTTTTACAGATCTCGCTCTCATTTTTCTGTAACTGTTATCCCTGTGGTATCTAAGATGATGTTGATGATATATTTCTAATTATTTATTTTAACTGCCCTGGTGTTCCACATTTCTCTCAATCAGAGATAAGGCTGGGCTTTGGGGTGAGCAGTGGAGTTGAACTGCAAGCCTATGTCCGAAATTTGCAAAAGGTCCTTTTCTTTGTAATGCGCTAAAGTAAACCCCAATTCTAGATGCCCGGCAGACCACAAGGCATTGGGAGCCCAGATCAGAATTTTGCAGCAGAAGCCAGTCTATGGTTACAGTGGAATTCCATCTTCATGTACACAAGTGTAACTCTCATTGATTCCACTGGGATCTGCATCCACAGAACTGAGGGAAGCATTGGGCTCGGTTGTTGCTTTGTTAATACATTTATTGCTGCTTTTCTCTTTTCTCCGTATGCAGACTGCAAGGGTCCTAGAGAATGGGTTGGTGGCCGGCCATGCCTACACAGTTACTGGTATTAGAAAGGTAAGAACAGACCCCACTGGTTTCTATCTCCAAACGTTTGTCTAATGCTAGCAGTCTCTGTTTCAGGCCTTGGTCAGAGCATAGCAAGCTGTGTGCTGTGTTGGGGAGCCTCACACACCATCATACACTCCCTTTTAAGTGATGTTGAGTTGGCTTGAAAATGATAAGTGCTTCAGACAGGTTTCCTTTTAACACTGAAATCTTTTTAACAGCATGAATAAAACATAGGGGTTACTGCCTTGCCCTCAAAGTAAATCTAAGGCTGTAATTGATTTTTAGGCTCTGCTTATGGTGTAAACTACAAAAGCATGCTAAGCAGAGTTGTCTAAATTACTTTTACCTTAAAGTGAAGGGGGCTGGCTTATTTAGATTCTGGATGGGTGGGCCTAAGCTCACCAAGCACAAAAGGCCACCCACTCAACTGAGGGAGGGGCCACAGAGCCCACAAGTCACTTGAATGCATGTGATGGAAAATGAAAACCAGGGACAGGAGTGTGTGGACAAAGATTTAAAATAAAGAAACAGGAAGGGGACAAGAGCACAGAACCCTATTTTTCTGCTTTGTTTAAATATAAGCAGGGAACCATTCAGATCCCAGGACTGGCATCTGTAGCGTTGAGCTATGTTTTCACCAGGTGATATGTTTGAACATATTGGCTCCTAAGAGCCCCGTGGACTGAGGCTTGAGACATCCTTCTGGACTGATGACATTTTGGCCAGCACCAGGAGAAGACTGCCAAGGAAGCTCTGTGTCTTTGTAGGCCAGACACATGGAGCACATAAAGGGACAGATGTGGGGAAAGTGCAGCCAGAACCCCAGCAAGAAGTGTTGCAGCCTGATTCACTCTGGGTTAATATGTGCCAGGGTCTCTCACTCACCATAGAAGGGGTTGGCATTGAGTGTGTCTGTAAACTGCACCATCCATGGGTTCATGTTCACAGCTCTATGAAAGAGTCTCCTGTTTACATTCCTGATTGACATTGGGGCCAATGTGGGTAAAGGCTGACCCACTGGGATTCCTCACCTTCATTGGGTGGTAGAACATCTCATCACTTAGTGTCACAAGCAGGATACAAAGGCTAAGGGTAAAGCTCCAGAGAAATTGGCAGTAGATATAGCATTGGACCCAGACCCCACTGGATGGTATGGAGCATGGATTGGAAGGAACCCACCTGGCCCCAGCCACCATGCCAGAGGTCTTGAGGCTGTTGACCTAAGCAGACAAGGCCACTGAATAGATGATTGGCAAGCCTCCACCCACCCCAGGTCTCCCAGGTACTGGGAAATGAGGAGCACATTGTTGGCACATACTGGCTATGTCTACACTTGTTAATTTAAGTCAACTTAGCATGTCCACACTTAAATTTTAAGTCGACTTTGAGGGGACCCTACAAAATCGAGCTAGGGTGTCCACACTGGATGCCTAGGTAGACTTGTAGGGGCTAGGTGGACCTGGGACAGGTGCACGGTGGCGGGGGGGCACCCCTTGCCAAGTTCCAGGGGGCTCAGCCTTTGCCCCATTGTACCTCGGTACAATGGGGCAAAGGGGGACAGGGACCTTGGCAGGGCATAGGGGCAGGTGGGCATCTACACTGGCTTAAGTCTACTTTAGAAAGTTGACTTAAGCAGAAAGTCGACTTAAAAGGAGGTTTTAGAAAGTCGACTTAATTTTTCCTTAAGTCGACTTAAGCAGCTGCTTAAGTCGACTTAAGGAAAGTGTAGTGTAGATGCAGAGTAAATTAAATCGACTTAAGCAAGCTTAAGTCGACTTAATTTACAAGTCTAGACGCACCCACTGAGTGAAAAATGATCTCCGTTATCAACTTCCTATTTATTTATTAACAGGTGCAGAAACAGTGGGGCGGGCAAGCATTGTCACTATTCACTGTCCTGCTCATTTGGCTCATCCCTGACTTGTAGGTTCAACCTCTGCTGTTAAAGAGTTGTTAACCTCCAGGTCCCCCATTTATTCCTTTATTCCCTGGTGTCTTGGCTGAGATGGGAGCCAGGTCTGATGGGAGTTTGTGTGATGACTGTTAGGAAAGGACTGAGACTCACCAAGTCAGTTCACACAGTCTACCAAATAGCCATATTCTACAATAGCAGTAGGTCATTGCTGACATGAGGTGCTTTCAGAGATGGAAGGCCTTGTCAGTATCCCATTAAGTAGGTGCAAGGTGCCTGACTGCAGTATGCCCAGTGCACAGAGCCCATAGCCCTATTGCTTCTGGGGAGGCTACCAGCAGCAGCACTCGCCCTGAAACAGTCTTTGCATGCAGCGTCTGGGGAGCACAAGGATTGCTGCTGGGCTTAGTACCTGGGTACAGACACAAGAAGGTGAGTGAAGAGAGAAGAAACCTTGCATTCTGTCTCCACTCCCTGGGCCAGGCAAATATCCCCATCCTTCTACCCTGCTCCAGTTACATTCAAATTCAGGAGGTGCTCAAACTAAGGGTACATCTACACTGGAGCCTTAGGTCGACTTAAGGAAGGTTAAGTCGACCTACAGACTCCTGCATCCACACTGGGCTTTTATTAAGTCAACTTAAGCGCTTCCTTAAGTCTACTTAATAACACCACCTCTTATGGTCGACTTAACCTTAAGTCAATCTTATTAAGTTGACTTAATCCAGTGTAGATGGGGAAGCCCTTCAGTCAATCTAATTGGCCTCCAGGCCCCCTCCCAGGTACCCACAATGCACCACTCCTCTGTCAACCTAGCACCTACCAGTGTGGACGCAGGCAGTCGACAGGAGTTTTCAATGTGAACTCTCTAAGTTTACTTAACAAGGTCCACTTAAAGTCGACTTGTTAGGTCATCTTAACAGAGTCTCCAGTGTAGACATACCCAAAGGTTCTTGTAATAACAGTCTAGGGGCTGCCCTGAGTTAATAGTAAGAATTAGTCTTGATGGCCCAGTCCTGCCCTCAGATATGAAGGCATAATTCCCAGTTGATTGCTAGGGAGTTACACAGAGGTTGGAGTGTGAGGATGGCCATATTGTTAAAACTGAACAATCAGTATTCATATTGCATGCCCAATCAGTACCTGGCCTAGGCCAGAGAAGCTAATGATCCAACCAGCAGACCAAATTTGGTGATGAATTCTGGCCACCCCTCTGAGACACGGGGTGCATACGCTAAGAAGAAGGACTTCTGGAGCTTGGGACTCTCTTCCTGGCTCAGTCACAGATGTTCTGCATGACCTTGGGCAAGAGACTTCAACACTCTACACCTGAGTTCAGAGTTATACACTGAGCAGTATAACTGAAAGGAAGAGCATGAGTGAGCACCATTATGATCATACGTGTTGCCATCAGTAAAGGAGATGAGTCACAGGGTTATTCTCTGGCATGTTATGCAAATGTAAACCAGGCAAAGACTGCAGAGACCTTGGTAAACTCAATGTCATTTGTTTTGTCAGGTGACTTGCAAATATGGACCAGAAAATTTAGTGAGACTGAGAAATCCATGGGGGAAAATTGAATGGAAAGGAGACTGGAGCGATAGGTAAGTTTAAAACAAGAAAAGGCTAGAGGCGAGGAGAGGTTTGGATAGATGAAATGATGCTGCCACCTGCAGGCATAAATCAGTACTGGTGACACCCACATTAACTGAATAGACAACAGAGTTCTGTGGCACTTTTAAAGACTAACAGATTTATTTATTGCATGAGCTTTCGTGGGAGAAAATCCCACTTCGTCAGACGCTTTGAAGATAGGAAAGTTACCTGAATTAACTGAATAGGTCAGTGTTTTTCAAACATGGGGTTGGGACCCAGTATGCGCCCCCTGCTGCCACCACCAAAAGATTTGAATGCATTGCTCAACGATGAAATTGTTGGGTCACAGGCAAAAATTATTTTTTTTCAATTGAGTCCCAAGAAAAAATGTTTGAAAACCACTGGAATAGGTAGAGCTGCTTTCACAGACCTTCTGGTTTAAAGGCTATGAGTTCATGGAGATTCTTTGCTAGATCAACCTGTGCTAATGTAGTTCAGCTAACTTATTTCACACCTTCCGCTTCTGAGCATGTAAATAAAATACAGAGTGTTGGTTCTGCTTTTTTGTAAAAGGCAACATAATGTCAAAGGCATTCTGCATAATGCAAAATGATGACCATGGTGTAATTTAGCACCTGACACAAAATAAACAAGGAGTCCTGTGGCACTTCTAAAGACTAACAAGTGTATTTATCTTATAAGTTTTTGTGGGTAAAATCCCACTTTATCAGATGCATGAAATGGAAACTGCAGTGTGTTAGGTGTATACAAGCATGCAGAGACGGGTGAGTTGTAAGGTCAATTCAAACAGTTCCAGAGAGGTAGTCTGTTAGTCTATTTCAGCAAACCAAACAAGTTGTTTTGATTTAAAGAATGTGGATGTGGGCTTTTAAGAACAACAGATGAGAAGATGAAAATGTTAAAAAAGGAGAAATTACCTTTTGTAGTGAGTTAACCATTCTAAATCCCGATTCAGACCCAATCTGATGGTGTTAAATTTGCATATGAATTTCAGCTCTGCAGTTTTACACTGAAGTCCGGTTTTGAAGTCTTTTTTGCTGAAGTACTGTAACTTTCATGTTTGTCACAGAATGTTCAGGAGTATTGAAGTGCTCCCCTAGTGGTTTTTGAATGTTACCATTCTTGATGTCTGGTATGTGTTCATTTATTCTTTTGCGTGGAGACAGTCCAGTTTGGCCAATGCATAAGGCAGAGGGGCATTGTCAGTACATGATGGCATATATCACATTGATGGATGAGCAGGTGAATGAGCCTATGATGGACTGGCTGATTTGGTTAGGTCCTATGATGGTGCCACTTGAGTAGATATGCAACAGAGGTCTGTTGCAGGGATAAGTACCTGGTTTAATGTTCCTGTTGTATGGTGTGTAGTTGCTGGTGAGTATTTGCTAAGATTGGGGGGCTGTCTGTCGGTGAGGAGAGGTTTGTCTCCCAAGGCTTGAGAGAATGAGGGATCATCTTCCAGAATAGGTTGTAGATCCTTGATGATGTCCTCGAGAAGTTTGACTTGGGGGCTGTAGGTGATGACCAGTGGTGTTCTGTTGTTTTCCTTGTTGGCCTGTCCAGTAACCGGTGACTTCTGGGTACCCATCTGGCTCTGTCAATCTGTTTCTTCTCTTCCACAGGTGGGTATTGTAGTTTTAAGAATGCTTGACAGAGATCCTGAAGGTGTTTGTCTCTGTCTCAGGGATTGAAGCAAATGTGGTTGTATCTTAGGGCTTGTCTGTAGACAATGGATCATGTGATGTGTCCCAGATGAAAGCTGGAAGCATATAGGTAGGTATAGTGATCAGTAGGTTTCCGGTATAGGGTGGTATTTGTGTCCATCACTTACTTATACTATAGAGTCCAGGAGGTGGACCTGCCGTGTGGACTGGTCCAGGCTGAGGTCAGAGGTTGATGGTGGGGTGGAAATTGTTGAAATCTCAGGGGAATTTCTCAAGGGCCTTCTTTCTGTGGGTCCAAATGATGAAAATGTCATCAATGTAGCTTAAGTAGAGAAGTGGCACTTGGGGATGAGAACTGAGGACATGTTGTTCTAAACTAGCCATAAAAATGTTGGCATATGGTGGGGCCACGTGGGTACTCATAGCAGTGCCTCTGACTTGAAGGTATATAAATCATCTCCAAATCTGAAATGGTTGTGGAGGAGCACAACGTCACCAAGTTCAGCCATGAAGTGTGCTGTGACATCAGGGGTTAAAATATGCCAGAATGCACTGGAACACTGTTCCGGGGCCCACAGATTTGACGGGCCAGCGTTCCGGGGCCCAGGAAACCAGAAAACTCTGGTGGAACACTTGTTCCATCCTGCCCTGCAGGCAGGCTGCTGCTCCCAGGTCAGCTGGGAGCAGCGGCCACTGGCCGGGCTGGGGAGTTTTAAAATCTCCCTCCTGAGCATGCTCAGACAGAGTGTGTTCAGGGTGGGAGCAGCCTCCTGGCCAGAGCAACTCCAGATGCCCCTGCAGCTCTCCGGCCAGGTAAGTTGGGGAGGGCAGGCAGGGTAGAGTGGGCCAGGGAGCTGGGACCAGGAGTGCTGGGGACCTGAGACTGGGAAGGCTGGGCGGGCTGGGGAGCCGGTGGGGAACTGGGGGGTCGGGGACCAGGTGGACTGGGAAATGTGTTCCAGGAGGGTCAGGGGCTGGGGAGCTGGCGGGGACCGGGAAGGTCGAGGAGCTGGGGCTGGGGGGCTGGGGCTGGGGAGCTGCGGGGTAAAAGGGGGCTGGGGAGTGGGAATGGGGGGCCTGGGGAGCGCCCGGGCCAGAGAAGACTCAGGTTCGGGGTGTCTAAGGGGGACTGGAGGTGTGGGGTGGGTTCCCGGGGGAGGGCCGTGCTGGGGCGCCCAGCCCAGCCCAACTCCTGCCCGGTCCCAGTGTGCAGCTGGGAGCTGGGCTATGGCTGCTTGCCTCCCCTCCAGACTTGGGGATGCAAGCAGCCCTTTCTTTCTCTTCTTTCTTTCCTTTTCTTCTTCTTCTTCCTTTCTTTTTTTAAAAAAAAACAACTTTAAAATTAATTTTAATTAAAAACCTTTTAAAAAGGTTTTAAAAATATCTTTCTAAAATTAAATTTCAATTAAAATTAATTCAAATTCAATTAATTGAAAATTTAAACCAAACTAATTTTAATTACAATCCATTTTAATTCAATTAATTAAGTTTTAGTTTAATTGTAATTAAATAAACTGGTGGCCCTTCAAGGTTTTAAAATCTGTATTTTGGTCCCTCAACCACTGATTTATAATGCAAAATTTTAAGTGTGTTCTTTTGATTATTCTTTGTCTTTCTAATGATACCGCTATCTTGAAGAAAACAAAAAACCAAAACAAGGAGTCCTGTGGCACTTTTAAAGACTAACAAATGTAGTTGTAAATTTGTAAATTTGTGAGTCTTTAAGTGCCCCAGGACTCCTTGTTTGTTTGGCTGATCTAGACTAACACAGCTACCCCTTGCTATCTTGAATGGAAGTAATTCTAAAAGTAAATGTGTGTTTTGTTCAGGCTCCTAGAAAGATGTCATAAGGCTACCCAGTAGTGCTGTCTCTAGTTCTAATAACTCCTTGTATGAAAAGGTTTCCGTGACGCGGCCCTCAGGCCAATATCCTAGTCCTCATGTCATGTGGCCCTCATGGAGATTTGAGTTTGAGACCCCATCCTAGATAGTGTTATTAGGTTAGCATGTGTTTAACATCTTTTATTTGGGTGGTGGTCACTCACCATCCAGACTTTATTACTTACAGCAGTTAAACGGTGTTGATACGGGTGGTGTTTTTCATACCAATATTGTTTGTGCTGACATCCTAGACCACATATCTGTGGAGATGAAACGTAGTTTCAGTTCTAATGTCATTTCTCAGCAATATCAAATTTCTGTTTTAATTAATGAGAATACGGGTTTAAGTAAACTTTCTTGTCTTGTAATTTACTTGCACATAACTTTTGATGCAAACATTGGTCCTGTTACATTTTTTCTTGATCTGGCTGAACATAGGCAGCAATGATGCTGATGGGATAGTATTAGCTTTGCTATAGTGTTTGACAGCACATGGGTTCATGGAGGAATTTCTCAAGGATAATTGGATTGGTTTAGGTGTAGATGGAGCCTCTGTCATGTTAGGCAGTAAGGCTGGTGTTGCTGCAAAACTAAAAACACGATTTCCACTTTTGATAAATTGGCATTGTTTTAATCACTGGTTGGGATTGGCCGTGGCTGATGTTATCAAATGCTGCAGTGAAGTTAATCATTTTAAATCATTTGTGGATTCAGAGTATACTCTGCATGGTCAGTCGCGGAAATGCTTGAGAGAGTTGACTGACTGTGCGAGTAGTCTGGAAGTCCAGCTTAATAGGATTGGATGTGTACTTGATGTATGTTGGGTTGTCTCTAGCTGCCACACTGTACAAGCTGTTTGGTGGTCATATGCAGCCCTCCATAGCCACTTCTTGAAAAAATTAACTGATTTCTCACTATAAAGGAAAGATAAAGCAAAATTTGCTGGCTTGGCAAAAAACGTGGAGAATCCAGTTTTTGTTAAAAACTTGGGTCTCATGCTTGATGCTCTGGAGGAAGTTGCAGACCTGTCCTTGGTGTTGCAGAAATCTGATAAGTCGACAAGTTCAGGTGTTTATAGCTCGTAAAGAGTGTGATTCAGAGCTCTACCAAGAGGCTTGTGAGGTGATTGCTGCAGGTTGCTTTAAAGGTGTATGTATAAACATGTCTGTGAATGCTGGCAAGCAAACTGAAATTTCTAAATGACAGTTTTATCAGGCCTTAGCGGACTGTATGAATGCTAGATTGTTGCCAAACTCAGAAAAATGTCTAAGCAGTTCTGTTGAAGCACTTGACCCATCACGTTTCACTATAGAGCTGTCACCGGAATTTAGTGAAAGTGACATAAAATTTTTGTGTTCCAAGTTTGGCATTGCATTTAATGAAGTGAAATGAGCATATCGGGACTATAAAGATACAATATTTATTGTGTTATGCGGTGTTTTCTAGTTTGTGACAATAATTGATATAGACATAAATGCCGTATAAAATTATAAATATGTTTATGGAGTGATAACCGAGGCATATGGTACTGAGAAGTGGTTGCAAATGCCTACTGAGTCCTGCACATGCATGAAGGGGGCCTGGACAATATGGGAAGGGGCCCCAGAGATTAGGAAGGTTCCAGGGCCTGTCAAATTATACTTTAACCACTGCGTGACATCATCTGGAATACTGGTCCTGATGGCTTGTAATCTGTCTTTGTGTGGGATGTTAGTGTAAAGAGCTTCTACGTCCATAGTGGCCAGGATTGTGTTTTTTGGAAATCACCAATGGATTATAGTTTTCTCAGGAAGTCTGTGGTGTCTCAAAGGTAGCTAGTCTGCTCCCAAAACAGCTGAAATTTTAAGGTGATCTTCTGATACCCTGTATCAGAACATTCACTCCTTTGTCAGAGGATCATGCAAGCCCTCCACATATTGCATTAGGTTCTGGGATTAAAGTGGAGCAGCCATGAAAGGAGCCTCAGCTACCAGCTCTTCAGGATAGAAGGCATCAGGCAAGCTCTGAATATGACAAAGTGGAAAGCACAATTAGAGATGGTGAGGAGAGTCGTGGAAGGGCCACTGAATCTGTGTTTACAGGGATGAAATGGCTGGGAACATCCTTTACCCCTATAGAGACTGAGTAAATAGGGTAGCCACTGCCCCTCTGTCACAGAAGGACAGTGGCTGCCATTTCAGCTCAGAGCCTGGAGAGACAGCTGTAAAAGGACTATACGGTAATCCTGCAACGTATCTCATTTAGGTTGGGCTGGATTCCCTTCTTGGCAGCTCCTAGTTAATTCTCTGCACAAATTCCATTTGCTCAGGTTTTATGAGGGGAGTTGTCTGAGGTTTTGGGCATATATGTGGGTTTCACCTTGTAAGAGAGTAACTCTCCTCTGATCTTTACATGTCATGACAACATAAAAGCTGGCCATGGTGAAGAATAGAATAAAGAGCATACGATAGGCCTTCTTGTAAATCACTTCCAGCTGCTTCTTGCACTGTCATATTCATTATGCAGAATATCTTTCCTATTACATGACTTTTGACACAAAATGATAAACAAAATAGAACCCCAAAAGATTGTATTTTGAATACTTGGATGCACCATTTGCAATCTAATGAACTGGCCAATAAAGCTGGTTGGGAATTTTCCAACAACATGTTTTTTTCTCAGGAAAATGCGAATTAGTTGAAACCGAAACTTTTTTTCAGGAAAGGCCTTGTTTTAATGGACTTTATATTTTAGAAAATGAAAAAAAAGTTTGTAAATTGTTGAAATATTCATTTTGATATTTTCAAAATGAAAAAGTTCCATTTTTCAGATCTAAATGACTTTTTCTTTAGAAATTTAAGTGAATTTATAATAAAATACATATAAAACATTTTAAAGGCCAATGTTGAAACAAAACATTTCAAATATAAAAGATTCAAATATTTTTATATAACCTGATATATTTACATTTTCAGTTTCGTGGATTTTTTTTTTTTTTTTTTTTTTTTATTTTGAAATTTCATTATTTCAAGACAGGAAAAAAATTCCAAATCTCAAAAATTATCATGGAATGGGAAAACTCCTAGCGTTCCTGGCCAGTATGCTGCCCAATATTATTGCCCTCCACAGGAGAAAATCAGAACTGCTTAGCTGTGTTTCATAGGACCTCTATGTCTAGCAGCTAAGCTCAAGTCTGTTCTTTAGGACTAGGGAGATTTAGGTTCCATCTCTGCTTTTGCCATGCTATTCCAAGTGTCCACACTACAGAGTCTAGTGCTAACTGTGATGTGCTTGGGGAAGCACCTCTGATTGTATAGCAGAGGTCTGTATTGAGCTTCTTGAATTTGAAGATTTGGATCATTTGGTTAGTCATCACTTCAAAATCAGCTACCTTGTTCTTATCTTTAGCTCTAGGAAATGGGAGTTGCTCAGTCCAAAGGAGAAAATTTTGCTGCGGAGAAACCAGGATGATGGAGAATTCTGGTAATGCAACCGTGAATATCTTATCTCCTCTTTTTCCTCACCCAGAGAGAATGCTGAAGCTAAACTTGCTGTCTCTCTGCTGATCTCTAAGATGAGGTGTGCAACTAGAACTCTTTTTCCTTTTCAAAGGATGTTATTAGATGGAGCTTCTACATTGCCAACTAGAGGTAAAGGGCCGTGAGAAACAGCCTGTATGATACAAGTTCTCTTCTAGGTGAAGTCGAGTGCTTTCAAGAGCAGAGGAAGAATTTTTGTCCGTCATCATATTTTCAAGACAAACTCAAGGAAAGCTTTGGTCAGGCATATAGCTTTTGTTTAACTGCTTCCCATTCCTATATATTTTTACCAATAGGTGGCAATGCTGCAACCTGTTTCAGTGCACTTGTTCTCTTGCGGGCATTCTCATAGTAATCTCTCTTTGCAGCTATCCTTTCTTGGTCACGTATTCACCACTGCCGCATGCTGCAGTTGGAGAAAACATTAACTTCTTTGCTACCTTATGGAACACAGAATGGGGCCATGCTTTTTAACCACACAGATTAGACTAGGTTGCTGACTAAGCATCTCGTGTCTCTCTTTTCACAGGATGTCTCTGCAAGATTTTAAGGCCCACTTTGTAGATCTGATGATCTGTAAATTAACTCCAGACCTGATGAGTCAGGAGGATGGGAAGAAGTGGATGTATTCTCTGCAGAGTGGGAGATGGGTCAACGGAAGTACGGCAGGTGGAAGGATGAAGCCCTACAAAGGTAAACAGTACCTGGGTGGCACTTTAGGGGATCAGGATTTTGACTTTTCTGTATAATTAGTAACCAAAGGAATTTTGTTTCAAGACCCAAAACCCAATTCTGCACTATCATAACCAAAATTTGCCGCCTTTTTTAAAATCTTAAAAAGCCTGGAAAGGAACAGGTACGGGAGTCAGCTTATTCTCCATTACGACAGAAATTATGTTGTTGCCTCAGGAAAGAGGATGATCTTATGGTTTTGGGCCCACCACAGCACTTAGAAGATGCAGGTTCAAACCTTGACTTAGCCTTCTTTTGTGACTTCAGGCAAGTTTCTTAAGATTTGATTTTTCAGAGATGCTGAACGCCCATTAGTCCAAGTCAATGGGAACTGTAGCTGCTCTGCACCACTGTCAATTGGTACCTCTGTGTTTCAGCTCCCAGTAAAATGAAGAGGAGGAATAATTCTTCCTCCCCCCCACCCCAACCCTTAGTCTTCTCTACTTGGACTGCAAGGTCTTCCAAGGCAGGGCTGTCTCCTAGTATGTGTCTATGCAGAACATAAAACAATGGGGGTCTGATCTTGGTTGGGGCTTTGAGGATTACATATAAGCTGTTTCTCCTACTCAGCTTGAAACCAGGTTATTACATGGAAGCACAACAACAAAATGCATGATGGAAAATGTGGCTAGAAGGCTTTTATGTTTTGCTTCTCAGACACATTTTGGATGAATCCCCAGTACTGTCTGGAAGTTTTGCAGGGTGACAGCAGCAAAAGATCTCTGTGTTCCTGCAGTGTGCTGGTGTCCCTGATCCAGAAACCTAGCAGCAAACACCGAAACCGGACACCTCACCTCTCAATAGGGTTTTACATTTTCAAGGTGGGTAGAATCTGATCTAATCCTCCAAACCAAGTGAGAGCTCTTCAGATGCTTGGAGCTGCATATCCTGCAAAGTCCAGGGGGCTCTGTGTTCTCACCTCTCTGTCTGCATGTGGCTCCCATCCCATTCCTCCAAGAATCTCTCCTGGAATCGGCGGGGTCAGGGCCCTTCAGATGTGGCTTCCTTTGAAATTTTCAGCAAGCACTGGACATGACCTGTGTTTGCATATTCTTTGTTGGGCTGCAGGACTGTAGAGGAGCTCCACTCTGTGTGTGTGTGTGTGTGGCTGGGCGTGCGTGGGTGTGTGTGTGCATGTGCGTGTGCCTGGGCTGGAGAGCCTCCTGAGCAGGGTCTGGATTCAGAGTCTTTCTCAGGCTACCACCCATGATAGCAAAATGACACCAGAGAGGGTGGGGAAAGGCAGGGAGCTGGCTCTGGGTGTGGTGTTGGAGCCTTGTGTAACCCACTGATGAATGAATGTTACAGCATCCCCCTCTATGTCCCAGCCATAGAGCTTTTAGTCAATTATGGTTCCCAGTGGTGAGGATCCGGTTTTAGTTCTGGAAGTCCTGGATTCAATCCCGGATACAGCAACCACCACGTTTGGAAGGGGTGGCATGTAGCTTCAATTCTTCTGTGGTCCCAGGGGCAGGGGGAGAATATGAAGGCTGATTACCAGAGATTCTGCACAGCCTGAGATCCCACTGACTTCAGCTGGAGTTATAGGCGCTCAGTGATTTTGAAATCTAGGGCCACCGTGCCTCAGACGGGCACAAAGCCTTCCAGAACGCCTGCCAGGGAATTAGCAGCAGACTCCTTGTCTAGGGAGCCTCCCTCTTGACTGTTGGAAGTGCTGAGCATTTTGCTGTCATCATGTATTTCAGCAGCCCAGCTTTATCAGTGAATGGCCTGGGAATTATTTTCAGATGGAGGACTCAGGATGTTTTAAGCTAAAGATCCACAGTGAACCTTCTGAGTTGCTTCCAGTTGTTAAAAATATATTTGCTATTAGCTATGACCACCCTGCCTGACATATGATCTCTCTTTCTTTCTTTTTAGGTGGGCCCAGAGGTAAGTCTCCCACTACCTTCCACTGGCATCACAGAGAGGAATGCAGATGCTATGTCACTGTCTGTGGAGCTGCAACTGCCTTTGTTTCTTGATCTGCAGTTCTAAACACCTTAATCAAAGGCATGGCAAGAACTGACTGTTAATGCAGAGCTCTGACTGGAGACATGTCGGGAGGGTCAGAGCTCAATTCAGCATTATGACCCTGCTCCTGGGCTACATCTGAGCTGTGCTCTGAGCAATGATGGGACAAAGGGGAGGGAAAGATATCATGCCACCCACCCTCCCAGTTTTGGGATCAGCCAAGGACTGGGATGGCCCCCACTCCCAGCATTAGTTAGAGGAGTCTCAGGGTAGCTCACCCCCTTTCTAGCTCATTTCTGGGAATCTCCTAGGGTGCGTCTACACTTACAAATTAAGTCGACTTAAGCTTGTTTAAGTCGACTTAATTTAAGCTGCGTCTACACTACATTTTCCTTAAATTGACTTAAGCAGTAGGAGAGGGGAGGAATAGCAATGCCAAGAGAGCAAAATGTCATATAAGGAGGCTGCAGTATTTTGGCCTGTAGAATAAAAAACATTTGTAAGAGCAGAGTTCTGTATCTCTGAGTAGGATCTGGGATATTGGGGATACTGGAAGCTGTAGCAAAGGGTGGGGTTCCCCCTCACCCCACAATGGTCCTGGTACAGGCACTGTGTAGGATCTCCACCATCTCTGGCTCCGGGGCATGCTGGGGCAGAGCTCGAGAGTGTGAGGGGACAGGCTGGGGACATAGCTCTCAGCATCAGAGTTCTGTGTTTCTCTGGGTAATGAAGTTGGATCTTAGGGCAGCTCAAGCCTGTTATAACTTTTGCTGGGGGCTCAAATGACCTCTGCAGCTGCCCAGAGGAAGAAGAGTGCAGAGGTGGCAAAAGGCCACTCTAACCTAGTCTTCCTTCAAGTTCTGTGCCACTGTTCCTAGTGAGATCTGAATGGCTCAGAAGGACTTGGCTGGAAGCCCCATTGCTTGGTCATTTTAAAACTGGACAAATGAGAATGTATCACAATCTGGGAGGAGGACAGCGAAGGAGATTGATCTTCCAGCTCTCTGATTAGATCTCTAATGTCTGGCTTCTTTGCTTCTGGCTTACTGAAACTAAAGGTGCTATGATAGGTTTTCTTGAAGCTTGCCCCGTGGGTTCTCCACACGACTTTTATCTGAAACTAATGAGTATCGCCTTTGTTTCTTCTCTGGACAGTGCCACAAAAGCAACAAAAGGCTGCCTCCAGCATTCTTTGCCAGGAACCCCTGTGTCAACCAAAGCCATCTCTTCCTGAATGAGCGGGAAGTGACTCAGGATTTCCGGCTGCAGCCTGGTATCTATGTCATCATTCCCTCCACTGCAGAACCTCACCAGGAGTCTGAGTTCATCCTGCGGGTCTTCTCCAGGAAACACATCCTTCGGTGAGATGATGCCATTCCCTTGCTTGTAGCATTTTCTTGGTGCTCCTGGAATAGTTGTGCTTTTCCATTAGGGTGGTGGAGTCATACGTCAGTGCTGTCTGATAGGGCCCTGGATGCAGCTTTCGTGTTGCTTAGGATAAGAACCTGCTCCAGAGCATAAATAATGCTATTTATCCTACCCTTTCCAGAGAAGTGCACCACAGAAAGTGCACTGAATGAGGAGCACTTTGCACACTGTGTATGCTATATGGGGAGAGGCAGGACACTGGCCTTGTCTACTCTAGGATATTCCACCTTAATTTTCTTCCATTGCTATGGGTGGCTCAGCTCCTTGGATGGTAGCAATGGTGAGCACTCTAGGGCAGACAAAGTGCTAGCATTCACTAGCCTTCTTTCCACCACATCTTGGAGACCTATTCTGAGCAGGGTTTGCTGATACAGGGCTTGATACAGCTACCTGGAGCTGTACTGATACTACTGCTTCCACTAGTGGAAGTTGCAAAGGTAGAAGCAAATTCTACTGTAGACACAGCAACTGTGTGGGGACAGAAGGGGCTCTGTGTGGGAAGCAGAGGAAGGCATTCTGGGTAGCAGGTAGGGAATAACATGTGATAAAGGAGACTGCTCATTTCAAGGACATCTCCTAACAGTTCCATTGCTTTCCATTTTCAGCAAAGTGGGCGGAAATTCAAGTTTCATCCTGTCCAAGGTTAGTGAGACCGGTGGACTGTTGGAGGCTATGTTTTCAGATCAGGACTTTGGCTCTTCTCCTGTGGCAGTGATGTAAAGATTGTGTTGGAATGTGGAAACCTCTTGTTACAGCACTTTAAGAATGAGAAGCCATGTCTTGTTCTATAGACAGAATCTCTCATACCATGAAGGTGAACATGGTATAAATATCTAGAGCAAGACAGACAAACCAACAAACACGTATGTTCTTTAACTGCTGTGCAAACCATTCTTTTCGGTGAGCCCCTCTTTATTCATCTTCATTCTTTCCTTTCCACCAGCCTTTAGGGGTCTTCCTTTTATTTTCTTGCGTTCCTCCCCACTCTTCTTTTTTTATGTGCTGTCCAAGTTGAAACTACAATGGGAGCTGGGCAAGTAATTGCTGTGGTGATGGTAGGACATGGAATGCAGTGAACTTTGGGAAGAATGTTCTAAGTGATTGTATGTTGGATACTCCGGCTTCTATTTCTTCAGTTAACAATAACTTTTTTTTGTTCCCTAAAGGAAATAACAGATAACCAGGAAGGCAAAATTTGGGAAGATTTCTTCAATAAGCATTTTGAACAAGTAAGTGTACACATTAACTGCCAAAGGAAATTCCTCAAAGCCAACAACTTGCTCTGCCAGAGTAGGAGCAACTTTGCAGAGAAAAGCTGAATATACTGGGGAAGTTGGGAGCTGGAGTGTGCTGAATATCAGGCACTGTTTAACTCTGAGAATTGGAGCTGATCGAAATTTTTTGCACAATTTTGCAAATATTTTTTTGCACATAAAAAACAAGCACATGCTCACAAATGAAAATTTCCACACAAAAAATTTTAGTTACAACAAAATTTTTTGGTTGGAATTATTTTTGAAAATGTAGAGATTGATTTTTTTGGATGAAAAATAACATGATTTCCCCTCCCTAGTCTTTCAAAATTATTTTTGGTTTTGGTTTGCTGGCATAAGCAGTTTCCCTGGCTCCTTGGTTGGATGAATGTGCATAAATTATGTGCTACACTCATTCCATTGATCACATAAGAGGTTTCTCTTTATGGTTTGGAAAGTTGTAGTTTTCAGCAATTGAAATTTTTCAGCAATCAAAAGTTTCTAGAAAATGCAAATTTTCAGTTTTTGGAAACCATGAAAACAATTGTAAAACAAATATTTTTGTTTTGAAAACTCGGAAATGGAAATATTTTTAAATTTTCCAAAATGTTTATTATCTTGACTGACAATGTGCTCCATGTGACAGATATCACAAAGATAAAGAGGGTCTTTTGAAAATAACAGGCCAGATTCTCAGCTGGTGTAAATGACTGTAAATGCCTGAATTTCTGTGGACCTTTGACCATTTTTTACCCAGGTGAGAATGTGCCTTTACAATCTAAAGGCCTAATCTAATGCCCTGAAGTCAATAAGTGTGTATTCATGGTCTTCCATGGACAATGGACTGGGGTTAAAAAGGCAGATAGTGAAGAAAAAACATGCTGAGAAATTAAGAGGGGAAATTTATTACAATAGTATTTGTCTCTCCTAGCATCCTGAAATAAATGCTGTCCAGCTCCAGAGGATCCTGAATAATGTGGTCTGGCCAAGTAAGTGAGTGGTGGGATTTGATAGCGACCTTCAACTACCCAAAGTGGGGTTACAGGGAGAATGGAGCTTGGCTGTTCTCAGTAATGGCAGATGACAGAACTAGGAACAATGATCTCAAGTTACAGTGGACAAGATCTAGGTTGGATGTTAGGAAAAACTTTTTCACAAGGAGGGTGGTAAAGCATGGGTTATCTAGGGAGGTGGTGGAAGCTCCATCCTTAGAGGTTTTCAAGGCCTAGCTTGATAAAGTCTTGGCTGGGTTGATTTAGTTGGGGTTGGTCCTGCTGAGAGCAGGGGGTTGGACTAAATGACCTCCTGAGTTCCCTTCCAACTCTAATCTTCTATGATTCTAAGTGCTAGGAGAAAATTGTTTAGTAACATTAATTAATTCTTTGTCCTCAAAGAATCCATTCTGAAACACTTGGAGGAAAACAGGGTGATCAGGAACAGTCAGTATGGATTCAGTCAGACCTGATCCTATGACTTACAATTCCCTGCATTTATTTTGCTCCCATTCGGTAAATTCCCCATCTTCAAGCATCTGACGAACTGAGATTTCTCCCATAAAAGTTCATGCAATAAATAAATTTGTTAGTCTTTAAAAGTGCCACCAGACTCCTTGTTTGCTTTTATGAGAATTTAGTGTCACATGACTGTAGACTCCAAACCTGAATCTTAGGTCTGGTTTCACCTCAAACAAAGCCTCTGAACTATGCCTTATTCTAATCTGCATTAGAATACCGGTGAATACCATCTCCTTGGCCAAATCTCTTTTCCTTATCGTGGTAGTGTCCCCTTGTGGCCCACTGCAGCAGTTGTTCTGCCTCTTTTTGCCTCTTAGTCCCAATGGCTATGTCTACACTTGTTAATTTAAGTCGACTTAGCATGTCCACACCTAAATTTAAAGTCAACTTAGAGGGGACCCTACAAAATTGGCCTAGAGCGTCCACACTCGACACCTAGGTCGACTTCTAGGGGCTAGGTGGACCTGGGACAGATCCATGGTGGCAGGAGGGGCACCCCTTGGCAAGTGCCAGGGGGATCAGCCTTTGCCCCATTGTACCAAGGTACAATGGGGCAAAGGGGGACAGGGACCCTGGCAGGGCATAGGGTCAGAGTGGGCAGGGCTCTGCCCTGCCCTTTGTGGGGGCACGCCAGGCTGTGGCTATGCCAGCCACGCTGGCAGGGACGGCAGTGGGGAAGTCCTGGAGCCCCCTAAGTCGACTTAAAGTCGACTTAGCCAGTGTAGACATGGAGTAGACCTAAGTCGACTTTCTGAAGTTGACTTAGCCAGCAAAGTCAACTTTAAACTCGCTTTAATAGAGTCGACTTAATTTTTCCTTAAGTCGACTTAAGCAGCTTCTTAAGTCGATTTAAGGAAAGTGTAGTGTAAACGCAGAGTAAATTAAGTCGACTTAAGCAAGCTTAAATTGACTTAATTTACAAGTGTAGATGCACCCAACAATAGTCCTGTAATAGGCCTACCTTTCCACAGGGTGGCCCTGGCCAACAGCTATTTCCCTCCAAAAATTGTTAAGGAAAAGAGTTTCCTACTCTTCCACTCTACTTACTCATAGAGTATTGACCCTCCAGGTTTTCTCCCTAGAGGTACAGTTCCTACATGAGGAGCTGACTCTTATGACTTCTTCCCTGGAGTCCTTCCCCCCCAATCTGGATCCTTATTCCAGGGCTACCTCTAGGGCCTAGGCCAGGGTTCCCAACCATTTTGCCTCGAGGGCACAAATATAATTTTTACAGCCCCGAAGGGTCACCAATCTATTTAATTACAATTTAATTAATTACATTTCTATTATGTTTCAATTGAATTAAATAATTTAACTTTATTTAATTAATTAATTAAATTTAAATTAGTTTTAATTAAACATTTATTTAGTGACTATCAAATTTGAATTTAAAAAAAAAACAAACAGTCCCTGCTCCTTCCATATGATGGGTTTCTAAGAGAGCTGGGACTGGGTAGGGGAAATGAGCAGCAGCAGCCACCTGGCTCCTGCTCCCAGATTCATGCCAGACCTGGATCCCAGCTAGCAGCCACAGTCTGGCTCCCAGGACCAGGCAGTAAGCAGCCACTGCAGCCTGACCACGCACTGGGCTGCATGTGGAGCTGGCTCCCAGCTTGCAGCTATAGCCTCTCCCTCCCCTGCCCCCCAGGACCAGGCAGTAAGCGCAGTCACTGTAGCCGCTCCAGGCTGCATGTGAAACCCAGCTTGCAGCCTCAGCCTGGTGCCTGGCTCCATGCTGGGAGCCAGGCTGTGGGCACCTGCCCCCTTACTAGGCAGTAAGCAAACACTGCACCACAGCTCCCATGCCGGGTTGCGTGTGGGACTCCCAGCTTGCAGCCACAGTCCGGCTCCCGGCTCCACACTGGGACCTGGCAGGGGACAGGTGTCCACAGACTGGCTCCTGGATAGGGGCAGGGGAGCATGGCTCATTTGAAAAAGCCCCACAGGCCAAAACTGGCCTGCGGCCAGGGGTTGTGAACCCCTGGTGTAGGATATCTGCCTGGGGATAGCCTTTTCCCAAGCCTGTGACTCTCCCACACCCTTTCCCTTTAAGGGGAAATCACTGGTGATAACCTCCCTCTTTCCTGCCACTCTCCTACCAACATAACCTCACCCAGATCTTTATAGAATTCACCCAACTCTTCCCTCGATGGCTCTGATAATTGAAGTTAGCAACCTGATCCCCAGTCAATCAGGATCAATTTGGCAGGGGAACACTTAATTTGAGCCCAGCTGCCCTTTTAAAGGCCAGCCAGCTTGTGACAATGATGAATTGAAATTCTAACCCTTTTAGAAGTTAACTTCATCTATTGGCAGTTGTACACACAAAGAGTTCCTTTCTTGTCCTTTGATGTACCTGAGTAGCTTCTATTACTCCTAACTGATATTTTCCATGCTGCAGTCCCTGGGCAGCAGTTTCTTGCTCAGATTAGCATTTGCACATACTTGATACATGGCACTGGAGGAGCATTTAGGCCGGAATAGTTAACATTTAAGGGGAGCTATATGAGTATTGGGTTAGGCCCCAGAGCACTTAGAACCAATTCTACACAGCGTCCATCGTAATTCAGAGCAACTCCACTGAAGACCAGAATGTGGTCTTTCATTTTTAATAGTCCTATAACATTATTGCACAGCCACAGAATATATTTTACTTGGGTGGATATCATTCAGGACAAACTATTTTAAGGGACATTGGATTTGTGAGGGCCATAATGGGTCCAGTTTCCTTCACCCAGTTCTGCCATCATTAACAAGCTGTCTGCCACACAAAAATACAGTGTCTGACAATTTGGGGCAATAAGTTGGCTGAACAAAAGCCTTCAATTGTCCCATTATACTTATGCAGATAAAGTCTGATGTAGGTGTGGGAGTATAATAAGTGGAACTGGGTCGGAAATGATTTCCCTTTGCTGCAAACATTTGAGACTACAAAAAGGCTTCTCTTTAAAATTGGGGATGAAAAGTTGAAATCTCAAATATTTTCATGAACTGAAAATTTGAAGAAAACCCCCCGCAACAGACAAAAAAACCCCAAATTGGATTGGGTTACCTGAAACGTTTCTTTTCAATTTTGACTTTTTAAAATTATAATTAGCTTAAATTTCAAGATAAAAGTTGCTTCAAATCAAAAAAACAGAATTTATTGTTTAAAAATATGAAAATAAAATTTGACAATTTCAAAAAAAGATTCCTAATTTTTTCCAGGTAAATGAATTTGTAAAAACTGACCCTTTCCCATGAAAAGTTTTGATTTGACATACTGGCATTTGAGGATAAAAGAATGCATTGCTGAAAAATTCCTGATCTGTTCTAAATAACAAGTTTTCCCAGCACCAGCCTCTTTCATTGCACCTGTCTGTGGATAGATAAATCATCTGAAGAGTTGAAAGTCTCTTTAATTTTCTCAAGGGTAAAGGAAGATTGTATTTTTAGTCTTCATTTCAGTATCTTTCAAAAGTGACCCACTGGGTGTTGTGAAATCTATAAGGGAACAAACCAAGCCAGGTGGAGTGCCTTTGCTCTTCATAGGCAATCAGTTTGAAGACAGTCATTTCAAAACTTTATGGTGCATGATTCATATTCAATAAAGAGTGCTATAATGAGATTACAACATCTTTGCTTTCTGTAGAGCAGAGATCTGTAAGTTATTATGGTGTCTGCTCTGTGGAAGTCTAAAGGCAAATTACAATCAAGGTTTGCAATGATATTAGTTTCTTTCTGTTTCTTTTCAAGGAATTTCTGTATGGCCCAGAAAAGCTCCAAATTAGGTTTTCATTTATGCTTGTGTGTTTAAGAACTCTCTGTCTTTCAGAGCTCTGTAAAACAGACAGGGTGTGTCTACACTTAGAAATTAAGTCGATTTAAGGAGGCTTAAGTCGACTTAATTTACTCCACGTGTACACTGGGCTTTCCTTAATTCGATTTAAGCTGCTCCTTAAGTCGAACTAAGGAAAAACTTGTTCGAATTAACCTAGTTTTAATTCGAACTAGAGCTTAAGTCGACTTCTTAAATCGACTTAAGCCAGTGTGAATGCCCTAAGTCGACTTGGTCTAAAAGTCAACCTAGGGTGGGGGGACAAGGGAGCCCCGCATGGCTCCTGGCAGAAGGGAGCCACCATGGCTCCCTTGTCCCCTGGGGAGCCCCTGCTCCCTTCTCCCCAGACCTACAGCTTCTCTGCCAGAGGATCCGTAGTCCCGGAGAGAAGGGCTCCCCAGCCAGGGCCCCAGCCAGAGGGAAGCCACCTGGAATCCTGGCTGGAGAGCCCTGGGGGCTCCTTTCTCCCTGGGAAGCCACTCGCGGCTCGTCCCAGGAAGAGCTAGTCCCACGCGGGGCTGGTTCTCCCCGAGACCGGGAAGCTGCCAGCCCTGAGTGGTCCCAGGGAGAAAGGAGCGTGGGGCTCCCTTCTGGATGGGACAACGTAGTCCTGGGGAGAAGGGATCCCCACGGTCCCTTCTCCGGGACCTGGTTCCAGCTGATAGGGGATCCCTGAGGTTTCCCGTCAGCTGGAGTGCGTTCCTGGACCCTGAGGGTCTGGGGAGAAAAAAGCGGGGCTCCCTTCTGGCCGGGACCGCTTGGTTCCCAGGAAGAAGGGAGTCGCAGCTGAACTCCCTTCTCCCTGGGACCCAAGCGGTCCCAGCCAGAAGGGAGCCTTGCTCTCTTTTCCCCAGACCCATGGGGTCTGGGCAAGAAGGGAGCGTGCTCCAGCTGACTGGAAACCCCAGAGATCTCCTGTCGGCTGGAGTGGCGACAATTGCCGGCACGGCTCTCCAGCTGATAGGGGATCCCTGGGGTTTCCCTATCAGCTGGAGCGTGGTCCTGGAGAAGGGACCGCGAGGCTCCTTCTCCCTGGGACCCCATTGTCCTGGCCAGAAGGGAGCCCTGCGCTTCCTTCTTCTTGGGACCTGAGTGGTCTCGGGGAGAAGGGAGCCAAGAGAGCTGGCGGCAGCTTGCTGGTCTTGGGGAGAGCCAGCCCCTCCCCCCCCCCCCCCCCCCCCCGGGGGGGGGGCCCCCCCCAAAAACAGCCCCCCTTGGCGGGGGGTGGGGGGGCCCAAACGGACCCCCCACTCCCCCTTGACCTAACCAGTCATCTTAGAGAGTCTAATGTAGACTCTCTAGGTTGATTTAATAAGGTCATCTTTAAGTCGACTTACTGAAGTTGATCTAAGTTTCTAAGGGTAGACAAAGCCACAGAGAGAAACACTAAGCACAAGGGTTTCAGTTCAATCATGGTGTAGCTCCATTGTGGCGAGTGGAGGTGCACCAGGAAGGAATTACACCCTAGGAGGAAATGTGACTATTCAAGATAACCCCGTAAATCCTACCTGGGATTGCAATTTGGAGTTGCTTTTTAACTGCTATTTTCTGTGCTAGCTAAATGTGTCATATTCCGCTCTTCACCACATTGATGCCTCAAGCTCCCATTGGCTTCCTTGGGAATTGCACCCATGCAACTGAAAGTGGAATCTGACCCACTGTCTTTACCATATCCAGGTTGAATCAGAAGTGATGTAACTAGTAAATCAGGTTGTTAGTGTCACCAGAGATTGCAGGGATGGGGGTGGGCGATCCTATCCCCAGTGGAATGAGCAGGAGTTTTCCCACCGGGTTTTAAGGGAAGCAGCCTCAGGTCTTTGTCTGTTTTTTTGATCAGTATTCAGTGATTCAGCAGAACAACTATCTTTTCCAGATCTCCAGAGTTTTCGGCTGAGATTTAGTCTGGATGCCTGCAGAGGTATTCTGGCATTACTGGATGTATCCTTTGGGCTGTATGTTTGTGCTGTCTGTTTATGGCTATGTCTACACTACAAAAAGTTAGGTTGACTTTGTTAAGTTAACTTTGTTAAGTTAAAGTTATTAGGTTGACTTAACAAAGTGGTTTCCTGAACGGGGACTTAGTAAATTGACCTAACTGCCCTTAGGTTGACCTAATAAAGTGGACTTAAGCGTCCACACTGTGGTTAGGTCAACCTAAGGAGTCAATTTAAGGATTAGGTCGACCTAACGGGCGGTTCTTATTAAGTCAACCTAAGCTTTCATTAAGTCGACTTAAGGAATTTCTTAAGTCGACTTAATGAAAGCCTGGTGTGGACAGGGACTAGTTAGGTTGACTTAAGCCCCCTTAAGTCGACCTAACTTGCAAGTGTAGACATAGCCAATATGACTCACCTAATACCTGACCTGAGCTTTATTCTCCATGGGAGAGGGATTCTCGCTGTGATTTCCACACCACTGGGGCATTTCCCTGCTTACTGAGCTCCTAATTCCCCTTAACAATAGTTCAGTCAGGATGACACAGAGCTGTTTTGTAAATGGCCAGATTCTGCTCTCATTGAAATCACTAACAAAACACACTGATTTCAGCAGGAACAGGAGCAGGCCCATAGTGAAGGGAGAAGATCCCAGAATCATTGTCATCACTGTATAAAATTAGGGTGACTGACTTCTTTCAATTTTGAAATATCTGTGTCTCTCCCACTTCACTAAGATACTGTTAACCTTAACTCCTACACTAAGCTTAATGCCACTGGCACACTGAGTATTCAGGAGTTCAGGATACTGTGGAAGAGGCTGCTTATCTATCTGGTACACAAATGTTTTACTTGCTTGCCTGTATTCTTCTCAATCTGTTTTAGCTAGGAAACAGATAAATCCTAAGAAACTAATGTAATAGCTGGGTTGCTATGAAGACTCATGAAGATGCGAACTGGATGGGAAACCCAAGGAAACGATCAAGGTGCAATGGTCTCAAGTTGCAATGGGTTAGATATTAGGAAAATCTTTTTCACTGGTGAAGCACTGGAATGGGTTACCTAGGGAGGTGGTGGAAGCTCCATTATTTATGGTTTTTAAAGTGCAGTTTGACAAAGCCCTGGCTGGGATGATTTAGTTGGGGTTGGTCCTGTTTTGAGCAGCGGGTTGGATTAGATGACCTCCTGAGGACCCTTCCCACCCTAATCTTCTCTGATTCTATGAAATATGCAGTCTTAAGCAGGGCAGTCATAGGAGGTAACAAATGATCCCGTGAGAATGGAGGAACTCCTTTGTAAATGGTGTATAGCAAGGAAAGATCAGTGCTAGTGGAGCATCTGTTTTCACTGAGATTTCTTTTTTTAAAACCCAATTTACCCACTGTCTATGTAACTGAGGAACAATAAAGTCAAGGCTAGATCCACAAAGGAACTGAGGCATCTAACTCCAGAGGATGGTTTATGGCTGTGAATATTGAGCAGATAAAGGCACCTCTCTCTGGCCCAGAATTAGGCACCTAACTACTATTGGCAGGGCCGGATTAACCAGCCTGGAAGCCCTGGGCTGGCTCCCACTGGGGGGAGGACGCTGCCTGCTACCCCACTCCAGCCAATCTGCCCCCCATCCCCAGGCAGAGTGAACAGGCTCTAGCCCACCTCCCCACCCGCAGTGGCAGACCAGCCATCCCAGGACAGAGGTGGGGCGGGGTGGGGTGGGGTGGGGTGGGAGCACAGAGCCCAACCTCTGGGCCCAGACCTCCCCCACAGACCCTCCCCAGCATCAGCAGGGGAGGACATGGGAGGGCAGGGCAAGAGCATTCTCAGTGCTCCTGCCCTACCAGCACTGAGACTATGTCTACACTTGGAAATTTAAGTTGAGTTAGTGAGTTTACACTTAAATTTTAAGTCGACATTGGGGGGAACTTACAAAATTGACCTAGAGCATCCACACTGGACGCCTAGGATGACTTCTAGGGGTTAGGGGGACCTAGGGTAGGTCCACAGGGGCAGGTGGGACACCCCTTGCCCAGTGCCAGGAGACTCAGCCTTTGCCCCATTGTACATAGGTACAATGGGGCAAAGGGGATAATGACCCTGGCAGGGCATAGGGGCAGGGTGGGCAGGGCTCTGCCCTGCCCTGTGGGGGGGGCATGCCAGGCTCCCCCTATGCCCCCCCCGGCAGGGAGGGCAGTGGTGTAGTCCTGGGGTAGCCCTAAGTCGACTTAGGGCTATCCCACGTCTACACTGGCTTAATTTGACTTTAAAAAGTCAACTTAAGCCTTAAATTGAAGTAATTCTAAGTTTTATAAAATCGATTTAATTTTCATTAAGTCGACTTTATTTTCCGTAAGTCGACTTAAGCAAGCAGCTTAAGTTGACTTAAGAAAACTAGTGTAGGGTAAATTAAGCAAGCTTAAGTCGACTTAATTTACAAGTGTAGACGCAGCCTGAGTGGAGCAGGGAGGGCTGGATAAGTGGGTGTTTTAGGGGCTGTAGCCTGGGGCCCCCTTTTAGGCCCGGACTTCAGCCCCTATAGCCCCTGGTATAATTGGGCTCTGATGATTGGGGGCGGGGCTTAAGCTTCACTCCTCTCCCCAGCATTTTCTGTTGAGTAGTTTTGACAACTCCACCCAGCTTGCTGGCTTCTGAGACTCCTGTTCTTAAACACCTATCTCCCTGTGCACTGGTATAGCGAGCCTGGATATCTAACTCAGGGCTGTGAATTCCAGCAGGAACATAAAAGTTAGCCTTTGTGGATCTAGCCCCAAATGATTTAGGGAAAGTTCACATAGTGAGTCACTAGTTCATCTGGGATCAGAACTCTGGGCCCTGCAAACTTCAGTCAGAGTATATTCTTCCATGTGGGAACACTGTATCCCTGAACAGGGACTTCAACAATAAATTACAAACCATGGGACCACATTCTGAACTGACTGTACGCTCTGGGAAACACCACTGGAGTCAGATTGTAAATAAAGACAGGATTTTGGCCGCTAGCTTTTCCAGATACAACTTCCACTTCTGTGGCTGCTTTGCAGAGGAAGTTAATAGAGATTCCTGGTTCCATACCAGATGGAACAATCAGCTTCTTTCCTACTAAGTATAAGACAAACAAACTAAGTAGGGTTTGTGTATAAATACTGCTTACTAATGGATTCTAACAGATTCTTCTAAGATGCTGAGAATCACTTTTTTTCTTTCACTTGTTTGATTATTTTTTTTAAATAGGAAATTTTCCAGAAGAAAGATGTTGATAGATCAGGAAATCTGGGCTTAGTGGAATTGCATGCGGCTGTGCAGGAGACAGGTGAGCAGGCAGCCAACTTTGGCAATTAATCAGTTCCTCATGGACACCTGGAAAATCCCCCAAACTGGGAAAGAACCAGAACACTGTTCCAAATGCTAATAAGAGAGGCAGACAATGTGTGAGCACATGCGCACACATGCACGAACGCACGCATGCACACACGCAAACACACACATTGCTTCTTGACCATAGCTACTTCTGCTCTCTGTAGCTGCTTCCCCAACCTCTATCTCAGCAGTCAGGTTAAGCACACTTTATCAGTGTCACAAGGATCCCAGACCTTGACTTTTGAAAGTGATTTGCAGTGTTAAGTTTCATGTTAGCTTCATGTACTGTAGATCTTCATGTCTCATTCTCCACTGTGGTTTGAAGGCAATCACTCTACAGTTTACTCACCGTTATAAGCCCTATTTTGATAAGACATATACAATCTCCACACAGTCATAACTAACTTCACCTAACAGTTGATTTTGTGTGTGTGTGATGCAGGGCCAGATTAACCAGCGCAGGGGTCCCTGGGCTGCCCCCCACCATGGGGCTCCCCCTCCTGGGGCCCACTGTGGGGCCCCCAGCCTGGGCTCCCCATCACAGGGCCAGTCGCTGGGGGTCTCTGGGGCCTGAGAGGTCTCCTACCCTGCCCTCACAGTGGCCAGTCTGCCGGTGGGGGGGGGATGGCTGGCGTGTGGTGCAGCAGGCCCCGGTGCAGCCCCCCCAAGACCACAGGTCCTAGAGAGCTGAACACCAGGCCAGAGTGCAGGCCACACCAGCTGGCCCCACCGCTGGGCAGAAAGAGCAGGTTCTGGCCCGACCCGGGGTAGACCAGCCGGCTCAGGGGTGGGGTGGGAGCGCAGACCCCCACCCCTCTGGCTCCAGGGCCTGCCCCATTCCCCAAAGCACCGGCAAGGCAGGAGTTCAGTCTCTGCGCTCCTGCCCTGCCAGCACTGAGCAGGATGAGGATCTGCAGATTATCATAGAGGTTTCAGGGGCTGGAGCCTGGGCCTCTTTTGGCCAGGGCCCATGGCTTAAGCCCCTAAAGTTCGTTTGATAATCTGGCCCTGGTTGATGTGTGTGAGTGGGGGGGGGGGGGGGATGTATATTGTTACCTAGATCTTGAGGTGGTACAAATCAGTCAGTGGAGTTAATGCTGGATTCACAGCAGCTAAGGATCTGGCCTTGTATGTCCACTACACCTACACACAGGCAGACTTCATTAATTTAAGATCCTGCATCTGATCTTGCAAAGAGAAACAGACAGATGGTTCCTCACATCAGGGAAGTGCCACATCAACTTCAGAGGGTCAGGACTTTTAAATACTGATGATTTATTGGGAGATTGCCATTATTTAATTCATTTTAGTAATTTTTCTTGGTGACATTCAAAATAGCAGCTATAATAAAGAGATGAAAGAGAACTTCCAAATCCACATATTGCACTTGTTTACATTAAATGACGGGCTGTGCTTTACTTGTATTCCAGGCACAAATACTGAAAGACATTTGGGTTGCATACACCTAGATTTATTTGTAAGACAAAAAGAAATAAACATGGATTGCAGAGATTTCCAGACCCTGAAAATGGTGTGGGGATAATGTACCCCACTAGTTTCAGACAGACAGTCTTCGTCACTTCTTTTACTAAACTCTTAGAATCAGAGAAGATTACAGTAGGAAAGGACTACAGGAGGTCATTTAATCCAAACCCTGCTCAAAACAGAACCAGCCTCAACTAAATACCCTAGCGAGGGCTTTGACAAGCCAGACCTTAAAACCTCTAAGGATGGAGATTCCACCACCTCCCTAGTAACCCATGACAGTGTTTCACCACCCTCCTAGAGAAAAAGGTTTATCTAACAGCCAACCTAGATCTCCTCCACTGTAACTTGAGACCATTGTCCACCACTGAGAACAGTCTAGTTCCATCCTTCCAGGAACCTCCTTCAGGTAGTTGAAGGCTATTATCAAATCCTCTAACACTCTTCTCTTTTGCAGACTAAACAAGCCTAGTTCCCTCAACCTCTTCTCATGCATCATGTGCTCCAGCCCCCTTATAATTTTTATTGCTGCCACTCGACTTTCTCCAATTTGTCCACATCCTTCCTGTATAGTTCTCCAAATGTGGCCTGGCCAGTGCCAAATAGAGGGAAATAATCACTTCTCTCCATCTGCTGGCAATGCTCCTGTTAATGGAACCCAATATGTTGTTAGCCTTCTTGTGTGATATTGCTGTTAAAGAGTTGCTGTGACTTACCCCAGAGGTGTCTGTGGTGGTGGGTAAAGGGAACTGCTAGTACCTCCCCTGGCTATTGTGAGTAGAGATGGTTCAGATTTTGAACCACTCAAATTTTGGGGATGGTATTTGGATCTGTGGGCCTAGTTTAGGTTGATCCCTCATTATGAGGTATAGTTAATGTCTAATAAGCACTCTGAAATCCTCAGATGAAAAGGGTTGGAGAAGGGCAAAATCCTGTTTGTTTTGCACTTATCCTGTGATGCTCTCAATGGCCCTGAGGTAACCTATTGTTCTTTCTCCCATTCTATAGGAATTTCACTCAGCAATGAAGTCTGTAACTTGATGGCGATCAGATATGGCAACCCGGGCCTGAAAATCAGCTTTGAGAACTTTGTCTGCTTCATGCTGCGAGTGGAGACCATGAGGGGTATGGATATTACTGAGCATGTCATTGATGCTGGACTTCAGTGCAAGTCTGGGGACCCTTGCAAACCATTTGGTTCAGTCTCCTGGGCTGCAAGGCCCAAGATATGAGACTTGGTTTTTTTCTTGTATAAACTAGTGTAAAGCAAAAGTAACTCCACTGAAGTCAATGGAGTGAATCAGAGGTGAATCAGGCCCTCGGCCTCTAATCTTCTCCCCATCTCCTTTCCCCGACTCCTCGGCCAGGAAACCTGGAAAGGCTTGGTTCTGTGGAGAGCACAGGTCTTATATCTGGAATTGTGGTGTTTGCTTGTGCAAGGAGTTAAGGGAATAAGAGACAGAGGTTCCCTGTTATGCAGAAAAAGGGGGACCTGTGATGTGCCCCAGCCAGGGCTGCAATAGAGAGGGAAGACTCCTGATCCCCCAGGAGCTCAAATGATCACAGCAGCAAGAGACAGCTCACTCTCCACCCCACATGTCACTAGAGAATGTCCGATATACATTACCCAGGCATTTTAAATTGCTGAATTGGGCGGAGTCCCCCTGCCTCTGCCAGAGCAGAGATGGGCAAACTACGGCCTGTGGGCCAGATATGGCCTACCTGAGCCTTTCATCTGGCCTGCCAGCAGCTGCTCCCCACTTCCAGCCAGGAGACCCCGCCCCTTCCCACCATTTGGATCTGGCAAGGTCTTGGCCAGAGCGCAGCAGCCACTCCCTCCCAGCTCCACTCCTTCGTCTTGTGGGTAGCCCAGCAGCATTCTGGCCAGAGTGCAGCTGCACCCTCCTCCCTGTTCCAGCCCCTCGTCTATGGGCAGGCCCAGTAGAGTGGGAGAAGGCTGGGGGAAGGGGTGGCCATTCACCCTCCAAGCCCTGCCCCTTTCCCTGCCTCTCTCCCACCGTGTATGGCCTGTCATACAGTGGATGTGGACCTCAGGCCAAAATGTTTGTCCACACCTGTGCTATAGGCTCAACATTTCAGTTCACTCCTGGGCTGGTGAGTTTGAGTTGTCCTTGTCTCTGTTGGCCATCAAATTAATTTTCCTCATTTTTTTTCTTCTTCACAGAGGCCTTTTGCAATTTAACTAAAGATGGCAAAGGGATATATCTCCAGGAATCTGAGGTAAGGCCATGCACTTGCTCATCCCCTGAAATATAGTTCCATTACTTAACAGACCTCTTTACCTGCTATACAAAGGGCTTATTAGAACAACAGGGCCTGAATCACCACTGCCATAAACCTGCGAATGGTCATTTGCCCCTGTACATAGTGATTCTAAAATGCTATAATCATCAACCAAGCCTCACAGCACCCTGTAAGCTAGGGAAGTGTTGGTATCCCCAATTTATATATGGGGGAAATTGAAGCACCTAGCAAGTCTGATAACACAGAAATTAATGCCGAGAATGCCAAAGGTCCCAAGCTTTGCAGAAGCTACAATATCATCTTCCCAGCAATAAAATGCAAGAGATCATATTTTTTGGAGGGCTAATTAGAGATATAAAATGTAGTCAATGGCTTGGATGTGTACATATAGTCACATCTGCTACTGGATGGAATCTACACCACACATGCTCCAATGTTCATAGGTTGCTGATGGTAATGGAGCAGCTTCTCTTGCACCCTAGGGACAAGGTATGTGTTTTGGGATTTGAAGAGTATAGATTTTATTTCTTGCTCTGTGGGCCTAAATGTGATCTCACTGAAGCCAATGGTAACGTCCCCATTGACTCTAATGTGTACCATATGTGAAACCCTCATCCTGCGTTGCCACAGAGAGAGACCCCATAACCCTCCCACTCAATTGTGAATGTTACTGAAGTCCAAAGAATATGCCAATTCAACCCACTTTCCCCATTATTTTACAGTGGATGATGATGACTCTCTATTCCTAAAAGCAAAGTAGTGGATGAGGAGGACAGAGTTGGACCTAGACACACTGGCTCTCCCAGGACATGGAGGACTGTTCCTTATTAACTTGTATAATCTGGACACTATGGGCCAATACTGCAATCCTTACTCATGTGAGCAATCCCAGGTCAGCCAGTAGGATGGTTCATGTGTCTTAGGATAATACTTCTATGGACAGATTTGATCTAAAGACCAATATGTGGTGAAATAAAGACTGTTTTTTATTTTTAATACATCATTTCAGATACCTCTGAGAATCAAGTGTTAGAATGGGACTACCTAAATATGGATTCACTGAGGGACCAGGTAACTACAAGCTGTCACATGTGGTTCTTATAACAAGAATCATAGAATCATAGAAACTGGAAGGGACCATGAGAGGTCATCGAGTCCAGTCCCCTGCACTCATGGCAGGACCAAGTACCCTCTTAAACCATCCCTGACAGGTGTTTGTCTGACCTGCTCTTAAAAACTTCCAGTGATGGAGATTCCACAACCTGCCTAGGCAACTTATTCCAGTGGTTTAATCACCCTGACAGTTAGGAATGTTTTCCTAATGTCCAACCTAAACCTCCTTTGCTGTAATTTAAGCCCATTGCTTCTTGTCCTATCACCAGCAGTTAAGGAGAACAATTTTTCTCCCTTCCTCATGGCATTCTTTAAGGTACTTGAAAACTGTTATATCTGCTCTCAGTCTCCTCTTTCCCAGACTAAACAAACCCAGCCCTTTCAATCTTCCCTCATAAGTCAAGTGTTCCAGACCTTTAATCATTTGTGTTGCTCTTCTTTGGACTTTCTCCAATTTGTCTACATCTTTCCTGAAATGAGGCCCCTGGAACTGGACACAATACTCCAATTGAGGCCTGATCATGGCAGAATAGAGCAGAAGAATTACTTCTCATGTCTTTCTTACAATACTCCTATTAATACATCTCAGAATGGTGTTTGCTTTTTTTTGCAACAGTTTTACACTGTTGACTCATATTTAGCTTGTGGTCCACTATGACACCCAGATCCCTTTCTGCAGTACTCCTTCCTAGGCAGTCCATTGCCCATTTGGTATGTGTGCAATGGATTGTTCTTTCCTAAGTGGAGTACTTTGCACTTGTCTTATGGAATTTCATCCTATTTATCTCAGACCATTTCACCAGTTTGTTCAAATAATTTTGAATTATGATCCTATCCTTCAAAGCACTTGCAACCTCCTGATCCCTACAGTACCCCGTTCGTTATGCCCTTCCAGCATGCCTGTGAACTGTTGATAACTACTCTCTGGGAGCAATTATCCAACTTGTTTTGCACCCATCTTACAGTAGCTCCATCTAGGTTGTACTTCTCTAGTTTGTTAATGAGAAGGTGATGCGAGACCATATCAAAAGCCTTACCGAAGTCTAGATATACCACATCTATTGTTTCCCCTCTATCCACAAGGCTTGTTATTGCGTCACAGAAAGCTATCTAGTTAAGCTCTACTTAAGCTAACTAGTTAAGCTCCCAGGGTCCAAAGTCCCTTATTGGATATCCTATAAGGCTTGACCATACTTTGAAGGGTAATTGTAGTTGGACCCTATTAAAATTAATAATAGACATGTATATTATCGTAGTGTGCGGTTATGACTGAGGCCACCCTGAGCTGGATAATGGACAAACATAGGAAAGAGACAATCCCAGTTTATGATCCAGAGATGCAAACAGATTCAAATTCCACAACCCCTCCAGGCAAATGTGATCAGACTTTTTTTTTATCCCTCCCTCCATCCCTCCAGGTATAACAAGAATCACTGAAAACTATGGATGAATTTGAAACTTGAAGTCTTAGCTTTAGATTCAGATCCTCAGTTGGTAGAACTTGAAGTTAATGGACTTATGCTGATTATGCCATTTGACCATGCCCCTGCCTGCCAAGCTATTTGGTTAAGGCTGAGGCATCAGTGTTGGTATAATTAAGGTGGGTGATGACTTCCCGTTACAGATTGGAATGGACAGCACAGGACAGTTTGGAACAGTAATAACATTCTAAGGATTAATATTTGTCACAATTTACAACTTAGAAGAATTCATGTGCACAGAGCAATCTGAACATTCGTTAGATGATGTAGACACCTGTAGGTGAGGTCTAATTCTGCATTTGCTTATCTAAATAGTGGGGACTGTGTGTGCATCTGAGATCAGAATTTGGCCCATTATATTATAGGTGGGGAGTAAAGGCTGGTGAGGGTGAGGGAAGAAGAGGGAAATTGGGAATAGGAGTTGGGGAGGGAGATCTGGACTGGCTGGGCAAGAAGCCAGGATGGGAACTGACTGGATGAAGGAGCCAGGTAATGGAAGCCAACAGGAATGGGAATATGGGCATGGAGTGACTGGAGGCCAGGGGAAGAAAGAAAGGGGCAGATTGGGAAGGAACAAAGAAAGATGAATTCTGATGGAGACTGGAAGAAGAGAGTCTAGGACTCTCTGAGCAAGGAGACTGGGAGGTGAATAAGAAGCTGAGGAATAGAAACAGGAACTTGGTAAGAGAAGAGAATGCAATTGGAAGAAGTAACCAGAGCAGGAGAAGACACAGAACTGGGATGGGAGCAAGTTGGAAGAGATGGGTAAAAAGGATCATACTTGGGGGGCAGTGGACAGAAGAATTTGTGCCCACCAAAGCATATTCCCCTTCAGAGCCTTTAAGGGAACCAGAGTTTCCAGAGTATCCTATTCCTCTGCTCTCAGCAGAGAGCTGTGAGAATCACTGGCAGAGTGTCCCATCCCCTTCTAATGCTGATCCATGGAAAGAATTGGAACATACTCCTGCTCTCAGATACTCTGCTACCTGAAGTATGGTGGTGGTGAAGTACTTGAATGGGTTACCTAGGTATGTGGTGGAATCTCCTTCCTTAGAGGTTTTTAAGGCCCAGCTTGACAAAGCCCTGGCTCGGATGATTTAGCTGACATCAGCCCTTCTTTAAGTAGTAGGTTGGACTAGATGTCCTCCTGAGATCCCTTTCAACCCTAATCATCTGTGATTCTATCATTCTTAGTGACAGAAGGCTGTGCAATGGATCTAAAGGTCCCACCCTGCTGATGATCCATATGAGCATCAAGAGGGTGTTACATGATGGAATTCCTGGTTTGGTACTTTAAAAATCTAGGAAATCACTAACTACATGAAAAGAAGATTACTGAGGTTGCAAAGTCAAGCATGCAAAAGTTAGGAAATGCCATAATTAAGATTGTCTGTACAGACTTTTTACAGCCCTCTTGTGTGTATGCCTTATCACATGATCACAAGTCTGTTTAAATGACTTGACCAGCATCTCAGAAGATCTGTTTGGCATAGACTGTAAAATCCTGTTCTCCAAGGTGGCATTCAGCTGCCTTAATCTTCCTCTCCCTGTAGTTCCCTGCCTCTTTGATTACATACCTTCCAGCTCTGCAATAAAGGAAGCAGGACTTCTACTGATAAAGCTTCCTGCACTGCATCACCCTGACTCACCCCCAGAGTAAGTCCAGCCTCTGCAATGAATGAGCCAAGAGTTTGGGGAGGTAAGAGGGGGAAGAGTATGCCATCATGTAAGTAAAGATTGTGTCATAAAGCATATGCACAAGGGGACCAAATTAAGTTTGCACAGGCAGCTCGCTAATGTTCTTTTAATATAGGTTTGTGTGTGTGTAATAATACAGAAAACTGAGCCACATTTGGATCTTGGTTACATGTACATTACCCAACTAAAATCCATGGAGCAGCACATGTATAACGAGAGTAGAATTGGCCCTTAATATACCATCCCTTTATAGATAAAATAATCTTTACTGGGCAGGGCTCATTAGCTGGGTTAGTTAAAATACAATGCTTTGTCTCCCAGTAGTTACCTCTGCTTGCAACAGTTAGGCTGTTCTTATGAAGTTACTTTAACTTAAAATATTTTTGTTAAAATATTTATTTTTGTACTTTTTGTATCTGGTTTTATTTATATAAACGACCTGTCTGTGTAGCCTGCTCCACACGGAGAGATACCAGTGTTCAGAGCTCTGCAGTCTGCCCAGCACAGAGAAAATCCACGCATGGCTGTCATTTCAGAGATTCCAGAAACAGAAACCCCCTCCAAGGTTCTGTTAGCAGATCCTGTGAGAAAGCATATGGCTTTCTGCAAGCAGGGAACCCCCTGGCCCCCTTCCTGCTCTGTAGCTGAGCACCTTGGGACAGTGCAAATGAAACAAGCCTGATTTAATTAGCATTCAGCTCACTGATTTACTGTGTATAATACCAATGGCATAAGAACCAGATGGACATTTTAGGAATCCTGGGCCCTGATTTTACCATAAACTTTACCCAGATGGCCCACCCCCCTCCTTGCAGATTCCCGAGTGAGGTCAGTGGAGCTTTGCAAAAGTGCATGGAGTTCACTTGAAGATGGGGGCCGGACATTACAGCTGAGGAAGACCTGTCAGCCCATGCAGGGTTTGTTACACAAAGTGTGATCAGGGAGAATAAGAATCATTTACAGCTGGGGGAGTCTGCCAAAGATAGGATTAACTGCTGGGCATGGTTTGAATAGCCTCTCATTTGGTTATACCTAAAACTGGGGGGAGGGACCCACTTCCAAATGGAGGTACCAAGATTATGTTGTCCAGTGGTATAATTGTTGTATATAACCCATTTTATACATATTTATTTTCTCTGTATTTACTGCTGAGCAGCTTAATTGCAGGGAGATTATTTTGCTATTGATTATATGAGCCAGGAAAGGAAGAGTGTTCATCTGTGCCATAAATCACTGGCATTTGTAACAATAAACTGCACTGAGCCATGTGACTTGCTCTTACACAATTGTAAAGAATGTTTTACTGGAATTATTATATCAAAATGTGTTCAATTCAATTCAAATGCATTATCTGAGTCACAATAAAATGTTATAGCAATGGTGCATGGTCAGTGCTGTAAGCTTTTATATCTCTCACAGAGTAAGATTTTCTGGGTAATTATGAAGATCTGTTACTCCTCAGTTACAATCTGCAGCATGGAAAATTATATAGAAGGATTGTGAAGGATGCATTCATTTCTAAGCACCAGCATTTACAGAGACACTGAGCTTTGCAAAGGGTGATATTGTTGTAGCAGACAGGTAAGAAGGAGTGGAAGATTAGACTGGATGCCTCAGAGTATTAGCAGTGAAGACATGGAGCCTTTGATGAAAAGATTGAAATGATTTACCTTAGAGAGGAGGCGAACAACAAGGGATATGATAGAGGTATGATACAAGATAATGGACGATGTAGAGAAGGTGAACAGCAGTGTCCACCGTTACATGAAACTGAAAGATAGCAAGTTTACTTTTTCACACCAAACACGTAGTTGGTGACGCTCATTGCCACCATGAATCACTAAGGTAACACTGTAGAATTTAAAGAACGGTTAGATATTTATAAGTGGGACAAGAAAACACAAAATTCAATAGCAAGAATTTTGAAAAATTAAACAAAGTGTTTATGGGATATAAAGCCTTGTGTTTCAGGGCACAAGTGAATTACTAACGCTGGAGGTTTATGAGGAAACTTTCCCAGGGGATGAATTATCTCATTAAGTTACTGCAGGATTTCATGCAATCTTTATTGGCCTTGGTTGGAGACTATGTACTGGAGTAGATGTATCCCTGGGCTGATCCAGTCTGGTAATCCCTATTATCAATTCAAATTGAAATCAGAGTGCTAGGCCACCTGTCCGAGACAGTCTTCACCCACTAGCACCCTCCCAGAGTTGTGTCATGAGCTACGCTGAGTTTGAGTCTGTTTCTTCCGTCAGTCACTTAGCTCTGTGTCTATCAATTTCTACCAATTATAACCTCAATTCTCTGGCTGGGTCCAAATAACTCACTGCCCTTTCACCATAACAGTCATAAATCCCATGGCTCCCGCAGAGGATAGACATGTTTCCTAAATCTCTTACTATGCTTCCTGTTAGCAGTGATGGGGGACCCCATGCCTGCTCACCCCACTGGTTTCCAATTCAGAGGCCCTGTTTGAAAAGCTAGAACCCAATGTCTTGCTGCTCCCTAGCTCCCTCCTCTGTAGATTTTCCCTAGATTCTCATTCTAGTTCTCCCTCTCTGAAAGGCCAACTTCCCTCACAGCTCCTTGTCGATCTGTTGAAGAGAGCTCCTCTCTCTGGTGGCCAACCTACCCCTCATCATTGATGCCCTCCCCCCCCCCTTTACAGCTGTTTCACAGTCCCCAATCAGCCCCAGCTGGTCAAGCAGCCTTTCTACTCTGTATGTGCCATGGCAGCATTAGGGTTCTGTACACCCCATGACACCACCAAACAGCCTTCAGACTCTGAACATTTCTGGCCAGATAAGTAAGATGAATAGGTGGTCATCAGTTTGATTCCTATTGGTTACAGCATGGGGCTGGGGAGCTGCAGACCTCTGTCCTCTTCCTGATTACTGTTGACTCACTGTGTAACTTTGGGCTAGTTCTCTTCTCTGCCTGTCAATATCCCCATCTGTAAAATGAGGGTAGCAGCTCATTCACCTTTCTTAAAAGCACTTTGAAATCCTCTATAGAAGATGTATGCATGCAGTGTTATCATGTACAGGTTACATGTACATTGATAGTGAGATTTAAACACAGTGACAGACTTTGAGGTGGTGCAGAATGCAAGTTTTCTTTATTAGAAGATTTTTCATTTGTAACTAATATTGAAATATCTTATGAGTTACATGAAGCACCACTAGATGGCGCCCGACCCTTATAGGGAAGCCTGCTAGGCTGCAAATGTAACCTTGGGGTGAGCTAAAATTCATTCAAGTGCCTTTCTCCAGTGCCTCACAGAAATCAATTCCAATACCTATGGAGAAAGCCGCTGGAGACCCAGGATCCAGTCTGTATGGGACTCACGGCAAAGACTGTGCAGAGTTACCACCCCACATTAAAATGCTACTAAAAACAAACATAACAATGAACTTTATTAACTAACTAACTAACTAAACCTTATCCTAAGAAAACAAAATACAATTAACCAAGAACAATCCCTATAGAAACCCCTGCATGAAAGATACTCAAGAGTCCCAAAGTCCGGGTGGAGTTCACCCAACTCTCAGCTATAGTCTTTCTTTGGGTGAGCTGTCCTCTTCTTTCTTTGCTGGAATCCTCTGTAGAATTCCATGCAGGCTTTTCCTTCTCCTTTGCAACCAGCCCTCAGTCCCATATGCATGTCTACAAGGTCTGTTGCAGATGACTCCATTAGAGAGAGAAAACATCTTTTTCACTCCTGGCTCAGCTTCTCTCCTGAAAACTGAGCACATGGGCTCTTCTCAGAGCAGCTCTAACAGGCTGTCCGCACACACTGCTGCTCTCATGTCATCTGCACCAGCAGGGTATCCTGTGGAGCATGCTCAAAATGCTACCACTCCTTGCTTCTAGAAGTTTCTGGTTGTGAGTAGCTAATCTGCCCATCAACAGTAACCCACCCTCAGTAGGTCTCTTAAAGAGATAGCCCTTTCTAGGCATATGGGTTACACAAACACCACCAAGGAAGTATGAGACCTCAAGAAAATGTTTTTCCTTAAGAAATAGGTCTGGATAGGGGGACATGTAAAAGGAAAAGGTATAAGGCACCCCTTTCCTTTTACAGCTTAGGAAAAGTCATCTGTGAGATGACCTGAGAGAGAATACAGCATCACCAGACCAAAGCACTAAAAAGTAAGGGTCAGGTCCCCAAAACTTATGATTGGCTTAACATCCATGAGATTTTATAAACAGTAAAAGTTGGGTCCTTTTAATTTGCTTTCGTAGTTTGCAGCTTTTAGAGTCACACATCCAACACATCCTCCACAATGAGCTAGAAACTTCCTTTGTTTTAGAATGAAAGTTGAAATTCTCTGATCCCAGAAGCTGAGGCTGTAGGAAAAACACCCAACAGGCCAAGATTTGCAATGGAAGGTTTCAATTTACTTCTGGGGGTCACCAGTTTGAATCCTGCTCAGGTTGGTAGTGAATGGCAATCGCTGCTACAGCACAGAAATGCCAAACCCCACCTCTCCCATAAAGAGCTCCAGGGCTGAGCTGGAGAAAGTGGTTGGAGGCTTATTCCCTGGCACAACTCCCTCTGTCCTTGGCTTCCCTACTAAACCTGCCAACGGTATGTGCATGGGCACATGACCTTGTGGGGCTCCCCCTCCAACTCCTCCCTTGCCATGGCATTCTGCCTTAGTTGGGTTGGGGCTCCCAGCCCCCCATGCTGGGGGGTGGGGTCAGGGGCTACTGGGGACCAGCCAACACAGAGGAGGGTGCTTGTGGGGGGGCACAGCCAGTGCTGCTGCAGTGAGGGGTTTCAGGGGGAGGGGCTGTGGACCCGCAGTGCTGCAGGGGGCTGCATGGGGAGGGGCACAGGCTAGCACTGCTTGGGAGCTGTGGAGAGGCCCCATGGGCTGGTGCTGCTGTGGGGGACGGGCCAGAGGCCATGGTCTGCTGCACTCCTTACCTGCCCTGGGGGCTGGGCAGGCCGGGAACAACTGCAGCCAGCCACTCAGGCCAGGGACAGATTTTGACAGAGGCGGCCTTAGGCAATCAGGGGCCCTAGATGAAGGAACAGCACATAGAGGAGGCTGTTCCCCAGTGTTTGAATCCTAACACCTATTTTGATTTGCTGTTACCGCCTGACCTGATGCTATGTCATACACTCCCCTGCATTTAATTTCCTCCCATCTGTAACTTTCCCATCTTCAAAGCGTCTGACGAAGTGGGATTTTCTCCCACGAAAGCTCATGTGATAAATAAATCTGTTAGTCTTTAAAAGTGCCACAGGACTCTGTCGTCTTTCTACAATAGACTGACACAGCTACCCCTTTGGAATTTGCCCTGAATGAAACACAGATGCACTCCGCAGAGATGTGAGCCGTAGTGTCTATGTGCTGGGACGAGGTGGGGAGTTGGTTCTCCAAGGGAGAATGTTTAGAACCTGAAATCAAAGCAAGTTAAGAGAAGGAAAAAAATGAAGTCACCCTTTTTATTCATACCAGAGTAGCAACTAGGACCTGACTGAGATTAGTACCCTATTGGGCTAGGCACTGAAAATAGTCCCTGCCTCAAAGAGTTTACAAATGAAACAGAGAAAGAGTGGGAGAGAGGAGGTATTAATTATTATTTTCATTTTACCACGGGGTAATTGTGGGGGTGCGTCTACACTGGCAACTTAGGTCGACTTAAGGATGCTTAAGTTGACCTACACAAAGCTGCATCCACACTTGGCTTTTATTAAGTCGACGTAAGTGCTTCCTTATGTCGATTTAATAATACCACCTCTGAAGGTTGACTTAAGCCTTAAGTTGACCTTTTAAGTTGACTTAAAGCCAGCGTGGACGGAAATAGCGGTAAGTTGACCTTATTAAGTTGTCTTAAAGCCAGTGTGGACGGCTATGCCTACTGTTCAATCGACTTAACAAGGTTCACTTTAAGTTGACTTAAAGTTGACCTTGTTAAGTCGACTTAACAAGCGTAGACCTAGCCAGGGAGATTAAGCCACTTGTTGAAAGTTGCCCAGGAAGCCTTTAATGGAGCCTGCGATTGAACCCAGCTCTCCTGAGTCCCAGTTGAGTGCATTAACGTTCTGTAACACCTTAGAGTTCATCACACTGTTATGAGCCCTGCTTTCCTATGGGCATTCTCCTCACTCTCTAGCTTCATCCACACTGCACACCTCTGGTGGGGGCACCGCATGTAGACTTCATGAAACGCAGGCTGCATCCACACTGTAGTGTGTAGTTACACTTGGCAATGGTAGTGTGGAAAGACTCAGGCAGCAGAGATGCTGGCCCTATGAAGATGCTGCCAGAGTCTTTCCCTGTGAAAAGCTTCAGCAGTGGGGAGGCAGTAGGATATCACACTACCAAAAATAGCAGTATAGATGTGGGAGGCACAGCTTGGATGTATATAGAGCTGTGCAGGGTACATACCCCCGGATTCAGATGTGTCCTTACTCATCTAACCAGCACCTCACCCTCTACATTACTAATTATACCCTTGCTGGGGGGCTATGCAGGCATGTACGCTACACACTGCCATAGGGAGTGTTCAGTGTAGATATCCCATTTATCCTAAGCATCCAGTTTATGATCTGTCATCTAAACATGGGATGAGGCAAGGTGAGTTCATCTTAAATTAACCCTTGTTCAGTGGAGATCTGGGAACACGCCTCTGTGCAGCTGTGCGCAGAGATAGCTAGACAGAGCTTATTACATTTCTGAGATGTTGCGACACAAAAGGGGGGGAGGGGAGAGGAAATGTTTTTCCCAGTGAGCAGGTTTTCAAGAAATGAGATGCTAAAAACGATGTTTCTCTTTGTCTCGTCTTCCTGCTGTGTCTTACATTAGCTTACACCTCCAAAGCAGCCTCACCAAGCTGGAAGTTCAATTTATCAGCGCAGTCAGGATTGATTTGTTACACCACCTATTCTGGTGAAATGACTGTCTCCCTCCTGTCCCCCTCCATTCTGGGCAAATCTTTGTTTCTCTCAGATTATCTATGTAACAAAAGGAGCTGACATTCCACAACTGAAGGGAAAAAACCTATGAAAGACAACCTGTTACTTGACTATACCCAGCAAGGTAGCACAAGAGAATAACATCACCTGGAATACAAAAAAAGCCCTAGGTCTGCCCAGGCTGAGCACTCAGGTGGATGTAGCTACCCGAGGTGGGCAGAAGCTACTTGTTTGGATCATGGGTGGATTTTGGAGCCTCCATCCCAAGCCACTCCACCCCCAGCGCCGGCCCCGGGCCCAATCTGGCTCCTGCAGGTGGGCCCGGGGCTGGATGCTGTGGCCACCAACGGCCCAGGGTCCCCAGCTGGGGCCGGATCCTGCTGTCGGCAGCGGCCTTGGGTCCCAGCCGGGGCCGGGCCAAATCTGGCTCCTGCAGCTAGCAGCAGGATCTGGCCCTATCCCTGGCCAGGGATCCTGGGCCACCGCCGCTGGCCTGATTTGACTCCTGCTGTTGGTGGTGGTTCCATGACAAATCCATGCCAGGGACAAATCCTGCCTCTGGCAGCAGCCTTGAGCCCAGGCCAGGGCTCAGTCTGGTTTGCGCTGCTGCCTGCAGCCTCAAGCCCCAGCCGGGGCCCAATCCGGATCCTGCCACTGCTGCTGGCATCAGGCCCCAGCTGGGGCCTGATCTGGCTCCTGCCGCCTGCTCCAGGACCGCAGTCAGTACCGTCTCCAGCCGTCTCTGGCAGGTTCAGTCCCAGCCAGGGCCCGATCCAGCTGCCACCGGCGGCCTCAGCAGGGATGGGGGAGGCAGGCATCACGTAATCGGGGAGGCAATGCCTCCCTGTGCCTTCTATAAAATCTGCCCCTGGTTTGGATTTTAAATTAGATTTTTGTTGGCTGCTGGTGAAAGGTTTCAGATGGATGATGTTGGAGAACAAACTCCCCTGATAACATAACTTACAGACAGCGAGGCGGATCCTCTGGTCAAGCCAAGTCGTGTTCAGCAACAGATGGGAGGGCAGGTTTAAGCCACTTTTCACTGCAGTGATCTTGGGGCCGGTCTGCTCCCTCATGGATAGACAGCCATTTACAGCCCAAGGGGCCAGAGATATATGATAGCCCTGTTACAAAATGGTTGGAGCCATCATTAGGAAGCTGAAACTGACCTGGCAGGTAGTGTTGCCTAATGGATATTGCACTGCGTTGGGACTCTGTTAACAATGACCTGCAGTCAAGTCAATTAGGCTCAGATCCCCAGAGGGATTTTGGGAGGGAACAATGCGATACAGGATGATTACACTTTGAAACAATATAAAACTTGGCGGCCCTACCTGAAATGGGATTGGGGGATTCCTTCAAAGAAGCCTTGCAGAAGTAAAACCTAAGGTTTGTGAGAAAATGGAATTTTCTCCCTGCAGAAATTTTTAATAAAATAATCACTTCATGAAAATGCTGGTTTCCACTGAAAAACAGTTTTGACCAAAAATTCACAATTAGAACTAACCCACTAGAACTGTGGTTCCCAACCTTTTCCTTTATGGGAACCACTACCTTGTCATCAAAACCTTTCGTGGACCACTCCCCCCACGCTGCCCCATGCAGCCCCCATCCCTCCCCCAGCCATGCTCCTTCACCAGCCCCAGCCCAGTCTGGCTCCTGCAGCCAGGCTGGGGCTGGATCCTGCCCCGGCCAGTCTCAGCAGGGAGGGGGGACACCAGGGAGGCAGCCTCCCTGCCCCACAGAACACCTCCGGTGCCCTTGCAGACCACCAGTGGTCCATGAACCACAGGTTGGGAACCGCTGCACTAGATATGACTCCACCCACACTAAGGTTTGCCAAAATAATGGTCTATGCAAACCGTAACCATAAATGCAGCCCCAGTCTTTGAGGGGGTCCATGCATCTGAACCTATATGGAAATCCATTTTTTTAAAATGGGCCCTAGCTTTACAATGTGCCTGCCATGAGAATACATACCTCCCCAGCAAGATAGGCATGAAAAGGTTAATCTCCTACAAGGCTGCCAGTTATGGAGGAAGATGTTTCTGAGTAATGCTGACATGAGCATTGTTTCCCTCCCCTGCCTCTTTCCCTGGGGTCTCTCCTTGGTGAGGATGGCAAGGCAGCATGGCCTCACCTGAGGGTCTGCCATGTGAGGCACAATGGGCTATGATCTGTGTAATTTTTCTGTTCACTTTTGCACTGTAGTTGTATGATTTGATGCCAATTAGGTTCCCTTTTGAATGCTTTACCATATTGTTATAGAATCATGTTTCCTGCAGCATCATGTATGTGTACAGATGTGAGCCCTGTTTCATAGCTCAAACCAGCAGGGCTATCTCAGCACAGAGGCTGAAGAGATACATGATACCTGCAATGTAAATTGAACTTCCTAGCTCAGGTGGAACAAAGGCCCATGACCCAGGAGAGAGGGGGGCCGAGGAGGAACTGGAAAATAACTACAGATACTTTGAATGGGGGAGAAGCTTTTGACTTTTGCGTGAGAAACACCATATTAGGAGCAACTGCAAGAGACTGGGCCTATCCCCTTGTCCAGGAGGGCCTAAGCAGGCTGAACACCACCAGCAGCCAACCTTGTGGGTAAGAATGAGGAGAAGAGAATAAAAAGTAATCTTGAAATAGTGTTATTAGTTTAGCATGTGTTTTATACTTTTATTTGCTTGTGGTAACTCCTGACTCCTTTAGTAAATGATTGTGCATTGATTTGCTATGTACTCACTTAGGGTATGTCTACACTTGCACTTTTAAGTCGACTTAGTGGGTCTACACTTAAAATTAAAGTCGACTTCAAGGGGAACTTACAAAGGCGACCTAGAGCGTCCACACGGATGCTCTAGGTCGACTTTGTGGGGCTAGGGGGACCTTGGGCAGGTCCACAGTGGCATGGGGGGGGAGCACCACCTGTGTACAATGGGGCAAAGGGGGACAGGGACCCTGGCAGGGCAGAGCCCTGTGTGTGACACTGTCTGGATTTAGGGAAGCATTTATGATATTATTTTCTATGGATATCTCATAAATGCTATAATCCATAGGAACTATGTCATGTTTGGTATCAATAGAAAGGTAGTCATTTGCTGGGAATGATTATATAGTTTATGTCTAGGAATTCTATTTCGATTAGAAGTTAAGAATTTGATGTTATATCCATACTTTAACTTGTGTCAATCTGGACAAATGTCTTAGAGGGGAGGGTGTGAACAACCATTGTCTCCTTAATGTTTAGGAATTTTCCAGGTAGAATGGTCCCAGGGAGTATCCTGATGAGCCATTGAGGACATAAAGAATACAACCATTGTATCCTTAATGGCTCATCAGTTTACTCCCTGGGATCATATCACCTGGCAAATTCCTAAACATTAAGAAGACAATGGTTGTTCATACCCTCCCCTCTAAGACATTTGTCCAGATTGACACAAGTTAAAGTATGGATATAACATCAAATTCTTAACTTCTAATCAAAATACAATTCCTAGACATAAACTATATAATCATTCCCAGCAAATTACTACCTTTCTATTGATATCAAACATGACATAGTTCCTATGGATTATAGCAGTTATGAGATATCCATAGAAAATAATATCATAAATGCTTCCCTAAATCCAGACAGTGTCACACTGTGCCCACATGCCCTGCCCTTTGGGGGGCCTGCCAGGCTCCCCCTGTGTCCCCCCGGCAGGGAGGGCATTGGTGTAGTCCTGGTGTAGCCCTAAGTCGACTTAGGGCTACCCCAGGGCTACACTGGCTTAATTCAACTTTAGAAAGTTGAATTAAGCCTTAGGTCGAGTAGAAAGGTGGTTTAATAAAGTCGACTTAATTTTCATTAGGTCGACTTTATTTTGCTTAAGTCGACTTAAGCAAAGTGTAGTGTAGACACGGGGCACATTAAGTCGACTTAAGCCAAGCTTAAGTCGACTTAATTTACCAGTGTAGACGCAGCCTTAGAATCTTGTTCTAATCAATAAACTAGTATTTGTTGTATCTAAAGCTGAGTGGACTTTAGAGGGTGTGAATCAGAGAGGCTGGGCACATCCATTTCAATTTTAAATGGACAGACAAAGATCTATGAGTGTATGGTGATTAGGGAAGGGTCCCAATCCTTCTAGGACGTGAGTTCCCGGTGTAGTGTATAGGGTCTGGGGGTGCTTGCTTGGGGACTGTCCCTTAGGTGGCTAGAGAGTGCACACCCTTGGCCTGGGACTGATTACATGCAGGAGGCTAGTGTGGACTGACTCAGGAGTGACCTGGCATAGCAGGGTAAGTTGGGGTTCAGGAGTGAAGATCTGGGGATCACAGTGGCACACTGGACCAGATTTTGGGAGCGGCCTGTCACAGGGTCATCCCCAGTTGGTTAAACTCATCTTGGAGAGTTGGGGCAGCCCCAAGTGGGTCAGCTTCATTGTTGTGAACTCTTGCAATGTTATCATGAGTTTTGTGATATTTGGGCTCTTCTCCTGCTCCTGGCATCAGGTGATCATGTGAAAAACACAGCTCTTAGTTTTTTTAAAAAAGTAAGTGTTTAGTCCTTATGCCTGGGAAAAAAACATGAACCCTAAATGCTTAAAGTCCAGAAAGCAAACAAAAAGAACCTAAAACTTTAGAGCTTTAAAATCATGAGTGTGGTTTTGTTTTTTGCTTGTTTTTTTTTTTAAAAAAAAGCTCATGAATTTTGGGGCCAGACTCCTGAATTTGGAATACTTGAGATTGGCAACAGTGAACATTTAATTTCATTTCCACCTCCCCATCTGTGTACGTGTCTGAACCAAAAGTCCCTGATCTGAGCAGCATTGAGTCTGAAATCTGGATCAGCATTTTGTAATTTGCATGACCCCTCTGACAATTGAAATTGCTGAGTTTTACACAGCTCTAATTGCATCAGATATAAAAAGAAAGGGACCTTATATCAAACTCAGGAACAGCTAAGCATGTAAAGAATTTAGAGACTAAATTTACAGAAAAATAATTTATGTGCTTCAGGGAACAAACTGCTGAGTGTAGCAGTAGGGACCATTAGATTTTTGAAAAAGTTGAACAACTAACCTGGAGAGAGAAAAACATAGTTTTGAGTAATGGCAATAATTTGGAGGGGAGAAAGGGGGAGGGGGAAGCTGTGAATTTATAGTGCTCCTGCTTAAGTATTTAAGAGTAGAGGAGTGAACTGGAAAAATACCCAAGGTCTTCTGTTAGGAATCTAATGACTTGCATGGAACTTAGAGAGAGGAGCACAGATTGCAGGAGGAAAGAGTCTGGAGGAGACACCATGAAGTCAGCCTATCTGCATACTGCTGGAATGCTAGAACTCATTTAGTTTATCCTTATTATCCAGCACATGAAACAAATAGTAACTCCACTGACGTTAACTGAAACTCCACAAGCAGGTTAAACAAAAAAGGAGTACTTTGCTTTGGCAAATCAAATAAGTTGTATAGATTCAAATAAAACATATCAGAAAGTGGTGAGGTTGAGAGAGGTGAGAATCACTTTTAGTAACACTGTTAGTAACAATAACAGTTAGGCCTTGTACACACTACAAAGTTATTGCGCGATAAAGCCCTTTAATGCGCAATAACAAACAGAGCGTACACACACAACTTACAGTTATTCCGCGTTAAGTCCCTTCTTTTTGCGCAAAATGTAAACCACCTAAACGAGCGTGGTTGCTGCTAACGCGGAATAGTTGTTGCGCGATGGCCAGTGTGTGTACGCTTATCGCGCAATGTGAATATAACGGAAATGGCCCACAATTCAAATTCCATCCCTTCTGCACTTCCGCCTGTACTCTATCGTCGTGACGTCATTTTTCCCGACCTCCTCTTCTGTCCCGCGAATTTTTGAATTCACCACTCTCCCTTCTGCCTCGCTGTTCGGTGCTGCTGCCTCTGTGTGCTTCGCTCGCAATGTCGTCGCGCCGCAGCAAACGAGCTCCAGCCTGGACAGCAGCAGAGGTGATGGACTTGATCGGCATCTGGGGAGAGTCCGCCGTGCAGTCACAGTTACGTGGCAGCCGGAGGAATTTTGACATTTTCGGTCAAATATCCAAAGCCATGACCGAAAAGGGGTACGAGCGAGACACCCTGCAGTGCCGGGCAAAGGTGAAGGAGCTGCGGATAACATTTCACAGAGCCAGAGAGGCTAACCGGCGCTCTGGCTCCGCGCCAGCAACGTGCAAGTACTATAAGGAGCTGGAGGCGATCCTGGGCGGCGATCCCACAACCACCCCGAACTGCACGGTAGACACCTCGGAGACTGCACCCCAAACAGAGAAGGAAGCAGAAGGCGACGAGGCAATTGTGGACGAGGAATCAGAAGAAGAAGACTACGAGGACGGAGAGAACGGAGCCACTGACCCGGGGAGCCAGGAGTTATTTTCCACCCAGCCAGAAACAAGCTCCACTGATTCCTTCTCCACGCCTACCCAGGAATCATCAGAAGGCAGCTCTGGTAAGTCCCGTTCGCAATGTCCTCTATTCTAGGTGCTACAGCTCAGCGTAGACATGGTTTTTTTGCAAGGGGTTTTTGTTTTCGGTGTCCTCAGTTCTGTTCCTTACAGAACTGTAAAGGTGTTACTAGCATTACTTAAAAACGTCATCGATGTATGCCTCGATTTCCAAGTAGTCGTTCCCTTTCAACTCACTGAACGCGTCATCCAAATATTTCCAGAGTCTTCTCTTCAAATTACATGGTAGAGCATTCCTTTGCACTCCACCATTCAGGGACACTCTTCCTTTCAGACTCGCAAGCACTCCTGCGGGCAACATTGCTGCGCACAGTCCTGCAGCGTAAGGTCCCGGCTTGAAGTCGGCAACATGAAGGAGATGCATTCTCGCTTGCAGAGGCACTCTAAGCAGTGTGAGATCTGCCTCTATTTCAGCCATCTCGGGCACGGGATCAGAACTTGGTGTGGCAATAGTCAACTCTCCGTTGTACTAGCTCTGCAACCCGTACCAAGCTTTGGGAAATCTGTTACCGCCCCCCCATAGGTCCCCTCTTGTGTATTGAAGGAATGTGTGGGGAGAACAACATCATTTGCTCCTGACCGTGGCGAGAACAATAGCGGCATTCTACATTTTTCATATCTGAACAGGAATGACCTTCGGTGGACAGTCTACAGCTGCAGCTGAGCGTCTGAGGAGGATAAGGCGGAGGCCTCGCAGGAGCAAGGAAGACGTCTTCCAGGAGCTCATGCAGTTCCATGAGGCTTCTGCGAGGGAGACAAGGCAATGGAGGAGGCAGTGCAGGCAGGACAGGAGACAGAGCAGTGCGAGGAGAGAGCAGCAGAAGGATGCCCTGATAGGCATCATGCAGGAGCAGACCAACCTCCTCAAGACCATGGTCGGTCTGCTACAGGCTCGCACCCCCCATCATCAGCCTCATATGCCTTTCAGTGCATCCACGCCACATTCCCCCCCCAGACAGTTTTTAGACCACCATGGACATCCATGGTGTAACCCTAACAGAACCCCTCCCCCAACATATGTAGTTGAGTCCCGCACCTACACCCACCTTTAGTCCCTACTCCCCTCAAACCCGAGTTTTGATCAATGTTAATTAAATAAAGTTGAATCCTTGTTAAACTTAATCAGACTTTCTTTATTTATTTCATTAATTTAACATTAACGGTTTTTGATTCAATGAATGTTTACAGGGGAAAAACACAAAATTTCTAAAGCTTAATTTTTAACAGTTGAAACATATAGGAAATGGTTAGTAACTATATTCAATGGTACAATTTTAACCTACAGTACTAAAATGGGTTTTTAACGCATCCCTTATGCGAACTGCCCTTAGCTGCGCCCCCCGGATACCCCTCGTGTCTGGTTGCTGGTAGGCATTTTCCAGACGTTGTGCCTCAGTGGTCCAAGAGTTCCTGAATCTCTCCCCCCGGCTTTCACATATATTGTGAAGAACACAGCAAGCCGAAATAACTAATGGGATCCTGTCCTCGTGGAGATCTAGCCTGCCATACAGCGCTCTCCAGTGCGCTTTTAAACGGCCAAAGGCACACTCCACAACCATTCTGCATCTACTTAACCGGTAATTGAAACGCTCCTTGTCAGGATCCAACTTCCCGGTGTACGGCTTCATGAGCCATGGCATCAGTGGGTAGGCGGGGTCCCCAAGTATCACCACTGGCATCTCTACACCGCCCACAATTATTTTCTCGTCTGGAAAAAATGTGCCAGCATGTAGCCTTCTGAATAGTCCAGAGTTTCTAAAGATGCGTGCATCGTGCACCTTTCCAGACCAGCCAGCATTAATGTCCATAAAGCGACCACGGTGGTCCACCAGTGCCTGTAGAACCATCGAAAAGTATCCTTTCCTGTTGATGTATTCAGAGGCAAGGTGGTCGGGAGCGAGAATAGGGATGTGAGTCCCATCTATTGCACCCCCACAGTTCGGGAAGCCCAACTCATTAAATCCTGCGATGATCTCCCTCACGTTTCCCGGGGTCACCATCCTCCTGAGCAGAATACGGTTGATGGCTCTGCATACTTGTGACAGTGCCACTCCAACGGTCGAGCGTCCAACCCCAAACTGGTTTGCGACCGAGCGGTAGCAGTCTGGAGTCGCCAGTTTCCAAAGTGCGATAGCCACACGCTTCTCCACGGTCATGGCGGGTCTCATCCTCGTGTCCTTGCATCGAAGGGCAGGGGCAAGCTCCTGGCATAGCTCCATAAATGTGGCTTTCCGCATTCTAAAGTTCTGTTGCCACTGATCATCATCCCACAGCTGAAGGACGATTCGTTCCCACCAGTCTGTGCTCGTCTGCCGGGACCAAACACGGCGGTTCAGGCTGTGTTGCTGGTCCGCGAAACTGATCAGAATGTCCGTTTGGTTTTCAATGCTGTCATCATCCGAGACCGAGTCATCCGTGTCATGCTCCGAATCATAGCCAAAGGCAAACCGCAACAGAATCTGGGCTGTGTTCACAATGCTGAAGGCAGCATTCAAGATCACAGCTGAATCCATGTCGATTCTGAAAAGGCAGTGCCGAGAAGAAGGTTGCTTCAATTTGAAATTCGCGCTCGTTGCTATTGGCAACCGCTGGGTAGCGTCAGTAGCGGAATGCACCACGGGAGATGATACTGGGGACTCTGGGATACGTACCCACAATCCCCTTCGCTTTCCTGGAGGACTGCGCTCAGAAGGGGGGGGGCTTTGTTCCGTTAGAGCAAGCATAGTGTGTACGCGATCTCGCGCAACAACAGCCACGGGAGAATTAATGCGGAAGAGGATTATTGCGCGTTAAAAATGGTAGTGTGTACATAGCCTTAGTAACACAGTAACACCATTAGTAACAAGCAGGTTGAAGAATTAAAATTCCATCTTAATTCACAATAACACTTCACCCATCAGAATTCCAGGATTTATAGATTCATAGAACTGAGAGGAACCATGAGAAGTCATAGAGTACAGTCCCTAGCACTCATAGCAGGACCAAATATCATCTTAAACCATCCTTGACACGTTTGTCTAACCTGCTCTTAAAAATTTCCAATGATGGAGATTCTACAACCTCCCTTGGCAACTTATTTCAGTGGTTAATCACCTTGATAGTTAGGAATTTTTTCTTAATGTGCGACCTAAACCTCCCTTGCCGTAATTTAAGCCCATTGCTTCTTGTCCTATCTTCAGCGGTTAAGTATAATAATTTTTCTCCCTCTTCCTTATAACAACCTTTTAGGTACTCGAATACTGTTATCATCTTCCTCCTCAGTCTCCTCTTTTTCAGACTAAACAAACCCAGTTCTTCTTCCCTCATAAGGCAAATATTCCAGACCTTTGATCATTTTTGCTACTCTTCTCTAGACTTTAATTTGTTCACATCTTTCTTGAAATGAGGTGCCTGGAACTGGACAAAATACTCCAGATGAGGCCTAATCAGCATGGAATAGAGTGGAAGAATTACTTCTCGTGCCTTACTTGTGATACTCCTGATAATACATACCAGGATACTGAATTACAAGCAGGATTTTCACTGATAGATCTTACCCAGAAGTAGGATGCTAGTGGATTAAGTCTTTCATGATGTAAAAGGTACAAAAAAACCTTCTGTCCTAAAATATGCCATGCCCTCATGGGCAGACTGTGAGGACAAATTTGTATGGCAACTTATGCTATCTGAAGATCTGGCCCTGCATGATTCAGGCCTTGTCTATGCTGGTCACAGATTTCGATGGCAGTTGACAGGAGATATGCAAATTAGGTACAGTAACTTGCATATCTCCTGTCAACTTCCTAATGTCTACTTACCACGGCATCCCCACTGTGCTGCATTGATGGGAAATGTGCTCCAGTTGATGCAGCACTACACTACAACAGGGTGATCTTAATAAATCAACTTCAGGTGATTTCCGGGTTCGACTGAGTGCATCCTCACTGATACTGAATCGAACATGCAAAATAGATCCTGCACTGTCGCAGTGCTGCCATAGACACGGCCTTAGTCAGTAAGAAGAGTCCCCTCTGGTGGCCAGACTCAGTGAGCAAAATCCAATCCTAGTATGAGTGGAGTGACCAGATGTCCTGATTTTTATTGGGACAATCTTGGTATTTGGGGCTTTGTCTTATGTAGATGCCTACTATCCCCAACCCCCCGTCCTGATTTTTCACACTTGCTATCTAGTCACCCTATATAAAAGGATGAAACAGAGTGGGGGGTGCATAAGGGGCTAGGATATGGGGCAGACTGAAGGTTGGATGGCACCCTTCCCCTGCATTTCCATACTTCTAGCTACTGTGTTTGAAGTCTTACTTTAATGGAGTATGTCCTGGGTATGCAGGTGCTAAATTTAATGACCTATATTTACAAACTTACCTTCTCTGGGGAGAAGTTAGTTAATTGCCTGATGTTTATTGCTGACTACTCAGAACTAAAAGACTGGTCCTATGGAACTACTGGTTGTCTGTCTTTAAAAAGTGGATTATTTAATACACTGTAACTGTGTTAATGGACCTAGACTGGTTTCCGCCTGCTTGAAGTGTGTGAAAACTGTTCAAAGTTACACTTGCAGTCTTCCTAAAACCTTTCATTCCCACACATTCTAGGGGGCCAGATTCTCTGCTGTGCTATACCCCCTTTGCACTGATCAGGTGGTACAAAGCAGCTACCTGGCTGTAAGTGCTCAGCAGATCTGTCAGAGAAGTGACTGTTGGTATGTGTGTCCAAGTCTACATCAAGCATCTGCAGACGGGTGTGCTGAAGGTGAGGGTCAAGGAGGGGGCCTGGTGCTGGACCTACCATCAGATGGTCCCAACATTAGAGGCACAGCTGAGAGCAGTGGTTTTCAAACCACAGGTCGGGACCTAGTATTGGGTCGCAGACCCTCAGGCGCTGGCTCGTGATACCCCCTGCTGCTGCTGCTGAAAGACTGGAATGCATTGCTCAAAGACATAACTGTTGGGTCGTGGGCATAAATGATTTTCTTCAAGTGGGTCCCAAGAAAAATGGTTTGAAAACCACTGGCTTATAGCAGCTGTTTGGTTGCTTAGTTGACACAGAACGAGGTCAGCCCTGACAGTCAGTGAGTATATGCAATTCCTTGACACCTTACTTCCCCTTCTCCTTCCTCCTCCCCTGCCCCCCCTCCCCCCAAAAAATCTCTGTGTGGAGCAGAAGTTAGCGTTTAGCCAGACCATTCTTGTGTGTGAGAGAGCTTTAAAAAACCCAGACTTTTCCATACACGGTTTCAAATTCCTGTGCCTTAGGAACAACTCTTTGATTTGTCCTGGCATTCACCTGTGTTTGCTGAATCTGGAAGCTGAAAAGACTGGTTGTTTTTCTGTTGTTTTAAACAAGCATTTTTGATGACCGCTAAAATCAAGCTTCTACTACACAGCTGACTGTCACATTAATGATGGCAAATCTTTACCCTCTCCATAGTAAGCAAGATCCAAATGAAATAGAGTGGACACACACAAGAATTAATTAGATAAATGCACATGAGCGCTTAGCACTGTATAAGGCATTGTCCATGTGCTAACTCTTACATATAGTTTAGTTCTAGGTCTTTAGACAAATCTTAATCTGTTTCTATAAACAAATAACAATCATTTACATGAATAATCCACACTTCTTATGCAAATCATCTTCTCTACTGCCGTTCTACTGAGAATAATATTCAGTTTAATTACTACATCTATTTCCTGAATCTGTTTACCCAGGGTAGCTCTGTCCGTGAACTCTCTTAGTTCAAGAGGCCCAAGGAGCCACAGGGGAGCCCAAGATGAGGCTCACAGGCTCCCTACACCTCTTGTTTTTGTTCTGATAAAGGATCTGTGAGGGATTTGTGATGTCCATGCAAGAGCAGAAGGCTGGCAGCATTTTCTCTTCCTCCCAGCGACTACATCTGCTGCTAACTGAAGGCAACCTTCTCCTGTTTCCTACCCTGCTGTTTGGAGCTTGCATTAACTATAACACAAGAAGACACTTTGAATAATAGCCCTACACCCAAAGGAAGGTTATTTTAACTTTTTTAAAAACTTGGTAATTGCCATGGAGTTTGAAAACCTTCCAGGTTTTACTGTTCTTAATTATGCTGTCATGCATATGTATCATCTGCCTGTGTGCTCATTACTGCATGGAGCTCAGAAACAAACATTTTGGAATGGTTTCCTCTGTGTAGCTCAAATATATATTCTTGTAAAACGTTCTGTCCTAAATGGGGCAGTCCCCTCTAGCTTCAAAATATCTTGCCAACTATAGAAAAATCCTCCCATTGCAATTAAGTACAATCTACTTATGTTTGATCCTACCAGGAAATTCTCCTTGTCACTTATCATTGTTTCTTTGTTTAATTGCTTATTCAATGGAAATTATTTGTGTCCCAAGACCTGCTAGAACACCAATTTGCCTGTCTTTACCTGCTTTATCTGTATGTGTTGATCTTCCTGGTTTAACCCCCCTCCCCTGCTGGGATTTACAAGTTCTAACAGTTCTGTATATATTATTAAAGAGCTTTCATTGTTATTGAAGTTTTATGGGTTGTATTTTAAAATGACAGTGTTGGGTTTCTAACTTTTATTCTTGCTCAGTGACTCGCAATCAAACTCACACAATTGGCAAGTTGAAAGATAATTTTATTTTTCCTAACTAGTAGCCTTGACACCTTAGCCTGGGATCTGAAAATCAAGCTGTTTCTGCCTCTTACACAATCAGTAGTAATGACCCTGCAATGAGATTTTAGCTGTCAGTTCTCATGACTGTGCCTGAGCCAGAATATAATCCAGTTTGTTGTACTCTATTTCTGCAGAGCCATTACAGATAAACACTTGTTTATGCCACGAAAGTAAATGGATGTGACTCAAAGAGGCGCAGGGGACAGACTGACACCGTGTGACTAACCCTGTCTTCTGATCAGAATCACCTCTTGCTTGCGTGTGTCTTTCAGGAAGCTGAGTAGTTGGGTTATCAGTGTCAATTGCTAGCATTCTGGAGTTGATGCTTTGAGAAAGACAGGATGATGTGATCAGATGGTAGGTCACCCAGTCTTTACATTTACACAGCTTTGATTGTATGAGGTGAAAGGATGAGTGGTTATTCTCATGAATTTTTCGTTTAAGAAACAAAATGCCTTGCTGAAGTGTATGTACCCTGTACAGTGTGTCAATCCATAAAGGTGTAATTATTTTTCAACAGTGGAACTGGTTTAAATTGGGGTCTTGTATGTTTTCTATAGCTAAACGTTCTTGAGTTCAAATAATGACAGATGTTTATACATTACAGCTCTAGTGTATTGGACCTATACTCAGGCAAAGCTCAAAATATGTGGATGGGACTCAACCAGGCCTCAACAAATCAATGTTTCTGGTCACCATGGTTTTAATAGTTTGTCGCCTAGCTCCACTACAGAAATGTAATGAAGGAGTGCTCTCTGGTGACCAAAAGTGAAATTGCTGGCACCTAGCTGTGAGCCAATTTTGTCCACCCCTGGACTAAACTATTTTCACTAGCTTGCAAAGCTGTGAGTTAGCCCTGGAAAATATTATCTGCTCACAAGCAAGACACACTGTTTGTAGCGTGTGTACCCCCCTTTCCCACCCACCAGCTTATTAAATAACTGCTCTTACACAGTTAATTTCACAGTGTAGCTAGGGCTTAGCAGAACATCTGGGCTGAACATCTCCTGAGCAGACAGTCATCAGAAAGCTGCCTAGCTTACCATTTGAGCTCTCACTTTGTGAGGAGTGGGGGGGTGAATCTCTTCTTATGTTTGTTTGAAGAAGAATATTGTTAGAGAATTGAAGTTTGGCCACTTTGTCATCCAATATCTTAAGCTTTTTTGTCTGGGTTATACATGCAAGCTTTTCCAGGAGGAAGGTATGGGCCAACGCCTGTTGTCCTGCTATGAAAACTGTCCTATGCACAGAAAAGAGGTGTAAAGCTACACATTGTCCTTGTGTTAACTGAAGTCTCAATGCCCATTGGCATCAGCCCAGCTGTCATCCTGTGGAGACTGAGCTCCAAACACTGCTCAGCATCTGCACACAGAGTAAAAGCTTTAAAAGTGACACAGGGAGAAGACAGTTCTAGATAAAATCTTGCAACATGTGGGGAAAAAGTTATGCTTGGAGTTTTTTATTCTGCTATCTGAATTTCACCTATCTGAAGTGTGATTCTATTACTGAGTGTGGCAAATGGACACTCATGCAGCCAGATGAGAGACTGATGAACGAATACATTCAGATCAGGATAGCATTTGACCTGAAAGCAGGCTCCATTCTAATGAAGGTTGTCAGTGTGTTCTTGGCGTACATGCTTACCACTGGATGGAATCAGAACTGCTCAAGTACATCATAAGCGCTGTACAACTAACAGTAAATAAGATACTCCTTTAGCTCAAGTCATCTTTTGGAGGAGGAGGATCAGAGAACTGGACACCACCGACAGTAGCTGTAGATTGCAGCCTTTTGACAAGTGTGGTGTTGTCAGTGGTGACAAGTTTCTACAATATTATGCCTTGCATATGAAATATTGGTTTGGAATGCTCAGCAGGGTGCTCCCCATGGTAAACTTGCCAGCATGTACTTGTGTGGTTCTGCAGGCATATTGCACTCTCATTGTTGTCCACCAGTGCTTCCGTGTACTTCCATTGGTCTGATCTAGAATTAAGACACCAGGCTTCTCAGAGGCCTGCTTCTGTTTGATGCTGAGCTCCCACGCTGAAGTCAGTGAAAGTGAAAAGTGATCAGCACCAGGCACTGAGTGAATAGTTTTGATGTAAGCAGCTAATTCTGCTGCACTAATCTACAGGTAAATCGATGGCTATAACTTGGCCCATAAAAGGGAAAAAAGATGCCATTCATATTTTTCCCTGCTTAAATGCTGCTAAGTTACTGGCTCTCGAGTGGCCTTACTCCCCTGACTCAGAGTTAAGTCTTGTCATAGCCCACCCCAACACAGCACTCACTTGAGCATTTGCCATCCTTGACCCCGGCAAATTGCTTTTAATGTCACCTGACTATTTCTTACTGTGGAAAAAATTATCCAGGCCAAAGACATTAGGCATCTAGACCTGGTTACACACAAATATAGAGACACACACGAATATAAACCCCACATATGATTGAGGCTATGCCTACACGATCAGATTACAGCGCAGCTTCTGAAGTGCGCTGTAAGAAGCACGTGGATTTTATTGCGCTGTACCTTGTACACACGTCGCTCCTTGAGACGTCACAGGATTTCTCGCTGCAATGCGCATTAGCGCTCAGAATTCTGGGCACGTATCCCAGCGTTCCAATTTCCCTGTGTAACTGCTTGCAATCATGTGATGAAGGAAAGGAGCACAAAGCACCATGGGTAAACCGGATGTTTCCCATGCTGCATTGCGTTTCCCTAGCGTCTTCCTTGTTGCCAGTAGCAACTCGCGCCTGTTTTCAATACTGTTTGCAGGGAGCGCGCCATTGGATAGAAAGAAAATCTGCATTAGCATGGATCCTGCTCTGGTCTCCACTCTCGCACTCCACATGCTGAACACATCTCGGATGGTTGCTCATTATGTTTTGAGCTCCCTGCCAGAGGATGACACAGAGGAGCAGGGGCTGATCGATGCCATGCAGAGCAACAGCACCGCGTTGCTCAGCTCCTTCACTGATCATCTGCACACGGTGCAACGCCGTTTCTGGTCGCGAGAGACGAGCACCGAGTGGTGGGATCGCATTGTTATGCATCTGTGGGATGACGAGCAGTGGGTACAGAACTTTTGAATGCGGAAAGCAACATTTCTGGAACTGTGCTCAGAGTTGGCACCTGCCCTGCGACGTAAAGACACCAACATGAGATCAGCCCTCACTGTGGAGAAGCGTGTAGCGATAGCTCTTTGGAAGATGGTGACTCCTGACTGCTACCGGTCCGTCGCAAACCAGTTTGGAGTCGGGAGGTCCACCGTCGGAGTAGCCCTAACACAAGTCTGCACAGCCATCAATCACGTGCTGCTACGGAGGACAGTGACGTTAGGGAATGTCAGTGAGATTGTGGATGGCTTTAATGCCATGGGATTCCCGAACTGCGGGGGAGCCATAGATGGCACACACATCCCCATTTTGGCACCGGATCATCTCGCTACCGAGTACATTAACAGAAAGGGCTACTTCTCCATGGTGCTGCAAGCACTCGTGGATCACAAGGGGCGTTTCACTGAAATCAATGCTGGGTGGTCGGGAAAGGTGCATGATGCTCGCATTTTCAGGAACTCCGGTCTGTACCGAAAGTTGCAAGGGGGTACCTTTTTCCCTGATAGAAAAATTACAGTGGGGGATGTGGAGATGCCCACAGTTATCCTCGGAGACCCAGCCTACCCACTGATGCCATGGCTCATGAAGCCATACACTGGCAACCTCGATCAAAGCAAGGAGCGGTTCAATTACAGATTGAGCCGCTGCAGAATGACTGTGGAGTGTGCCTTCGGCCGTTTAAAAGGCCGCTGGAGATGTTTGTATGGGCAGCTGGACTTGTCGGAGAACAACATCTCAGCTGTGATTGCGTCTTGTTGTGTCCTACATAATATTTGTGAAACTCGGGGAGAAAGGTTTTGCCCAGTGTGGGCAACCGAGGCACAGCGCCTCGAGGAGGCATTCGAACAGCCAGCCACTAGAAGTATTACGGGGGATAAAGGGGAAGCTTCTCGCATAAGGGAGGCGCTCAGGGAGCATTTCAGTCATGCCCTCCCCTAGTTCTCTTATAGGACGCATCTGCAGCACCTTATGAAAGTACCCATGTGTGAAAATAAAGCCTTAATGAAATGATTTTATACTGTTTTTATTCATACTTTGAAGGTTCTGGTTACAGGTGTGTGTAGCTGCGGGGCTCTAGAAAGTAGGGGGGTGGAGAACTACTTTTTGGAATGCTATGGTGGGACGGGTGCACTTCATAAAAATTCTTATAGGGACTACGGGGGGAGGGAGGCAGACGCGGCTGCAGTGTCTGCAATGGAGCCCTAGCATTAAAAACATGGGACTGCAAAGTGACCATGCTCTTAAACAGTTCTGTTTGCTCCTTCATCACGCTTATCAGTTCCTCGGTCTGTGTTTTCCACATCTGCTGGTATTCAGCTCTGAATGCTCTTGTCGCAGAGGAGGATTCCTGTGCTGTTTTCAAGGACTCCTGTGTTGCTTTCAACACATCCTGAAACATTTCATCTCTGTTCCTTCGTGCACGAGAACGAATGTTTCTCATACGTGCTGCGGGGGTAGACAATGGCCTTCTCAAGGTCTGATCTAAAGAAAGAAGTAATTGTCAAGCTGCAGTTTACACATAGCCAGGATAAGAAAATAACACTTACAGTCTCACATTACTCTGGAAGGTGCAGTGCGGTCCACAGCCCATTTGTTGCATAAGCGTAAAAGGTACGTCGAGCTAGACAGCTTTACTGGGGGCTAGTAATCTGCGTTGCCCACAGAGATGGAACCCGATATCGCTCTCCTCAGGGTGCCACTGGCCGCTAGAATACATCTCCTACATGCTGCCGCCAGTCAGCCTGGACCGTATGCAGCAGCACTGTTTGCAGCCATGGTTCCCAGGGCTGTGCTTTGCAGCTGGCGGGGCAAAGTGTCCCTGTTTGGGAGCGTTTGCACCAACGCCATCCCATCGAACCTGAGTACTAGGCTCTGGAGGTACATCGAAGAATCATTTACTGACCTAAAGGTAGATGATTACTTCACAATCACTGCTTGTGTTGATGCCCTCCTTGTGGATGGGGAGTAAGGACCCTGCACAGCTGGGAGACACAGCAAGCACCCCTGCAACGTACAGTGTTGTTTTAACGTGAGATAGACTTTTAGCATTACAAAGCAGAAACTTACCAGAGCTCCCCTCAGCAGAATCAAGGGACATGCTGGAATTCATGTCTTCCATAGAGGACATATCAGCGGGGGTGCAGAACAGCTCCTGGCTACACGCTGCCTCGCTTTGCCCCATGTTTTCCTCCGTCTCCCCCACCGCCTCCTCAAGGTCCTCATCCAAATCCGTGGTGGCAGTGACTACATCTGTGGTTACAGATGTGTCCACTGTGGTGTTTGGAGTTGTTGTGGGGTCACCACTGAGGATGGCTCCGATCTCCTCATAGTACCTGCATGTAGCAGGCGCTGATCCTGATCGACGGTTTCCCTCCCTCGCTCTCTGATAGCTGATTCTTATCTCCTTCACCTTTGTTCTGCACTGCAATGTGTCTCTATCATAACCTTTCTCCATCATTGCCCGAGAAATCATACCAAATGTGTCGTAATTACGTCTGCTGCCGCGAAGCTGCGCCTGCACAGCGGACTCACCCCAGATGCTGATCAGGTCAAGCACCTCTGCCGGGGACCAAAGGGGTGCGCGTCTTCCGCGACGGGACGCCATTGCAACTGACACTGCTGCACTACAATGCACTCCATGAGGAAAACACCAGGAAGTGAAAGTAACTAAATGTTTGAAAATCCCGGGAGTCACCTGTAGGTGGGGACTGTTTCGCCACTGTCATAGAGAGGGTGGGGGGAAGTACAGACAGGACGACTTGGGAATGCTGGGACAGTTCCGGACTCCAAACAATGCGCAGAGACAGTACTGACGAGCAGAAATGCGCAGCAGATGATCCGAAACAGCTGTTACCACTCTCGGCGGAGTGGTGGTTGGAATGCGCAGCAAGAAGGCGCTTAGTGCGCAGGAAAACCATTTCACGTGTGTACAGTTCACTTATTAACGCGCGGTAATGATTTTTACTGCAGATTACGGTGCTCGTGTAGGCAAGCCCTCACTTTAGCACAGTTAGATGCGGAGGATGTTCTCTACAAGATGACTTATTCCCTTCTTAAAACATCCCCCAACAGCATAGTGATCATAAACTGAGTTTTCCCTCAGTCTATTCCCATTGCTTCAGCGCTGGTGCAGTGCCAGCAAGGAGAGAATGCTAGAGGAGACCAATACTTTGCATTCCTAACACTGAGACATACCTGGACCAGGGTTAACTGACACTGGTAAAAATGCCAGTGTCTACTCTACTTCTGGCTAAGCAGTGTTACAGCAACTGGGGGATGTGTGAGTGAAAGGCACTGTAAACACACCAGTAATTGGACTGCAAATGCTAAAGATGTGACAGATTTAATATCATCAAGAACTGAGGCATTTTGCTGCTCTTTCTCGGTGCAGACAGGATTTATAAAAGGCCCTTTAGGCAACTCAGGGGCCAGTGATACCCTTTATAAAGGTCTTCAGTGGTAGATGTCCTTGCTCTTATCCTCTTCAGTGGAGGAATTTCTCCATCAAGCTCTTAATTAGTTCTGTGTGAATCAGAATGAAAGTAAGAGTACAGCTTCCAGGGCTATGAGACAATTCAGTTAATTAACCCTTGAGTGAGTCCTAATCCTCCTCATCCTCTTTGTGTGGAACAGCTCATGTTACTGTGGCAGTCAGAGCTCTTCAATCAACCATCACTACTGAAAAAGCTTTCCTTTTTATTTTATTCTTTTATGCCCAGCATCTCCTCACAGCTTAAGCCTTTAATTAACTGGAGACGTCATCAAGGAAAGTTTGCCAGAAAAGAACGTCTGTGATTTTAATTTTTAAAAAGATCCTCAATAGTTAGAGGGAAAAGAATCTATTTGCAATTCAATCCCAATAATAATGAAGAAAAGCCCTCGGGAATCCTTCATTTCTATCTTTAATCCATTTAATGCTAACCTGTGATGTGCAGTAATGACAGGACAGCTCTGGTGGAAAATAAAGTATTTAAAGCATCAAATATGGGTCTCCAATTCAGGCTGCAGCTGTGGGGCAAGCTAGAGTTAGTTAGCCTGACAATGGAAAAGGTACTGAAAACTTTTTATAAACTCAGTCTGCTAGCTCATAAGTAGAAATAATTGTTTTTGTGATTTCTCCTTGGGGATACAAACTTGGAGAATTCATTGCTCTACATAGTAGCTATCTTCTGGAAGGACTAAAACAAACTGACTCCTAGGAACAAAGAGATGTGTATTGCATTACAAAGACATTGCAAAGGGTGAACCTTACCTTTCTGGCATATAGTTTTGTCATTTTGTGCAAATCAGCAGACAATGTAGGCATCAACTCTGAGGCGTCCCAAAAAAAGTAATCATTTGCACAATACCTCCAGCAAAGCTAGTCAACTGTATTGGAGATGACAGTGCCTTCATCTGCAGCTCTTGATTCAAGCAAGATGTTTTTAAGCTTCAATATAGCTGTGCTTAGGAGCAGCCTTGAGACTTTTTTCAAAGTGTCTAAATCTAGGGGATTTAGGAACTTCCCACTAAAAAGATACAAACTTAGACTTATGTGTTTTAAGTCTCTTAGAGGACTTTGGAAATATCAACCACGATCTCAGTTTCACTATAGGTTGTGGATGGATTTTGCTTGTATAGTGTTCTCCTATAAGAAAAGATAACATAAGTAGCAGTCTTTCACTGCATCGGAAGTAAAGTAAACCTTGAGAACATCATGATCTCTTGTGACAACTTCCCACAAGAGGGAACTCTTCAAGAGGAATGACTGAACTCCCCAAAAGAATTAAAGGCAGCGAAGTCTCAAGGAAACAGTACCTTTTTGTTTTTAAAATAGAGATCTGAGCACTCCTTTAGAAGCCCAAGAAGGAAAACAATAGAATGCCATTGGTCATCACCTACAACCCCCAAGTCACACCTCTACAGCACATCATCAAGGATCTACAACCTATACTACACAAAGATCCCTAACTCTCTCAAGCCTTGGGAGACAGACCTCCCCTTGCTTACAGACATCCTTAAACAGATACTCACCAGCAACTACAGACCAAACAACAGAAACATTAAAGCAGGCACATATCCCGTCAACAGACTATGTTGCCAACTTTATTCCCATATCTACACAAAAGATACCATCACAGGATGAAATCAAGCCAGTTCCTCCATCAAGGGCTCAATTTACCTGCTTATCCACCAATGTGATTTATGCCATCATGTGCCGGAAATGACTCCCTGCCTTATATATTGGACAAACAGGACAGTCTCTGAGTAAATGAGAGTAAATGGACACAAATCTGACATCAGAAATCACAATATTCAGAAACCAATAGAACACTTCAATTTCCCTGCTCACTCCATTGACGACTTGTTAATAGCGGTGCTCAAACAAATGAATAAAAAATTACAGCTTCAAAGAGAAACTGCAGAACTGTAACTTATGTAAATTCGACTCAGTTACCTCAGGGTTAAACAGGGACTATGGATTTTATTCTCATTACGACAGGTGATTTGACTTCACCTTCCTCCTTGTGCTATTCCCCAGTGTTTGAATCCTAACATCTATTTTGATTTGCTGTTACAGCCTGACCTGATCCTGTGTCGTACATTTCCCTGCATTTAATTTCCTCACTTTCTGGAAGTTCCCCATCTTCAGAGCGTCTGACGAAGTGGGATTTTCTCCCATGAAAGCTCATGCGATAAATAAATTGGTTAGTCTTTAAAAGTGCCACAGGACTCCTTGAGTGCGTCTATTCTTGTAAATTAAGTCGATTTAAGCTTGCTTAAGTCAACTTAATTTACCCTGCATCTACTCTACAGTTTCCTTAAATCGACTTAAGCAACTTGCTTAAGTCAACTTAAGGAAAATAAAGTTGACAATGAAAATTATGTTGACTTTATTAAACCTGGATTTAATTTGACTTAAGCCTTAAGTCAACTTTTTCAAATCAACTTAAGCCAGTGTAGACCTGGGGTAACCCTAAGTTGACTTAGGGCTACTCCAGGACTGCACTACTGCCCTCCCTGCCAGGGGCGGGGGTACAGGGGGAGCCAGGCATGCCCCCCACAGGGCAGGGCTGAGCCCTACCCACCCTGCCCCTATGCCCTGCCAGGGTCCCCGTCCCCCTTTGCCCCATTGTACCCATGTACAATGGGGCAAAGGCTGAGCCCCCTGGCACTGGGCAAGGGGTGCCTCCCCTGCCCCCATGGACCTGCCCTAAGTCCCCCTAGCCCCTAGAAGTTGACCTAGGCGTCCAGTGTGGACGCTCTAGGTCGACTTTGTAAGTTCCCCCCAAAGTCAACTTAAAATGTAGGTGTAGACTCACTAAGTCGACTTAACTAAGTTGACTTAAAGTCAACTTAGTTAAGTTGACTTAGCTAAAGTCGACCTAAATTTTCAAGTGTAGACATAGCCCTTGTTTGTTTGGCTGACCTAGACTAACACGGCTACTCCTTTGGAATGTATCTATCTTAAGGCTGCCCAACACGCTGCATTAAATCATCTTTTTTTTCTGCATTTCTTTTAGTTCTGGCAAATTTTGAGTATTCAGTCTGAAATTTTCTATGTATGGTCTGGTTGAGGTTGAAAATTTTAAAAAATTGAGCACAAGTAGCTCAGACCTCAATACAGAGGCTAGTTTTATACCATTTTTTTTTAAATAACTTTTTTCTGAGCAAGTCTTAAAACTACATTGCTTTGCAGTAGGAACCTGAGACTTGGCAGGGAACATAGTTATGGTTTCCTAGAGGTACTTGTTGCTACTTGAAAATCAAATTGCAAGCTCTGGGTGAAAAAAAACACTGGGTACTCCAAATTTTCTGAACATTCCAACTGCACTACCCTAAGCACCACAGAGTCTTCTGCATTATTCTGAAGCAGCCACATACAGCCTGTGCACTGAATGAGGCAGTACTCCTGTGGAAAGAATAGTATGTGATTCTGTATATAAAGACCATGTATCATAAGAAATAGAGACAAGGGGCCAAATTAAGGTTGTGCAGACAACCTTAATCCTTGCATTTCCTAATTTGTGTATGATTTTGCAGTCTTTATAACTCTGTTTTAGCAGCTGTGTGTGTTCACAGGGATTTCTCACCCACAAATAATATGCAGTCACTTCTGTGGTGGAACACAATGATTCAGCACTACTACACAATTGTTTATGACAAGAAATAGCAGTTGGAATGTAAATTGAGGTAAGTAAAATAAGAATGTATTGTACTCCAAGTTTCATTTTAACCTCCCATCATACCTAAGATAGTGACAAAAACTAGGTCACGAGATACTGGTATATCAGTCAAGTCTGCAAAACTGGTTACTGGGCTCTTTTGGGCTTCAGTATGGACCTGTTAGTTCAAGTGGCCCTCTTGATTGCAATAGCGGATCATGGAGAGGGAGTGTCACTGGGGTGAGGCATGTCGGTTTAATTCTGATTGGTCTCACCTTTTGTGAGTTCCTTGGACATGATCCTTGGCTCATGCAAACTGGTGTTGCTCTGACTCCAGTGGATCTTATGCTAACCTACACTAGCTAAGAATCTGGCCCTATGATTGAAATCTAGGCACAAATCCTCAATCCAGCAAGGCTGTCAAATAGATTGCTGTGTGGGCTTCACTGGTGGCCAGATACATTCATTATACATTCAAAATGTCTCAAATGTTTGTTTTAAAAGGTTTCACAGGTTACTTGGCTTCTCCCCCACTTACAAACACTTTCAAGCCTGTAAGCGTACTCAGTTAGCTAAGGTCTGGCCTGCCTCTTCCAGGGCTGTACATGAGGACCCGTCTTGAAAACTTGCTAGTTTAGAGCTTGAAAACTTGCTAGTTTAGAGCACAACGTTCTGCAAATTATTTAACATGACTCTTCTAGGAAAGCTATGGTGCAAGTGTGTTTGGGTAGGAGAGGGAGCATGGAATTTACCTTTTTCTAAATGTGTAGGCTTGATTTGAAGATCTTCCAGAATTTCTTCCTTTCCCAGGCCATATAACTGATCCTCTTTCTGGCAAAGGAGGGCTGGATTCCTCTGAACTCTGCCAACATTGAGCACATGCCAGAGCAGATTGCCTAAGAGCACTTGAGATATACTGTCTGTCCTCCCATTTTACCCCCTCCCTCCACCTCCCAGCTGGGTTGAGAGTGCAATGGAACCAGTATGTCCCTGCCCAGAGGATAAGAGGGAAATAGGTGAAGAGGAAAGTATCTACCCATCTTTTCCCCCTCCCCCAAGCTCATCATGGTTCTGCTACACTTTCATCATAGGGGATGAAAGAATACAATCTAATCTTCTTGCTTGGCTGTCAGAAGGCTGACCCTTGGGATAGGTACTCCCCTCTGACAAACCTCAGCCTTTGGATAAGCAGAGAGAATACCCACTGAAGTCAGTCAGACTGTACCCCCTTAAGCCAGCGGTGATCTCTGGCTCCCATTTTTTCACTGCCAGGTTCTCTTTAATGAGGTAGGCCTCCACATCCTAAGATTCGTGCTCCACTGTTGACCTGCTCAAAGTGCTACATGGACAGCGAGTAGCAGTATTCAACTAGAGCTCCCCAGCAGGCCCACACACCTACAGTTTTCTGGAGGATGACAATTCTCATGACAACTTTTTGGATTTCAAATTTTATTTTTATTCCTCATTGGAGCAAAACCAAAACCACTGAATGCTCTGGAAAACAGCTATTGACAGTTCTCCTGAGGGCATAAAAAAAAAGTCAGGCTTTTTATTTGGGGGTGTTTCACTATTAGAAGTGAGCAGGGAGCCCTGAATCTCTCAAACTTTCTGCAGGGAAAAACTTTAAGATCAATCTCTCCTTGAAACATTGCTTTTGGTGGCACAGCATATTTTGCTGAAACTTAATTTTATCAAACATACTGCAGCCAGCTCTGCACAGTAAAGACATTAAATTGCTGGTAAGCAATTAGACCTTTCTCTCCACCCACTCCATGACAATCATTTAGAACCCTATATAGCAATCTGGAATTGGCGCTGAGAGAGCCACCCTTCCATCCAGAAAATCAGGTCCTGGCTATTCTTTCCTGACTTCCTCCTGCCCCTGAAATTAACCATGTTGAAACTAACAGGGAGTGACCTGTTTCTAAGCTGACTTCTTCCTACTCTCCTAACTTGCTTAAAGTTCTCTTAGGGCCCTCACGGTTGCCTTCAGCCTCCTTTAGGTTGTTTTGACTCTCGCTTGATCTGACTCTACATACAGAATCAGTCACTCATCTATTGTTGTAAACCTTTTCTCAGTGCATGTGGCTTTTCTGCAGCCTCACTGCTGCTCCTCTGTTGATGCAGTAACTGTGGAAATGAAAGAACATCACAGAGCAGGTGGACACGTCCTAGAACTGATCTTGACTGTTAATTCAAAGTATTCAACCTGTGGGAAACAGCTCCAGGGTTAAAATATTAAGAAGTAAGCAGGTGCCCTCTTTTTGGAACACACCAACATTCCTGGGACCAACTCTTCCCCTTTGCTGTTATCTAGAGGATTCTATGGACCAAATTCTCCTCACTGTTGGTAGAACTCTTTTGGTGTTGATGCAGCAATGTAACTGAGGGAAATTTTGTTCTTTACATCTCTGTGTTTAATCAGCCTGGCTCTAAATATAACTTCCCAAGTAATGAATGTATTTTCTTTTCTATTTTCCTGTGGTTTGCATGATCACTTGCTAAATATATTACTGTGCACCATTTCCCTCAATCTAGAGATGCAAGAATTTTGCATGGCTCGCAGGTTCATCATTAGGGATCTCCTTGTTCTTTACAGACACTGGCATCTGTGCAAAGCAGCTATAATACATTATCGGATTGGAATTGTGCAACCTCAGTAGCGGTGGTGTTTAAGTCCCTCTTATACAGGTATAAGTAACCACATGAGGTGCGAGGCACTTGAGTATGGACACATAGCTACTTATCAGACATAAATCACTGGCTGTTTATTGCACTAGCTGTCAATAATTCTCAGTAGAGGGAGTTGTTTCTCAATGTAATGAGATAGCATAATCTGACTGCATATTTCTCAGGCATGTCTTATTTGATACCTTTACTTGTAACTGCACTGTATTAACTTCCATTGAAAGTTTGAACTATAAAAGGCAAGATTTTAATCTACCATTGAGTTGTCCTACTCAAGTGCCTTCTACATTTTTTTTTAAACCTTTGAACCTTTTGACCTACCATGAAGTCTTCAAGAAAAAATGGGGATGACCAGGTGGGAACAAAATTACTAGCTTCAATAAAATCTTCAATATCCATGTTGCATTGAAAAGAACCAAAAGATGTACGCCCATACGAAAGTAAATGATTTGGATGACGGTATTGCATTAGTCGGATGCAAGACCTTGTACCCTCATTGGAGATAGTCTCTACCACAAGAAGTTTATAAGCTTTGTGTGTTAACAATTAGATACAAGAAGCAGCTGGGGGAGCACAAGACAAGTGAGAATTATTAATAGAATCATACATCTATAGGTCTCAAAGTCAAAGTCCAGCCCCTGGTGCCAAGGCAGAACCAAGTAAACCTAGACAGTTCCTCACAGGTGTCTAACCTGTTCTTAAAAAGCTCCAGCGATGGGGATTCCACAACCTCACTTGGAAACCTATTCCTAATTCAATGAGAGCAAGTCATGCCTAACCAACCTGATTGCCTTCTATGATGAGATGACTGGCTCTATGGATGTGGGGAAAGCAGAAAGTTTAACAAGCTATTAATATGGCCTCCCACAGTATTCTTATCAGCAAGTTAAAGAAATATGGGATAGATGAATGGACTAGAAGATGGATAGAAAGCTGACTATCATTGGGCTCAATGGGTAGTGATCAACAGCTTGATGTCTATGTGGCAGCTGGTGACTGATTGCCCCAGAGGTTGGTGCAGTGGCCAGTTGTGTTCAGTATCTTCACTAATGATCAGGAAGATGGGGTGGATTGCATTCTCAGCAAGTTTGACACTAAGCGGTGGGGAGTAGTTGATATGCTGGAAAGTAGGGACTGGATACAGAATAACCTAGACAAATTGAAGGATTGGGCCAAAAACAAAAAATCTGAGATTCAGCAAGGACAAATACAGAGTCCAGCACTTACAATGGAAAAATCCCATGCACTGCTACAGAATGGGTACTGACTGTGTCAGTAATAGTTCTGCAGAAAAGAACCTGTGGGTTAGAATGGAAAAGAAACTGGATATGAGTCAACAGTGTACCCTTATTGCCAAGGCAAACTGCATATTGAGCTGCCAACATATCAAGGGAAATTATTATTCCCCTCTACTCAGCACTGGTGAGGCAACATTTGTAACTTGTGTCTGGTTTTGGGCCATCCACTACAGAAAGGGTGTGAACGAACTGGAGAGAATCCAGAGGAGGGCAACAAAATTGTTTGGAACACATGGCTTATGTGGAGAGGCAGAGGGAATAGGTCTGGTTAGTCTGCAGAAGAGGAGAATGCAGGGGCATTTGATAGCAGCCTTTAACTACTTGAAGGGATGTTACAGTGTTCCAGGGAGGATGGAGCTAGGCTGTTCTCAGTGGAAGTAGATGATAGAACTAGGAGCAATGGTCTCAAAGGGTGCATCTACACTGGCAACTTAGGTCAACTTAAGGACGCTTAAGTCCACCTACACAAAGCCACGTCCACACTGGGCTTTTATTAAGTCGACTTAAGCACTTCTTTAAGTCAACTTGAAGCCAGTGTGGATGGGGAATAGCGCTAAGTCAACCTTATTAAGTCAACTGAAAGCCAGTGCGGATGGCTCTCTCTACTGTTAAATCAACTTAACAAGGTCGACTTAAAGTGTAGTCACTCTCTTAAGTCAACTTAACAAGGTCGACTTTAAGTCCACCTTGTTAAGTCGACTTAACAGAGTCGACTTAACTTTACAAGTGTAGACATAGCTAAATTCTAGTGGGAGAAGTCTAGGTTGGATACTAGGAAAACCTTTTTCACTAAGAGAGTGGTGAAGCACTGGAATGGGTTACCTAGGGAGGTGGTGGAATTGTTATTCGTAGAGGTTATTAAGGTCTGGCTTGACAAATCTCTCTCTGGGATGACTTAGTTTGGGTTGGTCATACCTTGAGTAGGGGATTGGACTAGATGACCTCCTGAGGTCCCTTCCAACCCTAAATCTTCTATGATTTTATTACCTATCCTTATAATTAAATGTTTTGCCAATATCTAACCTAAATAAGCATGCTGCAGATTAAGCCCTTTACTACTTGCCCTACTGTCAGTGTCCACAGAGAAATTGATCAGCACCCTCTTTTCTAATAACCCTTAAGGTATTTGAAGACTTTCCAAGTTCATCATCAGTCTTTGTTTCTCAGAACTAAACAGGCCCAATTTTCCTTAACCTCTCCTCACAGGCCATGTTTTATAAACCTTTTATCATTTTTGTTGATCTCTGGACTTTCTCCAATTTGTCCACATCTTCCCTAAAGAGGACAAATTCCAGATGAGGTACCACCAGTGCTGAGCAGAGCAGGACAATTACTTCTGTCTTAAATCCTACACTCCTACTAATAAACCTCAAAATATTAGCTTTTTTTTTCCAGCTGCATCATAGTGACTCCAGTTTGTGATCCACTATAGCCCCCAGCTCCTTTTCAGTTTTACTACCATCTATTCTATCCTGTTATTCTGCATTTTGTATTTGTTTGATTTTTCCCCCTTCCTCTATGTAGTACTCTGCATTTGTTTTTACTGAATTTAGTATTGTTGATTTCAGATCAATTCTCCAGTTTGTCAAGGTTGTTTTGAATTCTAATCCAGTTCTTCAAAGTGCTTGTAGTCCCTCCCACATTGTTCTCCATTCCATTATCCAGCTCATTAATGAAAATATTAAATAGTACCATACCCATTATATTGTATGCCTTCCCAGTTTGAGAGCAAACCATGGAAAACTACTTTTGGAGGACAATTTTCAACCAACTGAGTGCCCACCTCAGAGTAATAGTAATATATATTGTAATAAGCAACTGTCCAAGTACATCACTGTCTTGTCCCTGTTAGATGTCTTTCAGCTATTACAGCTTGGATGATTTTTAAAGAAAAACAGAAAAGACAATATTATAAGATGGGACGTGGAGAATACTGTATATGTTTGAAATTACAGTGGAAGTTTACAAGTAAACAGAATTGCCTGAATGAAATCTTGCTAATAAACTCTCTTCAACCATGTTAACTTACAGAAGAATATTAATTTATTTTTCCAAAGGGGAAAGGATCTCTATATTTTCTCTTGGTGGGGGGACGGGGGTGGGGTGGGGGGGGGGGGAGGGAGGTAATGGCTCTCTTCAACCGCACTGAGCCTGCTAGGAGAATGACACAGTAGGAAGAGTAGTAGAATCACATTTGCTAACCCTACTTCTTGCAGCACCTCTGTTTCCCTTACCCACATGCTGAGCTAGCTCAGTCCTACTTAGCTGCAAAGACAGCTGCTGCCTATGGACATGGATTTCATCACTTTATCCATCTACAAAGCCCCTGGATAGAAAAGTCACACCACCTTAAAACAAAGAAAGATTACATGTCTCTTTGTTGTTGTTAATAAAATTTTTATTTGGGCATCTTTCTAAGCATATCAGGCCTAAAAGATATGTATTACATTGAGAAGAGTCAGTGAGCCTTGGAATAAATCCAAAGACGACGAAGGATGGAGAATGGAAACAGTAAATTAATAAGTGACACAAACAACTGGAGGAAATAAACACACTAGTGGAAAAAAAGCTTAGGAAAGAATGTCTGCATCACATGCTTTGGACTTCCCAGCTTTCTGACATCTTATCTCTGATTCCTTCCATATGTTACTTTATGTATGGGTTCCTGTTTTTATGGGGTTTTGTTCTAACAAACAATGCACAGCTGCTCCGATACTTAATTTATTCTCCATCTTCTGCAAGGGAAGGCTTGGTTTACTTTGACCAATATTAGGAATGGAATAGTAGTAAACTAGGGCAGGGGACTGAGCTAAGTTATTTTTTGTTATTTTTACTATCATCTTTTTCTAGTATTGTGTGATTTCAAAAGTGTTTCAATTACAATAGTCTCTCTATTGTAAGTCCCTACTCTGCAAGTTGTTTGCTGCAGGCAAACCCTATCTCTAAACAGAGTCCTTCTGAAATTAATAGGAACAACTTGCAGGATCAGGGCCCTAGCTACTGCTGGGTCACCCATTGTTATAGTACTAGAAACAAAACATTACCTTATCCTGTGCTAAGAGCTATCACCACTCTATCTCAAGCAGATACACTCTGGGTTGATGATTCTATTTTTTAAGACCTAAAGCCTCTAATCTTCTAACTCCTGTAATTAAATTCCACCTACCTGAATTCCTTCTGCTGTTTCCTATCTTAAGACTTAGGCTCTTGTATGTAATATTAAGTAGGTGCCTCCATTCACCACAGAGGTGGCAGACACAAACAGGTGCTCTGTCTGCAAATTACATTTCTGCAGCAGGCCTTGGGCTTTGTTAAGCCTGAACCATGCTGTCAGTGTAAAGTGGCCTAGCCAAACTGACCACCAAGGAACAGCAGCCCTACAGCCTAGCCCACTGGTATCCTACAGCACTCACCCTGGGTACCAGTTGTGGTTTACATGTGACACCAGGAGCTGCTCCTCCCTCTCACCCAACCCACCTACTGTAGGCAGCACCACACCTTTGCTAGAGTTCAGTAAAAGGACCTGTTTCCAGTCAAATTCCAAAGGGGTAGCCGTGTTAGTCTATTGTAGAAAGACAACAGTCTTGTGGCACTTTTAAAGACTAACAGATTTATTTATCGCATGAGCTTTCGTGGGATTTCCAGTCAGTCCGTTTTAAGAAACAGAATCTGATTCTCACAAGCTGCTGCCCTTCTTGCTGTAATATCAAAGGAAACGACCGACCTTGGGGGCCCTCCCTCCAGGAGCACTAAAATAAGGGGCCCATCTGGTTTAAAAATCCTGCCTCGCCCGAGGGATGGGGTAGGCGGCGTAAGGCAGGGCTGTGGGGAAGGCAATCCACGTGCTCGCCCGCCCGGCCCCCGATGCTCCACATTTCACCCCTGCTGCTCCCGGCCGCGTCTCCGCAGTGTCGGGGTTCAGGCCGGGGTCAGTGAGCGGCATCCCTCACGGCGGGTAAATCCGCTGCCCGTGGAAACAGGCTCCGAGCGGCACCGGACATGGAGGCTGCCTGGCAGATCTTGGGGAAAGTTGCAGGGAGGCCCTGCCCCGTTTTCCCCGAGCTGAGCGGCTCAGCTCTGAGCCGCTTGAAAGTTGCGGGACACTGGTCCCAAGGCCGGCGGTGCCTCAGCCCCTGCGGCCCAGCCCGGTTCGCCGGGAGCTCGAGCCTCCCTAGCGCTCATCTCCTCGCCGCGGGCGGAGCCACCCCCGAACCCGGGCGGGGCAGCACGTGCCGGGCGGGCAGCAGCCGCAGGAGAGAGCGCGGGCGCTGAAGCGGGACCGGCCGGCGGCGCCAAGGGCTGTGGTCGGCAAACGGCGCCGCCCCCTGCTCTCGCCAGCTGCCGTGCGACACGGCTCAGCCAGACCCCCCTGCCGCCTGGCCCGCAGCCCGCCAGCGGGAGAGGAGCGGTGGGCTCTGCAGCAGCTCCCTCCGGCCAGCCAGCTGCACCCCGACCGGCACCGCCCCTTCCCCCGCCCCTCGGCTCTCTGTCTCCGCCCCGGCTCAGAGCAGCCCCTGCCCTGCCCCATCCAGCCGTGCCCCTCGCTCGCAGGGCTGCCTGGGAAGCAGCCCGCCGTGAGCACCCCCAGCTCAGCCTGACCCCGCGCCTTTCGCCGGCCGGAGCGATGAGGCGGCCGACCCGCAGGCTGGCGTTGTCGCTCCTGGGGATCCTGTGGATCGCGGCTCTGCTCTTCTTCTTCGGAGCCAAGAGGAAGCTGGAGGCGGCGGGACCCGAAGGACAGACGCCAAAGGTAACGAGCTCCCCTTCTCTTCGGGGCAGGTGGCGTGTGCCCAGCCAACCCGGCGCTGTCCCGGAGGCGAGTGGCCGGGATGCTGCGGGAAGCCCCGAGCACAGGTGCAGCTTTGCGCCGAGTCACTTGGTTCACTTCCTCCCTGCCCGCGTGCTCAGGCTTGAGCACCCGGGTGCCAACTTCTCTGCAACAGTTGACAGTGAAGTCCTTCAGGCTCTACTTCCCTTGGAGAAGGGAATCCAAAGAGGGCCTGATGCATTAAGGACATGATCGCCTCATCCTCAGTTTCTTCCATTTAACCCATGCCATGCCACTATCTTTTTCACCACCCACTGCCCCTCGAAGATTTTTATGTAGGGCTGGGGGAGCGAACAGAACCGCACAGCAGCCTGACCAGTTTCTTGTAGCCACACAGCCAACACCATAGCCTAAGGCAAGCAGCGTTTACTGTGCTGGGACTCGTTCGGACTTAGCTCGCTGCTTTTCTGGGAATCAAGACAACGGTTTTGCCTGAGTAAGATCCACAGGATACGACCCGACCTGAAGATTCAGTCACTTGTAATTGAGATAAGGACCCCATAAGAAATGTTTGGATCAGAAAGCCCTTCTCAGATTGGTCCCTCCCTCTCCTGAGGTTGTATATAAAGTATACATAGCAAGTATTTTTTCCCTTTGCGGCTTGCTTTCCATTCCTTTCTCCTTTTTAGATTAATGGCACCTTTTGCTGCCTTTGTTAGTTTGATCTGGGTATTGTCTGCTCACAATGGACCCGATTCTCTTTTGCTTATTGCAGCTTTACACCAGCGTAACTTCATTAGTCTTAATGGAATCACTCCTCATTTACACCAGTGTAAGTGAGATCAGAATCAAGTCCAATGTAAAGACATTCTTGCTTAAATTCCTGTTATTGGTAGGGTTCCATCTCTGAAGTACATGTCACTTTGTGTGGGTATCTGATTCCATTGTACTCAGCCTTGTAGCACTTACCTGTGCTTTTGGCCTTTGGAATTAAAGTATTCTCTACCTGATACTCCCCTCTCCGCTAGCCCCTCATGGCTAAGAATGCCAACTTGTATCACTGATCTTTTTGACTAACTAAGATTCTCAAGTCCATGATTTTCAAGTCAAGTTTTTTTTCTGTCTGCTGTGTCATCTTCATTCCTATACTATTGGTTTTTATTTGCTGACTGTAACTGCACTCAGTGTTCCAAATATGACCTCAACAGACCTTACCACAGTTAGATAGTTTTATCATGCTCTAGTTTTTTGCTTAGAAGTTCTGTGCCAAAAGTTTAATGTTTCTATCCACTCCCTTTTCCCTAGTCCAGTCTCAAGTTTAATATATGCCTATCAGAGATGTATAATATTTTCTAGGGTTTTGGGGTTGGTTTTTTTTTTTGCTGTGAGCACAATACCTTGTGTTCCAAATTGAAATTAGAACTTGAAGTGAGGCTCTGGGTAGCTCTGTGCTGGGTGTATGGTAAGAAAATAAAGCCCTGGGCAAAGTAATGAATAGACCTTTGCACTCTTTTAATGGTCATCACTAAATACTACAGCTCTGGGGCTAAAGGCATGAGTCTCTATAGTGTGAAATGGAGAACTAAAGCTCCAGTCCAGCAAAGCATCTATGTGTGCTTAAATCCACCCCTATTCAGCAAAGTCACTGGGACTTAAGCATGCACCTGTAGTTAAGTATGTGCTTAAGTGCTCTGTGGAATCCAGATGGACTGCTGAATCAGGGCCAAGTCTATTCTTGCAAACCTGTATCCTCTGTAGATCAGGCACCAATGGGGATGTGTAGCACATAAGGAAAGCATTTTATCGGTTTTCATCTGCAGAGTTCTAAGCACTTTATAAACAATAAGTGATCGATCCTCACAACACTCCTCTGAGATAGGTCTGACAATACCCATTTTAAAGATAAAGCAGTGAGCGGAGGCAATTTAATGGACATGTTCATTACAATGAGTCAGTGGCAGAGCTGCATATGCCCTCAGCTGGTTTAAATCACTACAATTATGTAGTTTTAAAAAAGTGAGGGTTCTAATATGAATATACCTTCATGAAATTGTTTCTTGAAAGCAGTTTCTGAAGAATAACATTATATCAGTGCATGAGACTGCAACCTGCAATTTACTATAAACAGAAACTGAAACAGACCAGTTTAGTTGCATAGTTCAGCAGTGTAAATCAGGAACTTTTTCAAAATTATTTCCATTTTAGTAACCTATGGTGGTGCTAACATTGGTAAAGAACCGTTTGAAATACATGGGATTTTTATTTTAATTATATCACTGAGTAGGTTGAAGTCAGAAGGAACTGATCCCAAACCAGAAAAGTTAGAGGGAGTCTTCAAGGACTTTGGATCAGGCCTTCACTCTAGATTTACACAGGAGTAATGGAGATGGGCATCTGGCTCATAATTTTTACATAAACTGTGTCCATTTAACCTTTTCCTCGGAAATGATTATGTATGTGTCAAGTCTGGAACTTTTAAATCCAAATCACTGTTTGAAAATTCTTAAATGGTAAAAATCATTAGTTTTCATATGGCAGAAGTTTCTGGGGGGGTTTTCATGCTTTTTTCAAGCAAAAATGGCTGAATGGATTTTTCGGGCTTTCCATAATCTCTCTTGTCTAGGATGGGAGAATGATCTTGTGCAATTTCAGGCCCAAATGTCATTTTTGTGGGGGAAGGTAATAAATCACTAAACTATCCCTTTGGGTAAATAGGCTTGTATTGAAAATGCACTCTTCAAAACTGCAAAATAAAAACGCACTTGTCAGATATGATGTACCATACTCTCTTTCAAATGAACCTTTTTATTTAACAACAGTTGCAGTAGAATTGATTCTTCATTTTACAGCCCTTGTTGAATATCCACAGAACATATAGAGATTTATTTTTCCCCTCACTCTTTGGGCTGCTAACCTTGTTCCTGGGCCTATTGGAGGCAAGGGGAATTTCTTCATGGATAGAAGATCAGGCCCTAAATGTCTAAATTACACCTGCCAAGTTGCCATAACTCCAGTAATCTGACAGCTGGAATTGCCTCTCCTTTATTTCCCCTGACTTTTCCATCAAAACAGTTGCATCCCCCTGAGATTCACAGGGTAAAGATTTAGCGCATTCCATTTTTGGCTTTGGGGACTACTTTTTGAGTAATATGAAATATGAGCTAGTTGTGAAGAAAGGGACATGATGTCACTTCATTTAACCTCTCTTAAAGGATCCAAGTCTGATTTAATATATATGTATCAAAGTCAGTGAAGAAGCAACGAACAGAGAAGAGGGGATTGGGCATAAGGCAGTAGAAACCTCTGGCCATGAGGTTAGGTGCTTTGGATACTGACTACGTGCCAATCCAGTAGCAAGCATTACTCATGTAGTATGTAGAGAAGTCCCTCCTCACACTCTCCAACTTCCTAGAGAAAGGTTGCATTGTAATGGCAGAAACATATGTAGAGTAATGGGATAAATTGGTTGTGCCACTCTTAATGGAGAAACGAGGTGTCTCCATTCATCAACCTTCATAGCTGATACTTCTCTCTGTTGGGCCTACTTTATTTTCTGGGGAATGTTGTCATTAGTTTATGGCCATGGGGACTTCATGGTTACTGTAGATCATGACTATTTGTAATTTCACAAGTAGAGTCCAGCTAGAACTCTGAAAACAGTCTCCTAGCACTTGAACTGAAGGAGATTCTCCATTAGGCTTTGCGGTACAGGGCCCATCACACATGTAAGCCATTCTGATTCTATTCAGCAGAGGGCACATGAACACTAACCAGTCTTTGATATTATTTTTATTTTGCTGAGCACAAATAACATATTTGGCACTGAAGAGAGAGAAGAGACGTGGTCCCTGCTCAGTTTATTTTCTATTCTAATTCAACAACACGTGTATGATGTACACATGGAAGGTCCAAACTGGGATGTAGGTGTTGTGCAAATGAGTACCTGTTCTGTATGAGGCACGTTATTATTGAAGGATCACATAAAAGAAGTGTATTTTCTCTTGTGCTTCTGAAATAGTATGCATCAGACAACGAAGCACAATTCAACAATTTTTTTATTTTTTATGTTGGTTTGGCAGCTTCTTCTTTACTCTGCCATTTTGCCCTTCAAAACTGTATAATATAACCAGTGCCCATGTTTCCAAAAGAAATCTAGATTGGCCGTTCTCTGGATTAAATCAGTCTATTCCTTAGTCAATGGGGGTCTCTAGTAAATAATAGATTGATAGATTTTTGAGGCAAGAAGGGACCATTGTGTTAACTAGTTTGACCTCCTGAATAATACAGGCTAAAAAATGTTACCCAGGATATGAAGAGCCATTTCTGTCCCCATGAGCCAGTGCTCCATGGCACTGCAAATTCTTGCTGACTGTTGGAGGGTGAGCCAAAGGACCTGAATCTGCTTGCATTTGAACTGACTTCAATGGAGGTCATCCTGCTCTCCAGTGGTGCAAGTGAGAAGAGAACCAGGCTAAAGAAATCTAACCCAAGTCTCCTCTTATCAAAATGGCTAGGTCTTCCCTATGTTGATATTCTATAGGCAGAATGGACAGGAGCATGTTTATTTTATTTTGCCTGGTTTCACTTCCTCCTTCTTTCTTAATTTCCCTGCACCACTTTCTCTGAGGCTGTAGCGGGGCACTACTTCCCAGCACAGGAAAACAGATATGCCCTAGCTCTGATTGAGCTAGTGTACTAAAAATAGCAATGTAGCCAGTGAAGTGTGGGCTGCAGCTCTGGCTAGCTGCTTGAGCACAAATCTGTGGAGTCCCTGTGTATGTATTCAAGAGGCTAACCTGAGCCACTGTCTTTGCTATTCCTGGCTACCCTGATATTTTTAGGGCTCTAGCAGAGCAAGGTGTCTGTCTATCCACTCTCAGAAGCATGCTCCTAGTTGCAGTGTACACATAGCTATTACCAAGTTATTGATCCTCTGCTTCTTTCTTCTCCCAGCCCTCTTTTCTTCTAGTCATTTTCTTTCTTTTTTTCTCATTCAGAGCATCACTGGCTAGTGGCTGCATCAAACCTGCCATTTATCATACTCAGGAGCTGCTCTGTCCAAGGATGCCTGGCACCACTTCACTCAAGCTGGGTACTTCTTGCTGAGGAATTTATTTTAAGCAATAATCTCATAGTAATAGTGGGGCATGGAATTAAAAATGTATGCCACTCAAACTCATAAGATGTGTCTCGACTAGATGTTTATGGATGAAGTCCCCACTTCATCTGATCCACACTGCTATTACTGCTACCACTTGCATTTTGCAAGGCCAGGCTGAATCCTGTTTGCTTGGTTGAGAGAACTTGTACTTCTTTTCTGTTCTTTTTGGAGTCCTGTCAATCTGTTAAGAAGTGAGGCTGCGGCAGGCCCTCTGGAGTGGTGCAACTCTGACTGTCTTCTAGTGTCTGCTGTCTAGCAGGCACCTAATCAGGTGAACCAGTTAGCGGGCATGGGATTAGTGAAATTAAACCTATCTGCCGGATGGTTTATGAGGGAGCAATTGTACAGCAGTTCTGTGTTTCTGATCAGCTGAGGTTCAGTGATTATTTTTGGAGCTCTCAGAGTCTTTCATTTCAGGATCTCCAAGCACTTCATAAGCATTAATGAGTGGCAACCAATTCCCCTTATGTTTTCCAGAAGGGCAAACTGAGGCCTTCAAAGGGTAAGGACTTTCGAAATTGTTAAGCCTGTCCAGCTCCCATTGACTCAAGGGAGACAGAATTGCTCAGCGCCTTTGAAAATGCCTAAAAGAACTTGGAGCAGACTCCAGGAGGTCTGACTCCATGGTCCTATTCTAGCCATTAGACAGCACTGCCTTTCTGTGTTTTACACAGGAGTGTTACCTTTCTCTCGGTTATAAACAAAACATAGAAAATAATAACTTACTTAGATTAAAAAATAATGAATGAAATTAATATGCTGAAATTATTAATTATTTCAGCATATTAATATGAGTGAATTCCCAAATGGATTTGCGAGGAATGCATGCAGTGGCACTTAGATGGCAAACCCAGTTCCCAAAGCTTGTGCAGATGCTGGCAGTGATCTGCTTTCCGGTTCAGCTGGCCTCTCACTTTCTGGGGCAGGCTGGGCTTGGGCAGTCTTAAAAAAGACAAGGAATCCCCTACTGTTCTCATAACTGATGGATTCTGGAAGAGAGCAGGACCTTTCTTACTGGGGCTTAACCATTGAGGAAGGAGTCATCTGGGCATCCCAGAAGACTCCTTAGCTAGAAAAAATAACATTGGAAGTAACATGGTACTAAAAACCCTGGAGAAACAAATGGTATTTTCAATCTTCCAACAAACACTGGAGCTACAAACACTGGAGGCTATAAAAAATGTTTAGAAACAAAATATATGCCATAATGTGCCTGGTAACTATTATTTTATATATGTGTTCAACAAAAGGGAATGGTTAATGTTAAAATGCAGTGGTGGGAGCTGATCCTGTGAAGTGATCAAAGCTTCCTGCAAGCTGCTGAGGACCCACAGTTCCTGCTGGAAGCAACAGAGGGAAGGAGGAGTGCTCTGATTCCAGCACCTTTGCTCTGTACCCTGCAAGACTGGGGCCATGGTCAGAAAGGCGATTGCCAGCTCTGCACTTGGGATCTGAATATCATTCTATATTCTTTCTGTGTCCTCACCATCTAGATTCTAGAAAGATTCTGCATCCAAAGCTCAGCCAATAATCTTTTTAATTCTTCCAGGTTTTGCAGCACCAGTCTATCAGAGATGTTTACCGTAGATTAAAACAACAATGTACAGTGCCGAAATTCAGATCTTTTAACATATTAACTAATTGGACTGCCTAGTCCAACATGAACACAAGCCTTCCAATTTAACATAGTATGGGCACTGATCCTGTGCCTATTGAAGCCAATGAGGGATTTGGCACTGACTTTGATGGTCACAGGATGGAACCTGTAATGATGCTTGTCGATAAATTACCTCCCTGAAATGTCCAGAAGCAAAGGCAGCTTTGCACATGAACCAGAGGCGGCTTTTGGGGTAGGTGAAGCAGGCACACACCTAGGGCCCCGAGCTGCAAGGGGCCCCTTTGCCTACCCCAAAAGCCATTTCTGCTTTGGTCCTCAGCAGAAGGAGAAGCTGGCCCAGGAGGCCGGGGCCTTGTGGGGGGAGCTGGGGCCGGGGTGGTGGGGGAGGCAGGGTCACAGAGGGGGGCCCCACGGACCTATGGGGGCCTTGTGGGCCTATAGGAGGCCCCACAATGGGCCTTCACCTAGGGCTCCCAATAGCCAAAGGCCACCTCTGACATGAACTCTAACAAACTGGCTATGGAAGAATAGATTCCAGTTTGCTCTCTCATCCCTGGATTTCAGCTGCCCATCTAACAGCATTAAAAAAGAAACAATAATTTTTATATTTGTGTGCCTCAGGCAGAGCCGAGGAGCAAACCATTTGAACAAGAAGGTGCTGTTTTCTCAGTTACTTTCTAGGATTTTAAAACAGTTTTCCTCAGTAATGGAAACAACAATCATGTCTTTGTTGAACATGAGTGGGACACAAAGTTCCATCAGAGTTTAGTAATCTGACTGGTCATGCGAAACCCAGCTGGCTATAATAATAAAACTGTCATGGACAAATGGTGTGGAGCTTATATGATCCATGTTGTTTAATTAATCTATTGACTGTGCATCAACAGTCTCTCAGAGATATCTGAAAAACAATAGGCAGTAAATGAAAACCTTGTTAATTTTTCACTGGTAATTACAATGAATGAATTTACCCCCATTGCATTCCCTTATAGCTTCCTGTTGCATCTGTGAATGATAGGGGAATAAATATTGATTGAACAAGGTCTCTTTTGCTTTAAAAAATGACGAGTATCAGGATGTCCAGAAACCTTCCACAGTTTTGTGCTTGAAAGAAAAACGTTCCAAGGGGAGGAAAATAAATGCTAGCTGTGTGCTCAGAAGAAGCCCAATAATTTTGGTTGCAGTTACAACCTTTTGCTTGATATTTTAAGGAGGAGGAAAAAAATTTCTACTTTCTCTGGGAGAAGGTACAAAGATTTTGAGAAGTCCCCGGCACTGCCAAGTAAGTTCAAAGCTATTTGCCCTCAGACTGAAATTTGAAGGCACAGTGAGTCTCTAACGCAGTCCACAGAGCTACCAGCAAACAATACCATACTGCCACATAGCAGCAGCTGTCTCTAGTTTGCATTCCACTGCCCATGAGCTTCTGTGGACACAGACCATGGGAAATTTCCCCGAAGGGGTTTGACAGGCAGCAGCCTCATGGCTCTTGATTGGCTTTATACTGACCTCTGTTTGGATTTGCCTCCTGCCATGGACTTTAGAATCTGACTCAGACTCTGATCTTTGCTATTGACTCTGGTCTGCAACTTGACTGCAAGCTTCTCTGCTACTCTCAGCCTTAGGTTGACCCTCTCTTGGTCCTGACTGCCCTTGTCAGGATCCTGGTAAAGATACTATGTTGATATGGTTTTGAACTTTAGCAAGAAGGCAGCTGAACTATTTAAAAGAACCTTTATATATTCAGTGGCACGATGGTTAGATTTATGACATTTTTTTCCTGTGTTGCTTTTTATCTTTATTTCTTCTGGGCTGGCTGAGGGTAGAATAAAATTGCTTGCAGCTGTCTGACCTTGGGGGTTAATCCTGTCATAATTCCTAAACTAAGTGGCTCTGAACTAGAGCAGAATGTGGATGGGAAACCTTCATGAAACACCTAGATTGGTAGCATTCAGTCTGAGGGCTAAATGTTCTTTCAGAATGTGATCATCAGACCTATCATTCCTGTGGGGAGAGTCTCTAGCCTTCTTTCTTTAAGCCACCCATCCAGAATTCTCTGATATTCTAGGGGTTGATGTAACCTGTGCCAGCTGGCAACCAACCCTTAGGTGTCATATGCGAGCTGGGGTTAGTCCTAGTTCAATCTAATGCTCTTGCCTCTCCACTCCTGCATGAGGGGCTGGGAAAGGTGTGGGTGCTGACTCGGTGCCTGCTAAGGATTCTCCAGTGCAAGGAGAACCTCAGCAGTGGAGTTGCAAGTGGTTTCTGCTCCCTTTCATTTGCCTGGCATTGGTTCCCAGCTTCTCCTCCTCTTGGGCATCCTGAATGGCTGTGTTGGGCAGAGGACCTTAGTCATGCAGTCCAGCAGAGCCGAGACCTCTTATTCTGATCTTTCTGGGGCTTCCATGTTCCATGGTGCCACTAGAGCTTCCCCTTCCCCTGTGATGCAGTAGATGGCTAGAAGGGGGGCAGTGTATCTGAGACTGGACAGCTGCTGCTGAAAGCTCTCCTGGCTGGCAATAGAGCGGCAGAGGAAGCTGTGGGAAGTAAATAGGGAAGCAGGCCCTCTGCTTTCTTCTCAGCAGGATTCAGACTCTTCTTCTAAAATCACAGGGTGAAGCTCAGGGAACATATTGAGTTCATAATCAAATACAATTTTTTTTCTTAGCACCATTAGCTCTGGAGGTCCCTGATTTAGCTTCTCAAGGGGTCCTAGGCTGAACACCACTGACCTAAGAAGTGCCACAGGAAGTGCTGGTGGTAGTTTAGTAGAAGGCATTTTCCTCTTTGATTCAGTAATGAGCCTTGTGCCTCACTCAGGTATTTGGGGGGTGTACTGCAAGGCCTCATGGCACCTTTGTAGTCCTGGTGTCCTGGCAAAATTCCAGCTGAGAATTGCATCCCGCCTACCTTAATTTTTCCCCTAAAGTTCCACGTGGAAATAGTTCACTCCATTTCTTTGCCAAAACTGTTGAATGGTGATGTGGTGTGCTCTAGTTCATCTTGGAGGTGGTAGAAGAAGTGGCTATTTTAAGCAAAGACTGTAGGGTCAGATTTTCAAGTTCTCTGGGGTTCAGCACTCACCTAGACCCCAAATCTATCTCAAGTGTTTGACACACAGAAGCTCCCACTGTGACCTTTATAACCAGATTGCACTAATTGCTCTGAAGAATCTAGCATGTGGAATGAGCTCTTCTGAAAATCTGGCTACTTGGTGTCCCAAAGGGAGCTGAGTTCTTTTGCAAATCTGCACCCAAACTGCTTTCAGATTATAAACGCTTTTGGGGTAGCGATGTATCTTGGAGCATGTCTGGGGGGTGCATAGCATACTTTGGGTGCTCCATCCTATATAGTAAATTACACATATAGATTATATTCTATTTGGTGAAGTGTCTTAGTGCCTTTCATAAGCATCATCTATGTGGGAAGATCTTCATACGTACAGTGAAGGGGATCACCATCAACAGAAGTCCCTCTTTTCTTCCCCCACCACAGTAATTTGTCACAGGAATAAGTTGTTCTGCAGAGAACCTAAAGTACAGTCTATTGAACCATTTAAAAATTCTGCTTTATAGTGATATTTCCAGGCAAACACCCAGGTAATATAAGGCACAAGTCAGTATACAGATTTTAGGTCTTGTAGTGGAGCAGCATCGTTCTGCATACCACCACATACAATGAAGTATATACAGCATAATTGGTACATTATTGTTCTAGTCTGATAAGTCTGAGTAGCTGACTAGAGTCTTTATATAAAGATGCACTTGGTGTGGTGTTGATCTTTGGTAAGGACACGCATTCTTTATTCAGTATATAAATAAGGGAATGATGATTTTCCAGATATAGAGCAGCTGTTTGGAAGGAGCTGCATGGTCAGCTTTCAGGACTAAAGAACCACAAAGATTGGCAGAAGGCACTGGCTTTAATGAGTGATGGATTTCAGCTCTGAAGCCAAGAGCCTTGCTCTCCTTTAGCACCAAGGCCTCTGAGCAGCCCCTTTACAGTAAGTCCCTTAGTCATTCAGGGGTTGAGCCTGGCCCAATGAAGTCAATGGGAGTCTTTCAGCCCCTAGAAGTGGTGCTACCTCTCAGCTCACTGTCATAATTCCAGTCGTGGGTGCGGTATTTAACACATGACTGAACAAGCACTTTTAGAAACATAACTCCTGTGAGGAGGCATGTTGTTTTATATGCAAGGTCTGCAGATGGTATTAGGGTTGGCAGCATGCACAGCCCGGGAGGATGAATTTGGTTAGCTTGAGTCTCTGTGCTGATGGAAAAGAAAACATGGTACAAATAATAAAAATACACAAGCAACATGCTACAGCTGTGCAAGAGAAATGTAGTTAGACCCATTTTCCTTCTACTAGGACAACTCAGCATTTGGTGCAATAAAATCAATCACTGGAATGGATCTGTGGAGAAAGCAAAATAGGATCTGCTTGCGAGATACACTTTTCATGAAATAACTACATGTTGGATAACAACAAAGGGTGCCGTGAATTGACTATTAAATGGAGGAGTACAAACACAAAACATCTGCCATTAACTATTTGCCCCTTGATAGACTTCCTCTTGTTTAAAGAAGGGGATAGGTGAAAACTAGATAGTGGTCTGGTAGATTTGTTATCAATCCACTATCCTATTCAGTGAAAAGAGCCATTTCCCCCTCTCTTTCCCAATAAAATACTCACATTTTGCTAGCAAAATTTGCTTAGCACATTTGCTTACTATGCTGCAATTAAATTGATTTTTCTCTCCCTCTTCCCCTCCTTGGTTTCAAAGCTGCTGCAGGAGTCAATGTAACAGGAAGATCAGCTGGAAAGAGACCTTGGGCCAGATCCTCAGCTGGTATAAATTGGTCTTGTTCCATTTCTTTCAGTGGAGCTGTGCTGAATTACGTCAGTTGTGAATCTGGGTCCTTATTAATATATACAGGTAAAGGGATTTATAAGGTCACTTCTGAACAGCATAGTAGGGGGGTCACCAAACTCTCTCTGGATTTCAGAATGTTTGACATCTGACTTATGTCCACTTCCATTGGTTAAGGGTGGAGATGGCAGCCATCTTTCTCCCAGTGGGGTTTGTGTAGTTGCTGATTGCCTGTCTGTTTACATGTATTTTACTGTATTCCATGAACTCAGGGCTGGATTAAGACATGCTGAGGCCTTAAGCTATGTTGAGATTCAGAGGCCCCATGTCATAAAAAATAAAGAGAAAAAAGTGTATTACATTATAACAGAAAGGATAATGAAAAAATAAATGATAAACCATTATATTTGCATATATACATAGGCAAAAATGCAACAAAAACCAACTAAATAAAACATATATCTTGCAAAAAGCCTTATTTGCATTATCAATTTCAATTATGATAAATCTTCTGAGTTATCTTGGACATATTTAGGGGCCCCTCATCATGTGAGACCCTAAGCCATGGCGAGGGCTGTCCCAGGGTGGGGGGAAGGGCCAATCGGCCTGTGCAGGGGCCCCTGCCTCCCATCTGTGCTGGTGGGGTAGGGCGGGCCAGCCCAGAGACCAGGCCCTGCGGCTCCACCCTTGGAGGTGGGAGGGGCTGGCCCAGAGGCCGGGCTCTTCTTCCCTGCCTCGCCTCGCCTCGCCCCACCCCATCCCGTCTCATCCCTTGCCTTTGGCTTGTCCCCGAAGGCAGTGGGGTGGGGACGGGGGAAGGAGGGCAGTGCAGCAGTGAGGGGGCAGCACGTGAGCCCTGCGCTGACACAGTGGGACTTGTGGAACTGGGGCCCAAGACAGTCACCCTCCTCACCCCCCATAGGGACGGGTCTGGCCATGGCTTACGTGGCTTGTGCCTAGATCCAGCACTGCATGCACTTATCACTAAATTGAAGCACACACATCAGTATTTAAAAAAAAATCTTACAGGACAAGCAAAAGCTGACCTTAGCAGAGGAAGGGCCATCTTGCCTATTCAAGCCAGTATCTTGGCTGGGCCTGATCCTGTCAGACCTGCTCATATGCATTTTTCTAATAGGAGTACTCTTATTGATGTCTCTAGGACTGTGCATGTGTGTGAAGATTACTCACATGAACAAGACCTGCAGAGGAGGGTTCCCTAAGGCTGGCTAAATAGATCTTACAACATCCTCTGAAAGTCAGCTCACATACTATTTGATTGGGTAGCAGCTGAAAGCTGTCCATTATGAGTGTCCTGCCTGCTAAAGCATCCAGGTTTATGATGTCTGCTGGATTAAAATGCAAGGAATAACAGGTCTTTAAGAAGTTCATGTCCCAAGTTATGAAATAGGGCTTCCTTGATCACACGTTACCTTGAATTGGACTCAGTAACTGACCTCAAGCCAGTGGAACCCCTTCAGCTCAGGTGTAATATTTTACTTGCAGAAGCCTGGCAAAGTAGCCAGGCAGTCTCATTCTACACTGCTGTTTCCAAGTGGCCTGAAGATGCAGCCAGGGCCACTCTAGAGGAGAAAAACGCACAGATCAATCTTCTTCACAGGTCTCCCATCTGAGTCAATGGGTTCTGATCTCCCTGCCATTAGAAGAGGGGGGTGATGGTGAATTACTTTTGTTTACTGCTGTGATCTGAATATCCAGAAGTAACCAAGGATCAGACATGATCTCAAGCTGTGAGTGTAAATGTCAATAGGAGGGCAAGTTGCTTCAACTGAGGACTCGGAACAGACAATACCGCCATTATTGTTAACAAACGAGGAAGACTTCAGCTCCTAGTTCTTTGTAATGTTCTCTTTCTACTGGTCTTTCCAAATCAGGCTATTTAGTTTTTTTTTTTTCTTGGTTTGCTTAATGAGCACCCACATGAGTTATCAGCAGGATTTGAAAGCAGGGCCTTCAGCACAGATCTCCACTAGGTAAGTGAAGGGAATTGCTCCATTAGCTAGTCGCAATTGGGAGCTGTTAGCCACGAGTATTGTCAGCCACTAGATGGGGATGTAATGTGCACTCTGCCTGTAGTACACTTGCAGCTGTAGCATATTACTCTGAAACAATAAGTGAAGCTGAGCAATCTAGGTGTGGAAGGGCAGAATGTAAACAGAGGGTAAATGTTGCAAAGCACCTTTTTTCAGGTCAAATATTCTAAGGTGAGGTGGCATTACAAGAAGCAAGATTAACAACACACATTGACTTTTCTGCTTCTTGGACTGAGCTGTAATCTCGGTGGCATTTCACACACATTCTCTTACTCATGTGCTATTTTTGTGATCCATCATCCATGAGGCTGCGTAAAAAGTAGAAATGCCAAATGGCATCATCAAGTTTCAGAGTCAACATGCCATTGAGATGAGTTGCTCTTCTTGGAATGACTGTTTTGGGTAACTCTGCACAGTCATGGGGAGGTATGATTAGCACATGCAGACAGACTTGAGATAGCTTAGATCTAGCTAGCTTGACTAAGAATAACAATAACAATAGTTAGCCAACTGAGTACAAGTTGCCTGGATATATACAGCTAGCCAGTGGCTGCACTGCCATTGTGATTTGAGCTGACTTGGTCAAGGCTGGTTTGGGTCTGTCTACACATCCTGCAATATCACTTCCTGATTGTAGTGTAGACATATCCTGGACTGTCTATCTCCAAACTAACGAAGATAGCACTGCACTGGATCCATATCTGGACACATTAGACAACAGAATTGGTCAGCTGTGGATATCAGACTATTAAAGTGGGGCTGCTACTTCCTTAGACAGTTGATTCAGTTGAAGGTGATAAAAGATGATGCCACTAATGGCCCATTATATAAACGTAGCTTTTGGAGCTCCATTTGTCTGTGTGTCCAGGTTCCCCAGTCGACACATTGAGCTCTTTTCTTTGTTTTCATATGATGTGTGCTGAGTGCACGCACTGGAGGCAGAAATCTATCATCATTAACATTTGCATTCAGAAAACGATCACAGATGACCGTTTCATCAGGTATTCACTGGTTTATTTATCAAGGCAGTATTTGTAATACTAATAGTTTGCCTTTCATCCAAATATATCAAAGCTCAATATAAACCTTAATTAACCCTACCAGCATGCCCCAGAGGAAGGTAATTACATTGTTCTGTGCTTTTAACTGTGTTAACTTTTAGTTCAGGAATTAATGGGTTGACTTGTCTCACAGTGCATGAATGTGATCTAAGTTTTGGACATATATGTGGTAGACATGAGCCCAGTGCTTAGAGAATTGGACCCCTAAAGTCTGAGTTACTGTGTTGTAAGCTAAAAATGACCTTTAGAACAGCAAAAATTGGTGACACATTAGCTGTTACCCTATATTAGCCTGTACCTGTCTCTAGGTAGACAGAGTCAGTTGTGTAAAGGACAGCAGCTTGGAGGATGCTTCAAAGTGGGCAGAGACCTATCTGTAATCTGATTAGCCTGCTGTTTTGATCACTCACTCTTTGGACTTTCTTTTCTTTGTTTTATCACACTGAAACATTTTGTTGAGGAAATCCAAGCTGCAGTTTGTGATTCATCAGTACACAACAGTATTGTCCCAATGTCATCCCATTTTACAGCTGGGTAAACTGAGGTACAGAGGTTCAATGACTTGTCCCACCTTATTTAATGAGTCAGCTGCAGAGTCTGAACCAGAACCTAGCATTCCTGACTGTGTGCTCAACCCTGCATTTTGACCAATAGGCCCCCACCTCTCCCTTTCTTTCTGTATATAGGTTGAATATCGTAGGAATAAACCATAAATGAATTTGAGCCCCAAACCTAAGTGAGCTAATCATTGCATCTTGTTTTAAAAATAACTGCAATAGCAGCAGAAATACAGTGTCAGAAGACTGATTCAGAAACAAAATTAATTCATTTTAAGATCAGGCTAGCAGAAAAGGAAAATACTGTATTATTATCATTTACTATTTCACATAGAATTGAGGTTTTTACTCTTCTGTTTTATAGTCTGAGATGCTGACAATAAAATTATCAGAAAATGATGTGAGGAGCAAGGGACCTGTGCACTACAAAAAACCCCAAAACAAACAACTCTCCCCCCTCCCCCCCCAAAAAAACCCCCAACCACCTCTGAAATCACCTTCTATTCTCTAAATATTGTTTCCAGAGCCAAGACAATTGAGATAGATTCTTTCTTTTATTTTAAAGCCACGGAAAGAGTAAGTCCAAATGCTCTAATTTGGCCTAAGCAAGAGAGGAAAGGCTGCTTTGTCCTGGCTTCCTAAATAGCTTTGCCTGCATTTAGACACACACCATTTCCTTTTTGAGAACCAGTGCCAGCATCAGACAATTACAAACACACTTCATAACACATTATTGAAACAAGCGGTTCGCAGATAAGACAAAAAGATGTTTAATGGTTGTGATGCATGGTGTCAGTTACAGCCTCTTTACACTGCAGGGTTTTGTAACGATGTCATTTTTGTGTGTGCACATTTCATTTTTGCTTAATTATAATTAGGCACAATTGAGCAAAATCAAAATGAGAATAGAATTTTAGTTTACACCAGGCTCATTTGCATGGCTTGGGCCAAATTCCTCTCTTAAGTAAATCTGGAGAGATTCCACTGATTTTAATGGAATTCTTCCAGATTTACACTGTTGTCACTGAGAAAAGAATTGGCTCCCTTTTTGTTGCTTGATTATTTTTTCATCTCATCCTCTTTTAAGATTTGTCTATATCGGGGTTGATTGGTTGTTTCTGTAAAATCCCTACTGCTGCTGTCACTGGTTGGGAACCATGGGGCAGATAAATCTTTGGTGGCTTCCAGTTTTTTTACTACCAGCTTAATTAAACTACTTTGGAATATTTTCCTATGGAATCAGAATATAGTTTTGTAAACTGTAAGATCATTTAAAATATCGTTATATCTTATTAAATGTGAGCTGTCAAATGGAGTCTGTCTTTTCCCAAGGAAAGACTGGGGAAAGATTTTTCCAGTGAACTTAATCTTCCTGGAGTTACAGCCATTCAATTCTAAGCTTCCACTGAGCAATGAAAAAGCAAAATGTCCTTGTTCTTTCCTTTCAAGAAAATAGACATTACAACTCAACATGGAAAACTAGGCTCACTCCTTCCTGAGTATGTTTGCAAAATTATAGTTCCCTGTACTTTCAGCTTCTAACACTTGGAAAAATATACTGTTCACACTTCATTTGTATACTATTAAGGCCAGCTGTACACTGGCTGTGGATTTTGGTGGCAGTCGAAGGCAGATACGCAAGCTATGTAAAATAACTTGCATATCTTCCTTTGACTTCTTGACGCTTATTCACTGCAGCGTCTCCACTGTGCTGAGTCGACGGGAAATGCCCTCCCATCGATTCAGTTCTGCTCTTCTTGAGGGGGTGGTCTTAATGCATTAACTTCCAGATCAATTGAGTGGGTCTTCACTGATCACTCAATCGATCCAGAAAGATCGAACTGATGGTGGCAAATTTGCCCCCGTCAGTGTAGACCTGGCCATAGTCTTTGGCAATGCAACAGCTTTTGAAGAATTTATGTTTGGATCTGACACTTAAATTCCCGAAGGTGATATTTATGGTGGGTGTAATGATATACAATGGGATGTCCATCCAACAGAAGAGCGGAATGGGATAAGGTGGTTAGGTTGAACAATTAACTGTCCAGGCTGGACATGGAGGAGGATCCAGGAAGCCGGCATTAATCAGAGAAGGGCTCAGTTAGACAGGAATAAGAGGGGCCTGTGTATTAGCTGATGGCTGCTGGGGGCTTCAGGGAAGTTGTCTGCAGTCAGTCTTTGGGTGAAGGAGGCATGCTTGGGACTAGGAGGAGGGAGTTTGGGTTGGCAAACCTGGATGGGCAGGGGAGGCAGGAGCTGCAAGGCTCAGGAGAAAGGCAGCAAGGGAAAGGATTGGATAGCAAGAGATAGCTTGGCTGGTGAAGAGAGGGCACCAGAACTGGAACCTGGAGGAAAGGACAGGCCCAAATCCCCTATCAGCCGCTGAGGAAGAGACACAGACCAGGCAGTGGAGAGTAGACTTTACCCCAAAAGACTTTGAGACCCCTGAAGGGGAGGATGATAGTAACCTGGCCAAAGGGTCAAGTCACCAAGAGGAAACTGTTAGCTCCTAGGGTGAGGAAGCTGCATGGGGAGAGAGAAGGAACCACCAAAGGATTGTGCAGCACCTTGAAGAAGCTAATCCCCAGAGTGGCCAGGAGGTGGTGCCTCTAGCAGTGCGTGGACCCTTTAACTTGGTGCTAAGGCTCAGTAGCCTCTTATTTTTTGGCTTTCCTCAGCTGCAGTTCAAGTTAGGTCGTTGGCTAAGTTTAGGCTCTGTGTGCACTGAGATTTTTCATGATTACGCCTACTGGCTAAGGAAAGCAGAGTGTATTTTTAACTGAGTGGACAATACTGAAACCCAAGAGAACTGCCCGAATGGGTGTTTTGACACTGAAGTCAGACAACCGAAGGAAATAGAGAGGAATTGGTCGTTTTGCAGGATCATGCATTTAGTTGGGGCTAGAGTGACACTTGGTATTTGAATGCCCTCAGAAATCTCCTAGACTACTAGAGTTTTAATGTAATGCAGCCTGTAGGGAGGATAAGGGGGAAACCACCTGAAACACAAATTAACCAGCCATCTGATTTCTTGTGACTAAAATCAAAATGAATGAATTTCCAAGCAACAATAAAAGTTAAAATGCATTCAGCATGTAGATTGCATATGGTATATTCCTAGCATCAGTAACATGAAATGGTTCATAAAACACTGCCATACTCTGCAGCAAGATCATCTGGTTTAGATTTGTTGAAAGTATTAGGCCTGGTCTACACTGGGGATTTATCCAAATTTCTGCTCCTGGTAGCAAGCCACCATTGTAGCTGTGCTGGAGCAAACCCCTGGTGTAGACAGTGCAAACTGCTATGAATTGTGACTTGTGCTAGTTCAGGTTACTGCTGCTGGAAATGGCTTTGTTCCACCACTGTCTTCCATGGGATGATGGCTGTGAGGGGAATCTCACAAAGCTGTCACATGGGTTTCTTGCAGGGAATGAAGGTATGATCCAGGTCTCTATAACAGAGGCGTTAATAGCCACTTCATAGTTAAGCTGAACAGAAATCTGCTTCCAGTCAGAGGATGACTGAATTAGCCAAGTACTTTTTGTAGAAACTGATATATTTCACTACACACACATAAAATTATATTAAAAGAACATTATTAAGGTTGCAGTCAAGCATCCAGAAATAGGAAATGCCACAAATGAGATTCCCTTTTCAACCTAATTCAGTCCCTTTTTGCAATACAGTCTATAATTACCTGACCACATACTGTTTTTCCACTAGACCCCTGTTTCACTCAATGTAAGATGGATGGAGGTCACAGAATGAGCAGCTATGTAACGTTTTCTTTTATCCCTGTTGTTCAATATGTGGTCCCAGGCCTTATTTACTGCACACTATTCAAACCTCCTGCTCCTAGACAGAATTACTAATTTCCTCTTAGGCTTTTCTCTGGTGTTAAACTATAAAATGTTTCTACTGAGCATGTGAAAACTGCGATTTTTCAAAGGCTTGAAACTTGGGCAAATTCCTGCAGATTTTCACAAGAACATCAAAAGGCACATCCTGGACACACAGATCACCATCCTGCCAGATTTCAAGCCCCTGCACTAAAGCATGAAGGTGCTACAGCAGAGGTTCCCAGCCAGTGGCCCGGGGGCCAAAAGTGGCCTGCGGGAGCTTTCAAAGTGGCCCGCCACTCCCCTCCCACTGGCTGCAGAAGGGAACTCTTGTCTAAGGACCCAGGTGAAGCTCAGTGTCACGTGGCTAAAAGAAACGTGCAGGCTCCTTGTTGCAGCCAAGGGGACAGGAGATCAGCGTTCTCCTCCCCCTGGCTATAGCAGGGAGCACAGAGCTCTCCACCTGGGTGCCTAGGTGCCGGTGTCCTTGCTAAAGCCAGGGGGACAGAAGATTAGTGAGGAGGGAGGCACCTCCTTGCCGAACTCCTTCTGTCTGGCTGCAGTGGGGGATGGGGCAGGGCTGCTGGTGGAGACTGGTGGCCAGGGCTGGATTGACTGGCCCGGGGGCCCCGGGCTTCCCCCGTACCATGCCCCCCACACCTGGCTCCCCCAACTGCAGGGCCCCACCCATTGCTGGAGTGGGGGGGGGTCTGGGGCCAGAGGACGCTTCTGCCCGAGCCCCGCTCTAGCCCGTCTTCCTGAGGAGTGGGGAGGCCGGCTGGCGCCTGGCACAGGGGCCTCCAATACAGCTCCCCTGGTCCCTGGCCCCTGGAAGCCTGCGCTGGATGGCCTCTCTGCTAGTCAGCTAGCTCTGCCCCGCCCTCAGGGTGGGCCAGCCAGCACAGGGGTGGTGCAGAGCACAGAGTTTGGGCCTGGCCTCCTTGGCTCCAGGGCCCTGCCCCACTCCTCTCCTCCCCCAGTGCCGGCAGGGTGCCAGATTGTCAGAGAGGTTTTAGGGGCTGGAGCTCGGGGCCCCCTTTTTGGCCGGGGCCTGGGGCTTAAGCCCCTCAGATAACCCAGGCCTGCTGGTGGCCCTTCAGGGTTCTAACAATGATTTTTCTGTGGCCCTCGAGCCATAAAAGTTGCGAACCAATGTGCTAGAGCATCTCAAACAAAGTTCACCAGAACATTAGCAAAACTAGGTTATTCATCCTTAGCCAAGTTCTTAGAAACTGCTCACCTGTGTTGGCTGAAAATTTCTAAAAAATTCAGTCTGAGACAGGTACCCAGAATGGGGAATTTTTAGTCCAAATCATTGTTTGGCAAAGCTATAAGCATCTGAAAACAAGATCCTATCATAGGAAGCATTTGGAATCTCAGTAGGCAGTGCTACAAGCCCTGCCTATCATAATGAATATTCACATCAAGGAATTCCATAATGAGGATCTTCCTGACACTTCCAGCGGATCCAAAAAACGAGTAGTTTTCTGTTTGGCCTTTCCAACCATTGCCATGCTGATCTATAAGCAAAAATTATTAGCTCTCAAGAACATTGGTTTTTGAAAGATAAAATTTGGTCTATATACCTGAATAAATACAATTGGTGTTTTGTAAAACCATGTTCCATAATTGATTAGCCTCTCATTCTGTCAGGATTGGTGTCCTGACTGCTGCCGTGGCCAAATCTTAATGCTGCAATGAAAGTTTCACTTAATCCAAAAAACTCCTGCTGTGATAAAAATCAGGCTATATCACTGGGCCTGATTCACCACTGGAGCTGCATTGGCATGAAAAAGAGTAACACAGTGATAAATCAAGCTTCATGACCTCCTCCTGCAGCAGTGAAAGCCACAGGTTGATTATATGCTACTTAAAGAGGTAAAAGTTATTTACTATTTGTTGTAAATCTAGGCATTGTTTACACATAGTCTTTTCCAGTTTAACTAAGGTGTGTTTTCAAATTGATTTAGTTAAACTGGTGCTAAAACCTCTACTCTTATTTCAGTTTGAGTGTATGCATACATGCAAACTAGAACTAAAATAACAACAAAAAGTTTTAATTAAGGCTGATTGTTATTTTCATCCAAATCTTTATGGGGACATTCTTATTTCACATTGAGTGTCCTAATTCAATCTAATTTAATATTGACTTAAATCAAAATAGGACACTCTTAATTGGAGGGGAAAAGTACACATGGCTTTTTCTCTGCAATAACTACAGGTGTGAATTAAAACTCAAATAGATGTTTCGGTACCAGTTCCTGTGTAGACAAATTCTGAACTGATTTTTCACTGAGTTAGGCATAATCTCGATCTAAAACCTTAGATCAATTTAGTTACATTGCTCAGGGCTATGAAAAATTTCATGCCCCAGCGATGCAATTAGGTTGATCCAACCTCCACTAGGACTTATCAGAAAGATTCTTCTGTCAACCTAAAGACTGCCTGTTGGAGAAGTGAATTAACTACAGTGACTGAGAACCCTCTTGAATTGCTGTTGTGTCTACAGTACAGTGCTACTGCTGTAGGGTACCCTTAAATTAAAGCAAAATAAGCCTATACGTATGTGATCTCCTGAGTTTTTATGCCTGTTTTGACCTAAGATTGTGTTTATAGCTTTAGGCAAGTCAAAACCACTCAGACAGTAAAACTTCTGTTGACCGCAGTGAATATGGAATTAGGCCTGAGTCTGTTTTTCCCGTCTTTAAATGGGGAAAGTAACATGTATTTTATCACAAAGGTAGATAGAACTGTATGAAGGTTGCAAAATTCACATACAATTTTTCATAATTTCTGTTTGGGCCATTTTGTGAATCAGTAATTTTACTTCCTGCATCCTTTCCACCTGAAACAGTAGCTGCATCGAAACAGACAAATGGACATTTTTTGCATAAAAAATGTGAAATTTTGCAGGTTGATATTTGGCTATTAGGAATTTTGAATTTTCCTGGTTTTATTAACTTGAAAACAGTGTTTGGACTAAACTGCATGAAATATCAGTTGTGTTGTGGGTGCCGGCCTGCCCTCCCCGTTCCCCCCGTCCTCCCCCGTCCGCTAAATCAGTTGTATATTTTAGTAATGTTTCAAACCATAAAAATCTTGTTTTTTTCTGATATTTTTCCATTGAATGATCCTTTGGATTTTTCACACCTGTGGGCAGAGATGGGAATATGAATGAGTTAATATTTACATTACTTCATAATTGTTAACAATCTCGGATTATAGACAGGATCAGTAATGAATGAACCAGAGAGCGCTGGGCTTTAGCACAGAATTCAGTAAATTTGTTAAGCCCCACTTCCTGACCTGTGGCCAATAGGGATCTTCAATGGGACTTAAACCTATTCCTAAGTGTTATGCTGAAGAGAACAGACTTATGCATGCACTCAAAGTTAAGCACTTGCTTAAATGCTTTGCTGAATCAGCACCCAGGATCAGAGCCACCCCTAGGGTAGGGCAAATTGGAGCAACTGCCCTGGGCCCCATGCTTTGATGGGCCCTGCGCCAGATCGGGTGGGAGATGGGTGGCTGCAGCCAAGATCCTAACTTCATGCTGGGATGTGGATGGCTGCAGCCCACCTCTTGGCTGGGAGCAGGGACCTGCTTCTGCAGCCTGCCTCCTTGCTGAGCACTGACTGGATGCCAAGCAGGCCAACACAGTCTGGTTTGCCCTGAGCCCTGCACCTCCCTAGGAACAGCCCTGTCTAGGATGGTGTCTAAAAAACTAATAAGACTTGTGTTTGTCTCAGTTATCAGGTCACTTAATTTTTCTGCAAACGGGACTGATTTCTTATGCCATATTAGCAGGCCCTGCAAAGTTTAAAAGCTAGCATATCAGTTTAGTGCCAGCAGCAGCTTTGCCTGGCAATGCTCCTACTTAGGATCCACAGTGTGATTACAAGGGCTATTAAGAGCCCCTAATATTCACGCTGTTAGAAAGACTATTTACTCTTGCAGGGTCTGTTGCTGTCTTCACTAGCGTTAAATTGATGATTAAGTCATAAATACTACACTGAAAGAACATGCAAAGGCCCACTAGCTAGGAGACTGAGAGATAATATTAAAGCTTTGCCTGATGTCCACAACGTTTGTCAGAGATTCTGCCCACCTAAGCAAGGGTAGGGGGTTTCAAAAGACAAATTGGAAAGAGTTCAGAGGAGAGCAATAAAAATAGCAAGAGATTTGGAAAAAAAGGTCTTTGAGGGCAGGGAAAGAAAAGTGGGCATGTTCAGTGAAAAGAAAGGACCCGGGGAAGCTAGGATAATAACCTACAAATATGTAAAGAGGTGTTACTGTATCTAGAGAACAAAGTCCAATTATTTTCATTAGTCCAGAAGAACAAGACAAAGGATTATGGGCTTAAGCTGCAGTAGGAAGAATTCAGTTCAGGCTGACTCCAAAGGACATGGCAACAAAACAAGTTACCGAGGGAAGATGCCTTGTTGCTAGAGATGGTCATGGTCTGACCAGAAACACTGGGCCTTGTATCTGTTTATGGTAGCTACCACCCAGATATGTAGATCTTCACCAGGCTCCCTGGGTCCAAAGGAGGGAAATGATCTTAAGTGTTTGGTATACAGGCTTCACAGAGTCATAGATTCATGAGTTACAAGCTACTAATAGCAGCTTGCATAACTCCCATCAACTTCCTAACTCCCCTTCAGTGTGGCGTCTTCACTAGGCTGCGCGGGCAGGAAATGCATTCCCATCGATTCAGCACCACACCACTTGAGTGGGTGTCTTTAATGTGCCAAATTCTAGATTGATTGAATGTGTCTCCACCGACAAATTTGCCGCTGTCAGTGAAGATGTGCCCTTAGGAAAGATTGATTTGGTCACTATAGGGCCCATCCCTCCTAGTCAATGTAGGTCTGTTCCTACAGCATAAACTCTAGTGTTCTGTCCAGTCTACATCTATTTGACTCAAGATTTGAGGTTCCCATCACTTCCCTTCAGAGTATTCTGCATTCTAACAGATCTCACTGTAAGGGAAGTTGTCCCTAATGCCCAATTTGCATTTTTATGCATAAGACCTAAACTGTGTTTATCACTTTACAGAATCTATGGAAAAATTCCCCTTTCATTTGCCCCATTACTTCTAGTTACACCTCTGTGTTACAAGTTAAATCCTTTTCTCCAATCCTTCCAACTGTGGTGGCTTCTACCATTGTTGAACATGACTTCGGCTATGTACACACGATCAGATTAAAGCGCAACATGGCAATCGCGCTATAAAAAACACGTGACCTTTATTGCAGAAGAGTGCATACACACGTCGCTCCTTGCAACACAATAGAATTCTTTGCAATATCGTGGTGTAGCGCAATGAATTCTGGGCACCTATCCCACAGTTCAATTTTCCCTCAATCGGCTCTTGGAATCCTGGGATGAAGGAAAGGAACGCAAAGCGCCATGGGTAAACTCTCAGTTTCCCGTGGTGCACTGTGTTCCCCTTGCGTCTTCCTCGTTGCCAATAGAAACTCGCGCCTATTTTCAACAGTGCAGTGACGCACTACTTGCGAGCAATCACAACTGTGACAGCATGGATCCTTCTCTAATCTCCACTGTCGCCTTCAGCATTCTAAATACATCTCGGCTGGTTGCTCAGTACGCAATGAGCTCCGAATCAGACAAGGACGCCGAGGAGCAGGGGCTGATCGATGGCCTGCAGAGCAACAGCACCGCATTGCTCAGCTCCTTCACCGATCATCTGCACATGGTGCAATGCCGTTTCTGGTCGCGAGAGACGAGCAGCGAGTGGTGGGATTGCATTGTTATGCAGCTGTGGGATGACGAGCAGTGGGTACAGAACTTTTGAATGCGGAAAGCAACCTTTTTGGAACTGTGTTCACAGTTGGCCCCTGCCCTGCGACGTAAAGACACCAACATGAGGTCAGCCCTAACCGTGGAGAAGCGTGTTGCGATTGCTGTCTGGAAGATGGCGACTCCTGACTGCTACCGGTCGGTTGCAAACCAGTTTGGAGTCGGGGGGTCCACTGTTGGATTAGCCCTCTCACAAGTGTGCCGAGCCATCAATCGCATTCTGCTACGGAGGACGGTGACGTTGGGCAATGTTCGTGAGATTGTGGACGGCTTTGCTGCCATGGGATTCCCTAACTGCGGGGGAGCCATAGATGGCACACATATCCCGATTTTGGCTCCAGACCATCTTGCGACCGAGTACATAAAGAGGAAGGGCTACTTCTCCATGGTGCTGCAAGCACTCGTGGATCACAAGGGGCATTTTACGGATATCAATGCTGGGTGGTCGGGAAAGGTGCATGATGCCCGCATTTTCAGAAACACTGGACTGTACCAGAAGCTGCAAGGGGATACCTTCTTCCCAGATCAAAAAATTACTGTGGGGGATGTGGAGATGCCCATAGTCATCCTTGGAGACCCAGCATACCCACTGATGCCATGGCTCATGAAGCCGTACACCAGGAACCTGGATCGCAGCAAGAAGCGGTTTAATTACCGATTGAGCCGCTGCAGAATGACTGTGGAGTGTGCCTTCGGCCGCTTAAAAGGGCGCTGGCGCTGTTTGTATGGGAGGCTGGACTTGGACGAGGACAACATCCCTGCTGTAATTGCGGCGTGCTGTGTCCTTCATAATCTTTGTGAAAATAGGGGAGAAAAGTTTTCCCCGGGGTGGGCTATGGAGGCACAGCGCCTCGAGGAAGCATACGAACAGCCAGCCACTAGGATTATTAGGGGGGCCCAATGAGGAGCTGCTCGCATAAGGGAGGCACTCAGGGAGCATTTCAATGATGCCCTCCCGTAGTTCACTTCGAGGACGCATCAAGTGCACCTTATGAGATTTTCACTGTGTACTGTGTAAAGCTGTGTAAAGCCACTCTTCAAATTTTTTGTTACTGTTTTTATTAAAAGATAAAAGGGGGGCGTGGTTGGGGGGTTTTGGAGGGGTTACAGGTGGGTGTAGCTGCGGATCTCTAAAAAGTAGCTCTGTGAGGGACTGGATGTTGCAGTATACCAGGGGGATGGGTGGCCTTCAAAGAAATGCTTTGAAGGACTACGGGGTGTGGGAGGCAGACACGGCTGAACGGCCTGGAGTGGAGCCCGTACATTAATCGCCTGGGTCTGCAAAGCAGTCATGCTCTTGAGCAGTTCTGTTTGCTCCTTCATGCCGCTTATCAGTTCGTCCCTGTGTTTCTGCCTCCTCTGTTGGGATTCCTCTCTCCAGGCTCGATTCTCCCTCGCGGATGCCTCTGTTGTTTTCAACAGCTTCTGAAACATATCCTCCCTGTTTCTTCGAGCACGCCGCCTAATGTTTCTCATGCGGTCAGCTGGGGTAGACACCGGCCTTGTGAAGGTCGCACCTAATAAAAAAAATAAGAATAAAGCTATTGTTAACACATAGCCTAGATAACCAATGTAACCTTCCAGTAGCACATTCCACTGGAAGGTACAGGGCAGTCAACATCCTGTGCTTTGCTGAAGCGGATAATGTACGTCCTAATAGAAACCTTACTGGGGGCTAACATTCTGCACAGGGCACACAGATGGTACCTGATATCTCTCTCCTCAGAGTGCCCCTGCCACCTAGAATACATATCCTGCATGCCACCGGATGTCAGCCGGGACCGTATGCTGCTGCATTGTGTGCTGTCATGGTTCCCAGTGCTGTGCTTTGTAGCTGGCGAGGCCGAGTATCCTTATACGGGAGCGTAGACACATATGTTATCCCATCTAACCTGAGTAGGAGGCTCTGGCGGTACATCGAGGAAACCTTTTAGTGACCTAAATACAGATGATTTTTTGACGATCACTGCTTGTGTTGATGCACTTCTAATGAATGCATAGTAAAGAGCGTGCACAGCGGGGACCGAGACAGCAAGCACCCCCCGCCCTGGACAATGATTTTTTAGCAAGAGCCATAGCTGCATGGAAGAGAAACTTACCTGAACGCCCCTCTGCCGCCCCAGAGGACACACTGCAATTCATGTCTTGGGTGGACGTCTCAGCAGGGGTGCAGAAGAGCTCCTGGCTACACGCTGTTGTGCTCTCCTCCAGGTCGTCCTCCATCTCCTCCTCCTCATCAATCACGTCCTCATCCTGCTCGGCTCTGGCATTCTATGGGTGAGGGGGGGCCGATGTGTCCACAGGACTCTTTGCAGTGGTTGTGAGGTCCCCACTGAGGATGGCTTCGATCTCCTTGTAGTACCTGCATGTAGCAGGCGCTGATCCTGAATGGCGGTTTGCCTCCTTCGCTCAGTGATAGGTTATTCTTAGCTCCTTCACCTTTGATCTGCACTGCACAGTGTCTCTGTCATAACCTTTCTCTGACATAGCCTGAGAAATTATGTCATAGGTATCGAAATTTCGCCTGCTGCCGCATAGCTGCACCTGCACAGCAGACTCTCCCCAGATGCTGATCAGGTCCAGCACTTCTGCCGTGCTCCAAATGGGTGCGCGTCTTCCACGATGGGCCGCCATTGCTAGTGAAGATCAGAGTTGCACTCCACTCCACGAGGAAGAGAACAGGAAGTGAAACAGAGGAGAAATTCGAAAATCCCGGGAATCAAAACAGGGCGGGGACTGTTTCGTTACGGCCGCAGAGTGGGTGGGGGGAGGACCAGAGAGGATGACTTTGGAATGCTGGGACACTTCCGGAGGCCAATCATTGCGCCGTAAGCGTACACACGAGTCGAAAGGTGCAACAGCTGTTCCGCGTTAACTGCTACCACCCTCGTCAAGGTGGTTGTTGTATTGCGCTACAACTGGGCTGTTGACGCGCCAGAGCCCTATTGCACGTGTGTACGCTGTTGTTGTTATCACGCGGTAATGATTGTTAATGTGCGATAAAGTGATCGTGTGTACATGGCCTTCCTTCTGGCCAGCAGAAGTGGCTTGCTGTGGAGGAATTGGCTTGATGTTTCTGTAGCTTAGTCAAAAAGAAACGAGTCCTGTGGTACTTTTAAAGACTAACACATTTATTTATTGCATGAGCTTTCGTGGGAGAAAATCCCACTTTGTCAGACACTTTGAAGATGGAAAAGTGCCACAGGACTCCTTTTTTATTTGGCTGACCTAGACTAACATGGCTACCCCTTTGGAATTTGTCAAAAAGGTGAATCTCAACTGGATGCACTACCTCTTCAACTTTGAGCTTTGGCTTAGTTCCGCTGGCCAAGAACATAACAATATAGTCTGGGATTTTCGAAGGAATCTGGTGAGGTTCAACAAGACACATGCAGGGAGGTGGTGGACTCTTCCTTCTTAGAGGTTTAAGCCCTGGCTGGAATGATTTAGTTGGGGTTGGTCTTACTTTGAGCAGGGATAGGACTAGATGACCTCCTGATATCCCTTCCACTCCAAATATTCTATGATTCTATCAAGCAACTAAGTGAGTTAGGCATCTAAATCCTGTTGAATTTTAATGAGACTTGGCCATCTAATTCCATTAGGCTCATGGAGGAGGGAACACCTAAGAACCACAACCTTAATTCCAAGATTTGAGTGAATGTCAGCATGTTTCCTAGGGATGGGGATGATCTGAGATATCATGTGAGGTGGGCCGGGGACAGGCACTGAGTCACTCTGCAGTGCCTTTTTCTTTCCACTTTTTTTGAACTGCTACTCTCAGGCCAAGAGATTTAAGCCTCCTCAAACCATTTTTTTTAATGCTGTTTATTTTCTTTTAAGGGATCTCTGGGAGAGAATTCCAATGAGGTGAACATTAATGAACCTGTCAGCTAATCATTGCCCTGTCAGTTTCGGTTAGAATGAACACTGAGGTGCGAGTAATGGGAGAATCACAACGTTAGGCTACAGCAGAAGGCCCTTCTCAAGGTTCGGTGAATTCCAATTGCTCTTCTGCGAGTCATCCTGTCACACTTTTCAATTGGTATATTGAGACTGAATTTCTGTAGTAGTAAAAGTACTCCAAGCTCATTAGCATATGGGGGATTTCTCTGCTGACAACTCAAAAACCCAAACATCCCACACAATGATATTGCCATCTGAATGGGGATACTTCCTCTGTATGCGGATACCACCTCTCATTCATTAGGTGGGAGCTATAAAGCAAGGGCTAAAGAAGGGGATATGAAAACCACCTAAAATCACCTGAAAGCTGCAAACATCAAGGAGGGAGAAGAATTACGTAGGGTGACCAAAAGGGTCTGTACTCCTTGAATAATGGGATAAAGCTGAGCACAGGAAATTGTAGGCTGAATATCTGAAAAAAATGCAGTGGGGTAGATGGTCACTTGGATTATGTACCTGTGCAAGGAAGTAAGCAGCTCCCCACCCACAAACCTCTACAAGTATCTTGGCACACAGGAGTAAACAGGGTTGTGTGTCTATTTACTCATTTCCTAGAGCAGGTAGGGGTGAAGCAGATGGTGAAGAGGTGAAGTCTTGTTTCCACTGCTACCCTGCACAGCTGAGCCAGCAGAAAATGGGAAGTAACTTACTGCTGCTATAACTATCCCCTGGATTCAGAGGGAAGTAATTGTGTCTGAGTTACAGTGCCTCTTCGGGCTACCGCTGTAGCTGTAAAGCTTATGCTTCACCCCTTGTTCAGAGCTGTTATTATTGGTTGATGGACTAGTGTCCCTAGGAAAGCAGCAGAAGCTCATCATTTGAGGTACTAAAGCATTGGAAGAAACAATCCTGCACTGGGGATGGAGACAAGATGGGCTAGGCATGCTTAACCTTCAGAATTTAATAAAAGGAGATACTTTACATAATTGTCTTGAACCATCCAATAGCATTTTATAGCTGGGATATAATTTTCTCTTAAATCCGGTAGGATGGTCATAAACCATAAAGGAAAGAAGTTAAACAGAGTTCCTGGTTGGTTT